>OX371223.1:299054847-299494847 GCA_947310385.1 Nephrotoma appendiculata
AGCACTATCCGGAGCCAAATGGCAATTTTCTATTGGAACTGCAGCTATTATTCACTGGTGTCGCTGTACTATAAAAATTAAAACTAAATTCATCAATAAAACAAACATTTATCACCTGAAATATATTAATTGACATTTATTTTGACATGACGTTATAAACAAGAACTCATTTTGCTGTGTTTTAAATTTTTATTGTAAGATTTAGTTTCTAATGGTTTCAGGGGTTTACAAAAATAAAAGCCTTTTCAAATTTCCCATTGAAATGGATAGCGCTCCCGATAACGGCTCCCGATAAATAAGTGAGCCGAGATATTTTTTTATCGATTTTTAATTAAAAAGTTGAATGAAAAATCTTAGTTTAGATTTAAATAAATTAATTAAATGCAATAATAGCGCGCTAAATATAAGTTTTCACATAGAAAATTGGCTGCTCCGGATACAGCTATCGGGCGCTAATAAAAAAACACAGCATCCCTTTTCCTTTCATCAAAAATTTTTTTTTTTATATGTCTCTTATGGTGCAAAGCACTTTATTTATTTATATGTATATTGGGGAAAAGAAGACAACAAAGCGAAACATGTTTCTTTACGATCCAACCGTTGAAGAGAGACAAATAAGTATACAAATTCAGTGTGTTCGTGATGGCGTGACGTCTAATTACGGCAAAACAAAAGGTTAAGAAGAATTACCAAAATAAAGTTTAGTGTTAGTATTTCTAGTATCCGACAGATGGGATTGCTCTCAGTGCAAATACTGTTATACATAAGATTTTAACAGACAAACCGAAACATTTGCATATTATGCCATGTTATGACCCCAACGAGTCGTAACAAGTTTACTAATAGCAAATTCTTTCGAAACAAAATTTTGATCTTAGATCAAAGAAATGATTGGCAATACAATAAATTTGATCGAAATGTCATTAAAATACATCGCATTGCCAGTCATTTTTTTGATCTAAGATCAAAATTTTGTTTCGAAAGAATTTGCTATAATATTTATTTCCCTACTAAGGGAATACTCCGAATCGATTTCCCCAATCGGAATTTTGCACTGCGGCGTAGGAAAACAAATAAATATTAAGAAACATGCACAGAAATTTAAAAAACGATTAAAGTAGCCGACGAAAAATCGATTAAAGATTGTGGACCAATTCTCAGGTAAATCGATTAGTACGGTAAATTGAAATTTTAGTACAAATTACTTTTCAAATCGTATTAATTCTCTAGTAAATACAATTAAGTAAATGCGGCTTAAAGGGACAAATGGTTCCTAGGAATATACAGAAATTGGTATGATTTGCTGTTAAACACAAAAAAATTATCTAGAAAATAAATACAATTTTTAACAAATAAAAGTGTGTTCATAAATAATACAAGCGCATTTTTATTTCATGGAAAATAGTAGTGAATTTAGAAAAAATGATGTTTAGAAATTTGGCCGTCATATTTTCATGAGATGTTTATCAAAAACAAAAAACCACTATACATACCTTTTGTGTATTCTCTTTATCATACTTTTTAGTATAGTATTTCAATTTACTGCATACACTTAAAAACGGCATTTACCGGCATTTACACTAGATTTACCTTAGAATTGGCCCACAACCAATATATAAAATTCTATTCTCTTTCTTTCTTCTCTTCTTAAATGTCTCATTGTTTTTTGAGGTGTTGACGGGTACACAACGCTTAATCAAGAATAAAAGTACTAGAAAAATATTTTTTTTTGATTGAATTTAACAATTTTTTTTCTTTTTGATAAAAGTAATTTGTATTATCGTACGAGTACATATAGTTCAATGTTTCTTAAGTGCTAATTGCATAAAACGTGTGGATATAATTAATAATATAAGTAATAATAAGTCTCGTGTTCCAAAAATATAAAAAATAAAAATTTAAAAATTGTCAAGATATTAATTTTTTGTGTGGACAACTGTAAAGTGATCTGTTTGTTTTGTTTTATAAATAAAAAATATACATAATAATGTCGTATATAAAGTGTAATTTAAAGATCAGTAGGGATGCACCTAAAGTTAAGTGTGATCGATGTTCAAATATATTGCATTTGCCATGCGTGTCATTAACTGAAGAGGACATTCAATTTATTGATACTCCATTTATTGAGTGCATCCAGAAAGTTAAAAGCAACCGAACTGACAACTGCCCAGTTTCACCTTTGCCTTCCATAACCACTGGATCTAAACCTACTACTTCATCTACTTCTGTAACTGATTCATTAATGATTAAGAAAGTGCATGATGAAATTCTCATAATGAGGAATGAGTCTAACATCAACTATGAAAATACCTTAAAACGAATAGTAACTCTAGAGAAATCGCTAGAAATAATTAATGAATTGTATCGTCAAAATGAGTTATTGAAATAAGAGTTGATGCATGTGAAAAATAAAGTCGACGCTCTTGAACAGCAACAACTTCAGAACTCAATTGATATTGTTGGTGTTGTTCAGCCTGTGAAAGACGAGAAAATTAACAATTTAGTGATTGGTGTTATAAAAACGGGCCTAAACTTAGATATTAATAAAGATGACATTGACCACGCTCGCCGCAAAATCAAGAAGAGCGATGATTATACCGATATTATTCAAGTAAAATTCTTACGCCGGCTCACTAGAAATTGTGTATTGAAGGCTAAACGGAAAAATAAAACATTAACAGCTGAGAAATGCGGATTAGACGGAAATACAATTTTAATAAATGAAAGTTTAAGCTATTCTAAATGTCAACTATACGCTGCTGCTAGACAAGCTAAGAACAATAAAGGTTACAAATATTTATGAATTCGAAATTCAAAAATTTTGTTGAGGAAGATCGATGGCGATAAAACTAAAATTATCAACAATGCTAACGACCTCCAAAGCTTATAATTATTTTCTTTTTTACATTAATGTCGAATTTAAATAATTCACGAGGTCATTTAAACTTTAGTTCTCCTTCATCTTTTTCTTCCTCTACAGATTTACCTTCTAATACGGAATTTTTAATTGCTCATCAAAATGTTAGAAGTTTACGCAAGAATGGTGATAATGTTTTTTCTCATATTACCTCACTAGAAAATTTACCTGATTTATTGTTTTGCACTGAAATGGATTTCATCCAGTGAGATTGATGCATATCAAATTATCAACTCGTAAATTATAGTATGGTTGATGGTTGTAATAATAACTATTCACCAGGTGGCATTGTAGCTTACGTAAAAAATACATTTTCTTTGACTTCAGTCATTTATGAATTCTCCTCTGCAGATGTTTTGATAATAAATTTAACAATATTTTTTGAACCAGTTTGTTTAATCTGTGCTTATCGCTTTCACTTTTGTTCGGTCGAAAGCTTTATCAATGAGTTGAGTAATTTTTTGCAAGGCATTAATAACAAGAATTTAATTTTGATTGGAGATTTCAATATTAATATTTTGGCCTCAAATCCTAGAATACAAAATGTTTATGATTATTCATCTAGGATGTCTAGTTTTGGACTTACTTCTCTAGTTAATACTCCAACTTGTGCAACAAAAACATCTTCTACATACATGTATAATTGATCATGTTTTTGTTCGTACTAAACCATTTTCCAAATTAAAATTGACTTGTGAAGTACATAATTTTATGTTATCTGATCACCATCTTATTTCTTTAAATATTAGAATGTCTGAAAATATTAAATCCTCTTTCTTAAAGTATAATATTTTGAAGAGAATTAATTTCAAGCGTCTAAATTTTTTGTTAATTGAGGATCAATGGAAATTATTATTAATTGATGATCCTAGTTTGGCGATGCGCCAATTCATTGAATAGAATTTGTAATAAATTGGAGGAAGCTACATCTAACGCTAACGTTAGTTCTAAAGTAAAGAAAATTCTACTCAAATTGATCGATGAAAAAAATAAATTGTTAAAAGTTCTTCGCACACCTAAACTAACCAAAAATTAGAAAATCGTATTCATCGTATGCAAGCTAAGATTAAATCTGAAGTTTTGTCTACCAAACAAAAATATTATTCCAAAAAATTCGAACGGTCTAAAAAAGATTTAAAATCCCAGTGGCACTTAGTTAACGATCTTTTAGGTCGGAAAAGAAAATCTAACACGCCCTAATATTTTTCTAATAGACAATATGGGTTTAGAACAAGCGCTCATTGCCTTTTGCAAAGATATTTTGTTTGGAGTAAAAGATGATTACAGCGTTGCTACTAGCTTTGTTGATCTGACAAAAGCATTTGACACTGTTGACCATGAATTGTTACTTTACAAATTATGGTATGCTGGTATTCGTGGTGTTGTCTTTAACTGGTTCCAATCTTATTTATGTAATAGAATTGAAATTGTTAAAATTTCTGACAAATTTAGTACCCATAGATCTATTTCGTGTGGTATTTCCAGGGTTCTGTGTTGGGGCCAATCTTGTTTCTAATTTATATCAACTCATTATTCACTTCAAAGTTTGAAGGAAGTATGGTGGGCTTTGCCGATGATGTTGCGATTAATTATAAGAGCTATAACTAAAATGGTATAGCTAACGATATAAACTACGATTTAATGGTGCTTCGTAAATGGCTCGATATGCATTACATGACTTTTAGTTTGAAAACTAATGTAATATTTTTTAAATTATCTGGTAATGATGCTATTAATTTGCACATTATTTATCATTCAACAACTTATTCTAACTATCTATGCAGGGATTCGGCAGCGGTTTTTTCAGCCTGCTGTAACCTTTGCTACAAAATAGAATCAGTTGCTCAATTTAAATATTTAGAGATTACTTTCGACCACAGGCTTAACTTTAAAAAACACATTGAAAATGTGCAAAACTATGTTTATGGATGTAACACAGAAATCGGTTCCTGCTTAAAACGCTGTGTCCAGTTTCAATTCTTGTAAATATTTATTACAGCCTAATTCAATCAAAACTTTGGTATGGAGTTTTAATATGGGGTGGTATATATTATTCAAATTTAAAATCATTGGTAGTAGCACAAAACATGTCTGTAAGGATCATTTGCAGAAGCAATCGTCTGAGGTCTGCTTTACCGTTATTTAGAAGCCTCGGCTTTCTTTCTTTAAAATATTTATATATATTTAAGGTATTAAAAATGTTCTTTTTTAAGAGTGGTAATCGTAATATTATGGTCACAAAATATAACTTAAGAAATAACCAACATTGCCCTTACCTTGTTAAACCGAAGAAGGAACATTTCATGAAATTTTTTATTGTAACTGCTCCCTTGCTTTATTATAAATTGCCGAGCGAATCAAAAAACATAAATCATATTGGTAAATTTTTAAGTGAAGCTAAAATTTGGCTTTTTAGTCGAGATGAAATTGAATTGAATAGATACTGATCTCTTAAGATCATAGGAACCTTTCTAGTTCTTTCAATCCTATAACTTTGTTAAAATATTATCTAGCTTATATGTTTAGTTTTTAATTTTTTACTATTTTTTAGAATTTTGATTTTTGATTATCTACTCATGTAATTTAAATGGTAAGATACAAATGTTAACAATGTATAAATGATTGGACGAAATAAAAAAAAAATAAAAAAAAATCTAAAGTAAATTAAATAGCGATTGTGGAAGTTTTCACCGATTTCAAGAATACGGTCCCAGGTAAATTCATTCATAGAACAGGTACTTTTATATTATATTGAAGATAGGCATCAAAGCTAGCCATTAGAACTTTTGTTTCTATTCGGAATCCAACAGGATGGTTTTATGATCTCAATTAGCCTTTCCACATACTGCAATTTCAAACAAAACTCAAGCATCACTGGCCGCTCCGCACAAAACTTAAGTGCGGCACGTGTCTATGCGTGTGTACAATTATTTTCATTTTACATTGGTTGCTTGAGCTAAACAGATAAAATAATAAAAATCCAATTTTACTCTGGCGTTTATTTTTTTTTTTCAACATTCATTTTCATATGACCAAATTGTGACCCAGAGTGAGTACACAAACTAAGCGCACATACTACAATTATTGCTGCAAACGTGCTGCAAAAAACCCCCACTTTAAAATTTTGTTTATAGGCGACGAGGCTAAATGCATCGTGTTGCCGCACTGTGTGGAGCGGCACAACCTGTTTATCATCATTACGTGAATTAATAAACTCTCAGGTTTTATTTTCAACAACAATTTGAACGATCGAGCGAACGCAACTTTTCATATCGGATACTAAAATATGAATGAATCTGTGCGGTAATTTAAAATATTGGCAAAATAAGCCCTCTAAAACGCTGATTCTTCCAAAAATGGTTATTGGCATGAACGCTCCTCAGAACCGTCTAATATGAAAGCATATCAAAGTTAGCGGTCGTACTCGAACAGAATGGAATTCAAACGACCTTAAAGTTTCAATGAAATATTGGCAACGGTAACTTTTTAGTATTTCGATTCCTTCAAAAATAGTTAAACGGCAGTAGACGACTAATTCAAACGTAAGGTTTTGTCGAATGCTTCGTATTAAAATATTGGCAAGGGGAATTCTCCAGAACTTCAATTCTGCCAAAAATGGTTATTGACATAAATGCTCCTGAGCGCTCTCTAATAGAATAGCATCTCATCTATAACGGTTGCAAGTACTCGAATAATTTTTACACATGTAGAAACCCTTCACAAAAGTAAAAAATTTATCGCAACTTACAACTAATTTTAACACAACTTATTTTTAAAAGAAATCGTTTGGCTGACATTTCTCTATAAAGTAAAATAAATAAATTTGAACTTGAACTCCTTGAATTTGGTTACTTTAAATATGTCGTTTTGTGGCTGTCCTGTATTTGAAATTAGATGTCAAATTGTTAATTAATTGTGGAAACAGTCCTTATTGGTTTCGAATGCCAGAATTCTTAAAATACGATGCACACATAACCGCAATCGATAAAATTACATGTAAGTGCTGACATATTCTTTTATCTGACCGTTATCCTCTATGTGAGCTGCTACAAAAATCTAGGATGCTTCTGGCTCATTTTCCGGTAAAAAATCTTAAAGAAGGGCTTAACTAACATGTCAATTGCAAACACGATTACTTCAACTTGTACGCCTTTACTAATTTCACATATTTTTAGTTACTTACATCGAAAAATTAACTCTAGATGTTACAACTTACATCACTGGATGTCAGAAGCCTTATACTCAGCTTGTAGGTGTTTTTGTATGTTAACACCACAAGCTATACACAAGCAAGTGAATCGCATTGATTATAAGTTAATGAATTGCACTATACCCGGTGTCAAAGTGTGATGATGAAATTTCTGTTAAAAAAGTTATTCAAAAATGACTCTGTTAAAATTTTTATTTTTCAATTTGGATTTCATTTTCAGAAGTTTCTAAATTTTATCTACTTCTGCTAGATGTTAGAAGCTTCACAATTTTAATGAATATTTCAAACTGCAGTGTGTGCGAATATATCACACAAACTACTCTCGAGGTGGCTAACACATATTTTTAAAATTTTATACTTTCAATCCAGGAGACGTCCACGAGTTTTAGCCTATGGTTCAGACAGCCGGACTAGTATAAAATAATTTAACCATAGCAATGTGCATCAGATTAACCATAGCAATGTGCGTGGGGGGCGAAGTCCGAGATTCATACCTCCTCGCGGTGCTCCCTGGGTAACGCTAAATGAATCAGGCGGTGTAGTGGAGACGAGCAGACTAAATCCTGTTTATAGTCATGGACACTACATGTCAGGGCGGGTTATTGGCGCCTCAAAACCAATACAAAATCAGCGTCTGTTCTCCAGGTTAGGTGCGGCTGAAGCGGGCGTCTGTCTTGTATCAAGCGGCTCGCTATATAAATGTGTTCAAGGTAGGACTGGATGCCTTAAGATTTTCACCAGTACGTGACCCACACACGTAACAAGCGGGTTGAGCGGCAGGCCAACAACCTTCCCTCATAAAAACCATTTAAGTTATGAACCCTGAACAAAGGCCTCGGATTACCATATCGGATTCATCACAAACTCGACCTCGGAAATTGTACACGGACAACGCTTTAAAAATGGGAGCATGGAACGTGCTCAGCCTCTTAAGACCTGGAGATTTCCAGAACCTTTCGAACCAAGCAAAAAGTTACACATTAGACGTACTTGCACTACAAGAGCTTAGATGGTCTGGGAGTGGGATCTATGACACCACCAATGGTTACACTCTTCATTACAGCGGCCATCAGAACGGAGGAGAATTTGGAGTTGGCTTCCTCATCCATCGACGCGTGAAGCACCATATCATCGATTTCCGCCCTATCAACATGCGGATATGCACGGTCAGACTTCGCACTCATAAATTTAACATCACGATCGTTAATGTGCATGCACCCACCGAAGATAAATCTGATGACATCAAAGATCTCTTCTTTGTCGAGCTGGAGGAAGTCATCAATAACATACCGCACCACGACATTAAAATCATCGTGGGCGACTTTAATGCAAAAATCGGTAGGAGTGCAGAAAATACATCGCACATCGGTCCCAATAGCCTGCACCTAACTAGTAACAACAAAGGCCAACGCGTCACCGACCTGGCAATAATGTACAACTTAGTTGTATCAAGTACGTTTTTTCCACATAAGAGAATTCACAAAGTAACGTGGAGATCGAATGATGGAAGAACGGAAAACCAAATAGATCACGTCATGGTGTCCAAGAGACACTCCACCAACATATCTGACGTTAGATCTTACAGAGGTGCAGATATGGACAGCGATCACGTGCTTGTCATATTTAAATATAAGTGCAAACTGTCATCAACCTTCAATATACAAGCACAAAAAACCGTTCGATGGAATGTCGATGCTCTAAAAGACCAAGAGTTACCAATCAGCTGTCACTAACTATTTAGAGCGGCCCAGCGA
The DNA here is from genome assembly GCA_947310385.1 of Nephrotoma appendiculata. Classification (NCBI taxonomy): domain Eukaryota; kingdom Metazoa; phylum Arthropoda; class Insecta; order Diptera; family Tipulidae; genus Nephrotoma; species Nephrotoma appendiculata. The sequence continues at coordinate 299,063,729 of OX371223.1, forward strand.
CAACGAAGGAGCTCCTCCTAATATCCAGGAGCAGTGGCACGCTATACAGTCAGCCATAACCACCGCGGCGCAAAACACTATCGGCAGAAGACCGCCGAGATCCCGCAATGATTGGTTCGATGATCAATGCCGCCTGGTCGTCGAAAATAAACGAAAGCTTCGTGAAAAATGGTTGGCTCGCAACACGAGAAGCACTCAGGCAGAATACCTACGCGCAAGGAAAGCCACGATTAAATTCCTTCGACAAAAGAAACGCGATTATATGAGGTCATGCATTGAAAACATCAGCTTCCAAGCGGAAGTAGGAAATTCAAGGGACTGTTTTGCTAATGCCAGGAATCTCACTAAAGACTTCCACCCAAGAAGTACAGCCATAAAAGACGGGAATGGAGAACTGAGAACAAACGTGGCTGATGTTCTCTCAGTATGGCAAACCTACTTTCAAAGTCTGCTAAACCGGAATGACGAAGTGACCCCCATTAGAGCAATAGCTCCGCCAGGTGAAGAGGTCTTTGTCGAATATCCCACAGTAGAGGAAGTAGACGCAGCTATTAGTCGATTGAAGAATGGCAAGGCACCCGGTCTCGATGGAATCCCCGCAGAATTAATTAAACTCGGAGGCGCTACTCTTGCAACAAGTTTATACGATCTCATCGTATGTATTTGGGATCAAGAAGAGTTACCGGATAATTGGAAGACCGCGCTCATATGTCCGTTGCATAAAAAAGGTGACCGTCTTAAATGTGAAAACTTTTGTGGCATAGCTCTATTGAACACTGCTTACAAAGTGTTGGCTAATGTTGTACTTGCCAGACTCATGCCTTTCGCCGAAAACATCATTGGCGACTATCAGTGTGGCTTTCGTACCAACCGATCGACCACTGACCAGTGTTTTACCATGAGGATGATCTTGGAAAAATGTTGGGAGTATAACATAACCATTCATCAACTATATATAGACTTGCGGCAGGCATATGACAGTATAAACTGCGATAACCTTTGGGCCGCGCTCATATGCCTAGGTATTCCAGAGAAACTTATTTCTCTGTGTAAATTAACAACGTCTGGATCTGCATGTAGAATTGTAATTGAAGGATCTGTATCAGACTCTTTTCAAATAACATCTGGTGTTCGACAGGGAGATGCGCTCGCGCCTGTGCTGTTCAATTTGGCGCTTGAGTACGTAGTGAAGAAAAGCAACATTGAAACTTCGCGCTGTATATTCAATAAATCAGGCCAAATTCTTGGATATGCAGATGATATCGTGCTTCTTGGCCGAAGACCTAGCGACATGAAGGACAGTTTCATACCGCTCAATCGCTGCGCAAGAAGACTTGGTTTGGAGGTGAACAGTACCAAAACGAAATTCTTAACAACACCCAGGAACATCTCAATGGCAAATCTCGAAATTGGCGACCATAACTTTGATAGCGTCGAAAATTTTAAATACCTCGGATCAGTTATAACATCCTTGAATGATATGCAGGCAGAAATAAAAGCCCGAATCGCTGCCGGACAACGAGTTTTCTACGCCCAATCAAAATTATTGCGATCTAAACACCTATCGCAGTCGTGCAAGCTCGCACTTTATAAAGCTTTTATAAGACCTGTGCTGACTTTCGCAAGCGAGAGCTGGACCATGACCTCTAATGACTGTAGATTATTATCTACCTTCGAAAGAAAGGTCATCCGTTCAATTTTTGGTCCTATTAAAGTTGCGAACACTGAATACCGGATTCGCATGAACCACGAAATAAAGCAACTTCTCGGAGGTAGCGATATTATCGGCTTCATCAAATCTAATCGAGTGAGATGGCTCGGCCACGTTGCAAGGTCTCCACAACAACGAATGATTTACAAAGTGTTCCATCAACAACCAGCCGGAGTACTTCGTAGAGGAAGGCCCCGACTGCGCTGGCGTGACGACGTCGAGCAAGATCTACGAACATTAGGATGTCGAAACTGGAGGACGAGAGCGGTGGATCGAGAAGGATGGAGGACCATAGTGCGGGCGGCAAAATCCCTTCATAGGATGTAAATGCTAGAGAGAGAAATGTGCATCAGAATCGAGTAACGTTCATCACAATCTCAGTGTACTGGTCGAGCTATCGGAAAACATAGTCCAGGTCTCGTGAACATCTCCAGGATTGATAATGATATTGTAAATTGCCAAACACATAGCAAAGTTCTGTAGAAATTAAATCCAGTTATTATGCTTTATGAAATCATTTTGAGCTATCAAACGCTGGCCGGGACCGAGAAATATATTTAGCTCGGTTTTATAAAATTTGAAATATTGATTAAAATTGTAACACATAGTAAAATCCGAGGGCATCCCCAACATTGACTAGTATATTGTTTGGAACCCGACAGAAAAGGTTAACCAATCCCAAACCATACTTTACTTATATCTAACATATAAGTCTATGCCGCTACCCTGTAGGTTTTCCTAGATTCGATGACATAACATTTAGAATCGAATTTTATTATTTTTATTAGATTTTAACCAATTGGAAAAATAGCAAATTTAACAGTGTAATATTTTAACGATTTTTTAGCAAAAATTTCATTATTAAATCCCGGTTTCATTTTTATTATTCTCTTAGACAGGACGTTGAGAGGGGACAGGGTGCCCAACTTAAACTTATTTAACTGGTAAATGCTTAGGTCTTTTTACGATACAAGTGGTCATCTTAAATTCTGATTCGCCAATTTTTACAACTAACTTAATTGATGGTGAGTTCATTCCAGTAGTGGCAGATGTCTCTAATTTTCATAAACCAAAATCATTTTAATTTTTAGTTCACCCCGTAATGGATTTGCTTCCTAAACACTTGACACTTTGCATTAAAAAATCGATTGAGTTAATTTTGTCACTACCTGTACATGGATTTTTAGTAGGTGTATTGTTTATTTTAAGAAAAATAAATTTTGAAAATTGCTTCCGCAAAGGTTAATTACGATACTTACGAATAAGTTATTGTTGTATACATAATTATAGAGTATACATAATTAATTCAAATATAATAATGTATAGAGGATTTTCCGTTTTGAATTTCAAGGCATAACGTGACATGTAACAGCTTTTCAGGTTGATAATAATAAATTATTGAATAGTTATTTGTATTGGAAGTACCGTGTGATGAGAATAAGAAATTCGAGTATGTCTACGCATTGTGGTGTAACGTTACAAGTAAATTAAATTAGTAGCGTGTTGTTTCTTGTTACTGATTTAATTATATTCACACTCTAACTACGAATTGAGACAATTCCACTTTACATTGTATGTGTTCTCTAAATGACTTTTTTAGTTCCTGTTGAATGTCATCATCTGGAATAAAGCGCCATCATGAAGTGTTTCGGAGACCTTGTTAAAGTTAGCCGAAAGTTGCCAGCCCAAAGATAATGCAGATAGTGTCTTGACTATTTCAACAGAAAGTTAAACTCTCTTTATACTCTCGCTCCTATCGATTTTTAAATTCCTATAAACTGAAATAATTTCTCCTTCACCCGAAGGATATAATCCGATCCTAAATTCATCCTAAATTCTAGTTTAAGACTGATTTTTGCTGTATTCAAGACACTATCTGCATTATCTTTCGGCTGGAATCTTTCGGCTAACTTTAACAGTATGTTTCGGAGAGCGAAACTGATGAATGTCGGTTGGTGCATTGAGAACTATAGCGTTACCGAATATAGCTTGCTTACTAGTATGCTAATTAAGTTACTAAAGAGCACGAAATTTGAAAATCTAAAGAGTATCTTCAAAATTCGAAAAATGATTTTATTTAAAATAACTCAAAATGCAATCGGGAACGCCCAACATCACTAAGTAGGTTGATCAAAAACAATATCCGAAAAGTCTAAAATTTCAAACATTCACAAATTAAACTACGAACCAAGCTAATGGGTTAGATAGCTGTCATGAGAACGAGTTCCTGCTGAAACTTGCAATGAGCTGGAGGAGAAGGAAATAATTTCGGTTCAGATGTTTAGTTACAGATTAGCACGAACACAAATTAAACCCTTGCTGAAGGATATGGTTGCCTGCCCGATCGTTTTTACAACACATCGATAATTAACAGAAAACGACAATTTACCGGAACAGCTATTTATTGAAAACGTAACTGCAAATCAGCAAAACGTGAGTTGAATGAAAACGATAATCCACCGAAAATGACAATTCACAGTATGAGCATATTCCACAGTTCACCGAAAATTTGTCACTGATACGGTTATTCTCGGTTTGTATTTTTTATAATACACACCAAAACTAGTACCAAAAATGTACACTGTTAAACTAAAAAATATCTAATGCATTTTAGAATAGCTTAGAAACGTTGAAATGTCGCTTGTCAAAAACAAAAATCCTCAAAATTAGATCTTAATCTCCACACGGATAGGCTAAGCGGAATAAGGTATCCGACCATGAAAGTTACTCCGCAAACATCTCTAGTATCGGTGAAATTAATTTTGAAAGATTATTCAATGGAACTTCTAAGTTAGAACTTTGTCTAGGCTATCGTAAAATACACCTAAAAATCGGTGAACATTTATAAGATCGGTTTACCGATTTACGAGATAGAAATGTCATACCATATGATTTTTAGATGTGGTCCTGGTAAAAAAAAAATTGAAATAGAATTAAACCATTTTCATACAGAATCGAAAAAAACGGATATTCAAAATTTCAGCAAGATTAATGTAGTTCTAGAGAACTGATGTGGATGAAACTAGGTTTGAAAGGTCAAAAATTAATTCCGGATGTGCTTCTAAAATTAGATGATTTGTGAGGAACTCAGTTATTTCTTAATCGATTAGAATACAGTACCCCAGTACTCAGGCAACGACGGACTAGAGGCATAGAGCAAAAACTAACTGAAGCTCGAACATTTCCGGATACCTTGTGCCCTCTACAATAATAAGCATTACCTGTGTATTTCGCATTTCTGCACAGATGGACCTTGTTTTTCTAAGTTCTAGTGGGATGTTATATAAATTTAAACAAAAATAAATGAAAATTAGGAGGATTCTACGAATCCGAAAAATACTGATTCTACAAATCCGAAAACTACTTTAGGCATGTTCTCCAAGAAAAATGAAACGAACTGGAATAATGGTGATCCGATAGTAGAAAAAACCGATAAGAATAGTAATAGCTCAAATAGGTTTAAACTTACCCAGCATAGAACTTACGCAAGGCAATTCAGCTGATTGTTCTCTAGCCAAGAGACGGAAATTTGAATAGATTTCGCTTACAGCTGCGAAAAAGACCAGATCGTGGATAACTACCATTTAGTCCGTTAATGAGCACTAAGAAGAACATAGCAGTTAAAGGGAAATGTTGGAGATGAGTAATGCATACTTTCCAACACTTTCCAACTATGAAGTTGGAAGACCTAAAACCTGACTGGCCAAACACTATTGAAGGTACTTGCAAATTAGGCCTCATCACGAGACACCCTCGGGTACTCTACTGCTCGTAATTATCGCAGAACGAATTGATATTATTTTAATTCAAGAACTGAAGTATATCAAGACCGAGTATTTAGACTATGGACTCTAAACTAAATACTTGTACATGTTGAGAATGAAAATTCGCTTCTGGGGCCGTATTCTTGAAATCGGTGAAAATTTCCCCAATCGGAGTACAATTTGCTTTGAAATTCTCTATATTACTCGAATTTTTCGTCGGCTACTTTAATCATTTTTCAAATTTGTTTTCAAGTATACTAAAGTTTGTCTCCCTACTAATAATTTCGAATCGATTTACCCAGTCGGAATTTTTCCAGTTGTAGGGGGAAACAATTTGGTTTCTTTAAAAAAAAAACGAAATTTAAAAAAAGGTTAAAGTTACAGCGAAAAAATCGTATAATATAGAATATTTCGTATATTGTGTACCGAGTGGGGAAATTTCCACCGATTTTAAGAACACGGCCCTTGTAGTCTTTGAATAATCTTAACACAGAGTGTCCGTCGCAAAGGTTTACAATTGTTTGTCGTCATTTAGGCAAATATTAATATTGTCTCTTCATGTTTGACAGTTGTGGAGCACACACACACTCTCTCTCTCTCTGGCACTACATTCTACCAAGGGATTTGGCTGCCTCAAATGAGGTTTCATAATCATATTTTCATTTCGGATAATGAGTGATTAATTCATTGATCCTAAACCAGCCGTGAAATGTTTTCCTTGTCACCACCGGAAATCGAACCCGGGACCTCCGGTCGCTGGAGCAAGCATGCTGACCACTTTGCCACCGGGGCAAGCACACACGCGGCATATTAATCATAGAAAAATAATCGATTAAACAGTGCGTTTTAATAGTGAAAACGTTTTACACAAGTCAATCATCAATTACAAAAACATTAAGAAAAGTAGATGAAAATATAGTGCATTCAAAGCTACAATTTTCCGGATTATCAAGGAATTTTAAGAAAGGACTGTGGTAAATAAAAAAAGTGTGTGCGAAAACCAGATAGTTAGAACACCAGAAAATATTGCAGCTGTACGTCAAAGTGTACGAGATAATCCAACGACATCGTTGGGAAAATTCAGAGACCAGAATTTTCACTAGAATTTTTTGATTTTCCGCGGCCATTTGTTATTTTCAGTTTTTGACCAATAACTCAAAAAACTTCCACTAGTAACCAATACTTTCGGTTGTTTTTCTAGTAGCCTAGGTCATACTGAGACTATATGGAAAATTTGGGGAAAATTCAGAGACCAGAATTTTCACTAGAATTTTTTGATTTTGTGCGGCCAAATAAGAGATTTTCAGTTTTTGACCAATATCTCAAAAAACTTCCACTAGTAACCAATATTTTCGGTTGTTTTTCTAGTAGCCTAGGTCATACTGAGACTATATGGAAAATTTGGGGAAAATTCATAGATTAATTGATTAATAATTGGTTTAAATCATATCTTGCAAATCGTAATCATGTTGTTAAGGTGAATGAAACTATGAGCTGTTCTTATGTTTTAAACATTGGTGTTCCTCAAGGTTCCGTCTTGGGACCCCTTTTATTTTTGATTTACATAAACTCAATTTTTAGTACAAATTTGGCAGGCACGATTGTTGCCTTTGCAGACGATATGAGCTTATATTATCGTGAGTCCTCACAAACTGATGTTCGCCGTAAAATTGCAGCGGACCTTTTAGTTTCAAGGAAATGGTTTGACCAGCATTTCTTAATTTTAAGTGACAAAACTAAGATTATGCATTTTAGTTTGTGTAGCAGTATTTTACATTCACCGTTAACGTATCATTCCAGTTTTTGTAATACCGTTAATTGCTCCAGCTTGTGCATTTCCATTGAAGCTGTTGAGAGTTTCAAGTATCTTGGAATTATTGTTGATTGTAATCTGAGTTGGAAGCATCATGTCGATAAATTAAAAAAGTCTCTCAGCAATGCATTACGAACCTTATATCTATTAAGACCTGTAGCTCCTAAATCGGTATTGCTAAAATTCTACTATGCCTGCATTAACTCTAGGCTCGAATATGCTTTATCGTGTTGGGGTGGTTGCTATCATTCAACTTTTAAAATTCTCATTACTGTTCAGAAATATGCTATTCGTATCATGAGTTTTAAGTCTTCGCGGGTTTCTGCATGGCCATTATTTTTGAGTTTTAAAGTTTTACCATTACAACATTTATATGTTTATAAGGTTTTACGTTTATTTTATTTGCGAAGTGGGCACCGATCATTGAGATCAAATGTGCGATACAACATTAGGAACAATGATCAGTTCTTATTTATTGTTCCACATTTTTTTAGTGAACATTTTAGAAAATATTTCCTGGTAACTGCTCCTTCCTTATTTTAAAAAAACTTCCATTTAGCATACGGCAACAAATAAATTCAAAATCATTTCTCCAATTACTTAAAGTTTGGCTTTTTGAGCACCCTATTATCGATTTCCTTTTTAGAGTTTTTGTCTGATGCAGTTTAATTTTAGTTTCAATTGTTTATCTTTTTGATATTTTGATATTTGGCCTTCCCGCCACTTCAAATGGAATCAGCTTGATAATTTAGATAAAACGGTTTGAAGCGCCCGGGTCTCATAAAAATTGGAAACCAAATATACTAAAAAGGATAAAGAAAAGCACATTAGAGCATTACTCTTGCAAGAGTAACATTCAACAAAGATTGGGTTTTGAGACCCACATCGTACACTGGCTTCATAACTCCAAGATTAGGCTAATCATCAGAACAACTCTAAATGATCTGGCGAACCTAAATTATCTACCTTATCGATCAGTGGATCACTCATAAGCAGTCCCACTCACCCACTGAAGATTGTCGTTCAACTTTACTCGTTTTAATGATATGCTTAAGCAGGGATAAAGCATTATTTGCAATTTAATTTATGAACTTCTCTAGATTAGTAAATTCGCCTGCATTTTCAAATGGAAACAGTTACACTACAGCAAAACGTGTCATGTGGAAAGTTTTATAATGCTAGGCATTCCAATTATTCGGTCAAGTGAGCTATTCGAATATCGAATAGTAAAATTGAAAGTATTCCATTATTCGGATTATTCGACCAAGCAAAAAAAAAGTTTTTTGGTAACAAAAAATAAGAAATTTCATTTTATTTCAAAACTAAACAAAAAATAAACATTAATTTAGTAATAATTGAAAGATTCAAAATTCAGACGGATTCTTTTTATTTCTCTCACGGCACCTGTTGTGGAAAAAAACTCATTCAGTGGCGGTTGGCGTTGGCCTAATCGTTCCTAAGCGCGTTCAATAACAGATTCAATATATTTAATCGTTTTTTGAAGGAATTTTTTTAGTTTACGAAACTATATTTCAAGTTCACTGTATATCGATCTCTTTATTTGCTATTGAGTTTCATTGTTGCGTAATTCCGCTAATGGTATTTTGGATTTTTTTTGCAGTTTATTCATTGCCGTTAGTGGTTTTTTATTTTCTTCTACCAAAATAACTGAATCTAAATCCCCCGATAAGCTCAAGATGTTAGTGTTTTTGCTGTAATTAAACGATGGTGGATGGATTGTTTCTATTGCTAAGGCAATTGCGGCAGGTGGCACCAGGAATAGTTCCTGGTTCAAGGTAAATAATAAGTGTCATTAATATTTCATCCCTTCGTTCATTCATTCGTTTCTTTAATTCTTAGAGACACGTTTTACTTGTTTCTGATTCCATTTCAGAAAGTTTATTGCTACTGAGTTCCATAACTGCAGCTTCTACCGGCATGAGAACATCTAGTATGTTTTGAAAGACCAATATTTCACTTTCAGAAACTGTTTCCATATTTAAATCGATTAAGGACTTGTTTACACTATCGGTTAACTTCAAAAATCGCCTAAGCATAATACTCAACGAATTCCAGCGTGTTTTTATGCCCAGCTTAAGCCTAATTTTTTCCCCACATTGTGGTGAAACGTTTCGTTGCATAGTTCAGCGTGTTGCAGGAGATATCTTAAACATCGTGATAATAAATAGTTCATACTTTTTTAATAATTTCATCAAAATTACCGTCTGCATTCACAAGCAAAAACAGCTCACTTCATTTTCTTCGTCAAAATCTAAATAAACATAAGAAAATCCATCGCTTTCCATAGCTTCTTCGTCAGGTTCGTCATCTTCGATATCTTCATCGACGAAACTAATATTATTATAACTGAGTTTAGCCGTTTCACATCGATTTCTGTCGTGATGTTTTTATAAAAACAGCTAATTACAGCCAAACGTAATGCGTGATTATGGAAAAGCTAATTAATCGCATCTAAGTAATCTCCATATTTTTTGATGACGGATGCAATTTTGTCACTTTTTATGTTAATACCGAATTCTGCAAACTTACTTTTTACTAAGAGTTAGATATTCTCAGCATTCCCTTTTTCTTCGATTTCCGATAAACCCATACCCCTTTAACATGGGCCGTAATGTTTAAATATCGCCTTAAACTGCAACCTGTCCACTCATCAACTGTGATTTTCAATTTATATATTTTAAATTAGCAAAAAAAGCGCGAATTTCGCAAACTTTTGGCTTCGAAGAAGCTGTTGATAAGTTTTGACACCGTCGAAGGTCTTTTAAGCATTTTTTAATTATAGTTGGTTTTTGTTTTAATCCATGCCATCTGTTTTAGGGCCGAAGCACTCACTACTCTTTCGCGGTTCATTTTTTCGTCCTACTTTACGCAGTTATGTTAAACGAAGACGTACGGCTATAGGACCGATTTTAAGTTATCATTTGCGAATTGCATAGCTCCATGCCTGCATATAGTACTGGACATGGAAGATGGGTCGGCCCATTGGTTTTTTGTACACTGATAGGGGGTCGTAGTTGTGTTCCTTTTAATTCTCCTTTAGCAAAATATACATAAGAGGACTCATATAGATATTCTGAGGTTAATCTATTTTACTATTGCCAACTTGTAAAAGCCTAACAAGAATAATGAACTATAAAATAACTATGCACATATCGGTATAAGACGGATTAAAATTAAAAAAATATTTTTGTATATAAATATAACAAAACTATAAAATAAGATTAACTTCGGAGAAATTGGCGAATTGGAAATATATTTATTCCTCGATGGTATAATGCACAAATCTTACGTTCAAAGAGTACCGAATATTTGTTTTTAATCCACGAATGCGTTTTTAATTCTCGTATAGGTTTTTAATCTATTCTAATATCTATACAAAATATTCGAATATCGAATAGTGCAAAACAAGCCGAATATATTCGAATATCGAATATTCTAATATTCGTTTGGAATGCGATATTATCGGATTCATCAAATCCAATCGAGTAAGATGGCCCGGCCACGTTGCAAGGTCCCCACAACAACGGATGACCAATAAAGTGTTCCATCAACAACCAGCCGGTGTGCGTCGTAGAGGAAGACCCCGACTGCGCTATCGTGACGACGTCGAACAAGATCTACAGGCACTAGGATGTCGAAACTGGAGGTCGAGAGCGATGGACCGAGACGGCTGGAGGACCATAGTGCGGGCGGTAAAATCCCTTCATGGGATGTGAAGCTAGAGAGAGAGAGAGATTGTGAATTGGTCCCTTTGACGTAAAAACGCCAGTTTCTGGTGATGAAATTTTAGTTGACGCAAAGAGGTGTTTTAGATGTGATCTTTATATTAAAAAATTAAAATCTGTAACCCGTAAAATGTAAGTTAATAAATAATTTCGATAAATAATTAGTTTCTTTTATTAAAATTTATTTAAATTTATAAAAATATTTAATTTTCAGGGATAAGTTTAAAATTACCACAAAAAACAGTTTGTATGATTAGTCGGATTAATGGGCGAAAACCCCGATATTGCTCGTGGCTACGTTAAAACGGGGAATGATTTTAAAACAGAACTGCGCAGCCGTTAGGATCGGTTTTCAGATTTGGTTGGGATCGGTTTGCAAAAAGCAAATTTGAATTTAATAAAAATTTTAAATAACAAAATTTGACACTTTGACAGTATTTATTAACATACTAAAATTCACAATTGTGAATTTACCTCAAAAATTCACAAAACCATTTTTTATCTTAATGCTGTTATGGCAAAACTAATATGTCGTTTCGTTTTTGTTCAATGTTGTTGTTTGTTTCATTGAATTCATTGTTACACGAAACGCCAATCATAATTGGGGTCAATAATTTCAGAGATATGACTAATTATGGATTCAAGAGCATTAAACTAGATTAAAAACACTCACTATTACGAGACAGGCCTGTATATACATATGGTTAAAATATCAAAGCCCATATTGTGAAAATTGGTAAATTGTTGACGCCAGTTATTTAGTAGTGCAAACCCTAAACTACTCGTTCCCGTGGCGCAACTCCTTCTCGTTAACGCCAGACATTTATGTATAAATTATGTTTTATGTAAATGACAAATTCTTTTACCCTAATTTAATGCTTCAAACATCCACTTTATCTATTTCCATTACATTAAATCCAACTTATCGATCTGCCTAGCACAATATATTCGTACATACGAGTATAAAAACTTCGTTATCAAAAACTTGCTGTCTAATCATATTTATATCCAGTGTGTATATAGCTTTTTATAGATACATCGTATCTTGGCAGGTCATTGAATTTTTAAAGACAACAACCACAACCAAAGAAAATTGATTCTTAAAATAAATATTTTGGTATGACCCAAAAATATAAAATTTATTATTATAAACACGAGACATAAAGTGGGAGGAGGGGATGTGGAAATTTAAAATTGTTTGGTTAGTGTATAGCCAACATGCAGCGCCATTAGAGACGTCACGGTACGCTGTATATATAAAATAGCAGGGGGATGCTATATGTAGTTTATACAGACTTAATGGCAAATCTAACTTAAACATTTTACAAAACTTAATATATATAACTATAACCCCATACGATGCTACACGCTGGATAAAACCCAAGTTTATTTTCGTGCCATATATAGATTTTTTCTTTAATTTTCATTCCGGTCTCTTTGCACGAGTATGTGTGGGTGAAGCAAGCAAATTCCACCGAGTCTGCAATGAAATACAATCAACCGAATTATAACGAACATACGAAAGTAAGGCATATACATATAGATAATAGTATAAGGAATAGAATATGATAATAAAACCATATCACTATATACATTATTTTACCACCCACAATGTATACCCAGTCTCTTAATATTTTACCACCCACCCACCTACTTAAAGTTAAAAAGAAATTATTTTTATTATTATTTCCCGTACACATGTATAATGTTACAGATCTATACATATGTACAAAAATTATATTATCATCATCATCATCATCATCATCATCGTGAATCACCATCATCACATTACTAATCATCAAAAATAACATAATTTCTCATAACATTTTCATCTATGCGGTTTTTCGTAAATGTCTGTGGTTTGAGATGATATCAAAAATATCTGTTTATGGTCTTTCACCAAAGTTTTTCATGTTTTCATCACAAGTTCATCATTGTACGTATCATAGAAAGGAAATTCGTTTTACCCAGAAAACCGAATGACTGAATTACTAACAAAAAACTTAGGCATATGATGAGGAGTTCGTATGTAATCCACTACAACTGTATATTGAAAATAACCGGTACTGGTAAATTATAATTGATGACAAATTTTGGTCGTAACTTTAGCCACGGTGAAATCGAAATGACTGAAGCAGTGGTGCCGTACTCCCAATATACAAATCGTTTTACTAGGACTAGGAGCTATAGACTCAATATAACAAAGCACAAATTTTCTAATCTTCACGATTACGATTTGAACGAAACTTTTTTTCGTCAGGATAGGAAGTAGGACAGGAAAAAATGATGTGGCTTAAAAAAATTTTTCTGCGATTCGCAGTCAATATTTTTCGAGAATCACTGGAATATTTTTATGATTTTGGAAAAGCTACACTGGACATTACCGGTACAAGGGCTCGTTTCGAAAAGCCATATTGATATTGATTTCTCTGCTTACAAAAAATCAATAAGTGTTCATAAGATATTTTGCATTATCGGATACTTATTTTATAATGTTTGTGAGAATATTTTGAAATAAGGAAATTATGTTTATGTTTATTACAGTTAAAGTATTTTACAATAGATATCACTTTACTAACAATATGAATTGTACTAATGAATTGAGAAACTTCTGGGGTTTGTTTCGAAGATAGTGTGGCGCAATTTTAACGCTTATAATAAAAATTAATCAGGCAACACTAACATACTTATATCCCTCTAATTCTTATGTGAAGTTAGCCCCGCTCCGTTTTATATTATTTTTTATTCTAAATACACTTGACATGTGAAGTTAACCCCGAATTTTATTATATGAGAAATAAAAATGTTAAATAAAATTATTATAATTCGCAAAACACACGACAATTATTACTAACATATGCAATGAAAGATGGACAAACACATATATCTCACAGATAAGGGAAAACGAAAAACTCATACCGCTGCGACCTAGTAAAATTTACATTTTAATTTGACATGTAAAAAGTATTATTTTGTCGGATCAGAGCTATGTAAGTAAGTCCTCGACTTACCTGATTAATTCGTTCTGTAGGTTTTCGCGTAAGTCGAAAAATCGCGTAAGTCGAAAAAACCTTAAATTCAGCGTACATGGATACATTAAAGTACATAGAACCTACTTACTGAAGAACTGTAAGCATCATCCACTTCTTTGACACTTCGCGAATCGTTCTGGATCAGGATGTTGAGCGTCGAAGCCATCTAAACCATTCTCTCTTTCTGCCACCCTTACTATCGCATGAAAATAATAGTGTGTGTAAAGAAACAAAAGTAGAGAACTTAGAAATCAAGCGCAGCTTTAAAAAAAATTTAATAAAAAATTTAAAAACCTACTCATTTCATCAAAAAAACTCAAAATCCCATTTTTTTAAAATCACGTAAGTACGAATTCACGTAAGTCGAATTCGCGTAAGTCGAGGACTTACTGTATATGGTTTTAAAATAACCTAGCGAAATTCGGTATAAACTAAATAATTATATTGTGTTTATTATAATATTTTGATTATATATTTATTTGGTATACAAGAATATTTGGTATATCAGAATATATATTTGAGAAATTCTTTTTCGTTTTTGTCATTATTATGAAATTGTTCAATTTTCAATTTTCAAAATCGAACTATTCTGTACTTCAGGATACGATTTTGCAATATACGAGTGATCTGGACAGCTTAAAGTTAGGAAGTATATCAAAAACATCAATATTTTTTAGAATATCTCAATCCATTATTGGTTTAAAATGCAGTCACGCCAATGGTATAAAACTAATTAATCTTATTAAAAAAAAGATTTTAGAAACAATTCTGGAGAGAAATATTTATATTACAAATGATTGTATTGATCAAAATGCAACATCATCATGTATAGTAAATAACGTTTCGTGGGACGATTCGGATCTTGCGGATTTTGAGATAAGGAAACCAAAAAAAATCATACAACCTGCAACTTTTAAGAAAATTCAGAAGCAAAACTTAAATATACATTAAATTGAAATGGGCAAGTTAGTTGTCGATCACTGGTTTGAATTATTCAGTACAACTTCTGGAAAGCTTACCGGACAAGTGGTGCAGTGGTTAAAGCTTCGGCACTTGGACCGGGAGGTACTGGGTTCGAACCCCATCAGAGGCTGGATGCAAAGCGAATTTTCGTCATCGATTACGATCGGTAATGTTAATAAACACAACTAAGACCCTCTGTTGGAGTGCAGAATTCAGCGCCGACCCACCGTCCATGTCAGTTTACAGGTTGACATGGAGCTTGCAATGTGCAGGTGGTATACTGTAATTGTGTGAATGGGTGGTCTGTGCGTGAATGAAAGGGGGGTATTAATTGACCTTCAAAGGACATTAAATCCACTGGACAATTAATACTTCCTTTTTTAAAATCAAAAAAAAAAAAAAAAAAAAAAAACAAAAAAAGAACTGTTAACGAAACAAAAAGGATGCCAAATAAATATTAAATCTTGTGATTACCGTAAAGCTAGCATTTACATTCGGGATTACTGTAGACATACGGGGTGTGTCGTAATTATAAATTGATAAACAAAAATCTTAATAATGGAACTTTCCAAATTTATGGTTCGCAAAAAGAGCAGTGCCGTAATGATTTACGAACGAGACAATTGCGAGGATCTAAAAGGGATGAACTAAAAACTAAATTATCAAAGCAGACAGTCGAGAATGTTTTTGAAGCGATGGTTGAAGTAGAAAATAAGAATTTTTTAGATCAATTTACAACTACCGACGCGAAACCAATGAGCGTTCTAAGGAAAATTCGATCAGATATGCTTGCAGAAAAAGATAATGACACGGACGACTTTATGGATTTAGCAAAGGAGCCAATAATAAATCCAAATTTGTTTCAGAAGCTTTCCTTAAACCGTTCTATGTTGTTACATTTAATGAGATCCAATTGAGTATGCTCCGTAGCCTCCTAAAATTTGCACCAAATAAAAAATATAATAGCCTATTTAGATGCAACCGGTGGGTTGGTTAGACCACCAAAACATAACACCTCAATTGCGCTATATTATGAATTAATAGTACCCATGAAGGTAAATGAATCCGATCCAGCTGACTCTTTTCCATCAAAGGACATGGTAAGTGGCAGCTACAGTAGAGAAACGATTGGGGATGGCTTAGAACTTATCGAATCGGCCTACATTTGAAACGATTGTAACCGACGGAAGCTTCGCTGAAATCAATTCCGTATTAGAAGCATTTAATAATATGAATATTGTTAAATATTTAAATATTGTTTTTAATACAATAAGCAATCCAAACGGTTTAAGCGATTTGGCGAAACTTTGTTGGCGTGTGTTTCGCATCTGATGCACAACATCGCTAAAGATTGCAATAAGTCGTACACCAAAACTTGTGATAATGTTAATCTGGTAAAAGAAGTATTTGCATCTCTATTTTGATTAAATGATTACGAAAGTATCAAAACAACATGGACACATTTTTCAACTATTTTAAAATTCAAACTAATTTCTTCGGAAGTTTTAAGCGATTGTTTAAATTCGAATACCAGAAAATATTTCTTTACAAGAAGAATTAATGTATAACGAAACCGAAAAATGTCAGATATCTAATAGTGAGGATCGAAAATTAGATAAATCTATTTATTCAGAGAGTGCATTTTATTTAGAATTCAAAAAGATATCGGACAATATTGAAGAATTAAATCCTTGTAAAGAAAAATTCGCCCAAAATTCTTTTTATAATCCTATATTGCTAGAAACATTACCAAAAAAGTATATTGACGTATCTACCCTTTTTGTCACAAATTTATCATAATACAAGATTAAGCAGTAATCATATAGAAAATTATTTTGCTACAATCAAACGAAGCACCAAGACAAATTTAGCACTAGGAAAGTTGCCAACTAAAACATTGAGATTTTTAAATGATATCAATAAACGCAATGCGTATGTGTTTAACCGATTTATGCTTAATATACCAAAGAACTTAATTTATAAGAAAGTGAAAAGAATTAAAATCGAGGAAGAGAAGCCATTGGCATCCCTACTTGCTGTTGAAGAAGGTTGAGCTAAAAAAAATAAAACCCCTACCTCCCTAAACTGCACACCAAAACGTAAAACTAACTTTGATCAAGAGATCAAAATATCATTAAAAGACCTTAATACCGCCGCAAATGCGGAGTGTCTTACTTCAAACGGCAATCACTAGTAAAAAAAATACAAGCAAGCATCGACGACATATATAAGTAACCAGACACAAAGCTCGATTTTGTGTGTTTTATTGAATGGTAGCATCACTGATGAAAATTATATGAATACGTGCGCTTTTGATTCATTTACATGCTGCATTTTAAATTTAGCAAATTTTAAAGAACTGGTGATCCATGATGATTTCGCTAATTTGATAAACGCTTTGCGGACGGACTGGGAACGTCAAGTTAGCTAAACACTATCGATTTTTAACACTTACTAACTTGTACGGGATAAATCGAGATTGCGATGTATGTGAAGTTAGCCCAGAAAGTCATCCCAGAAAAAATAAATGTTTGCATCAGGCAACACTAAAGTTATATATTTATATACCAGCCCAGGATTTCATTAAAATTAATTAAATTGGTATTAGTTCAGCCCAAGAAATATGAAAACCTCGTAATAAAACATAAGTATTGCATGAAAAGAAAAAATATATTCAGCGCCCAGCCATATTTAACCGAAAAATTTTCAAATAATTACATTACACTGAGATTATAGTATCAGTCACAACGGTAAGATTATCTTGAAATTTAATGGTCGGTAACGGACATGATTATAAGTGGTTACTACTAGATTTAATTTCCGGAACTAGCGGTTTCTGGGAACCAAGGAGTAAAATATTTTATAAATTGGGCGCAACACGTGTGCACCTGTAGCGCCAATCGGAACGGTACGATTTTCTTGAAATTTGTAGGGTACGTAGGAAGTATAATGACAAGTCATTACTATTAGGTTTGGTTTCCGGAACTCTTTGATTCCAGGAGCTATTCAAGCAAATCCCTGTCAAATGTATTGGCCCATTCAAATATGAGCCTGTAATCACAACTTCAAAAGGTCGAATTAATTAAATCTGAAAACACTTGCCAGTCCAATTCCCACACATGCCCTAATCAAACTGAAATAGAGAATCTCGACGAATTGAATTTCAAGGATTACAGTGAGCAAAACGTGCTTCTTCAAAGTGATAGTATAAAAAAAGTTTGCCAAAAGTCACTAAATAACTATAGTGACGAAAGTGACTGGTTTGAACCAAAGAAAATTTATAAACGTCATTCTACTATAAAAAATCGCAAAATTTCCAAGCCAAACATTTATACTGAAGTTAATGGTCATATTGAAATTCCGCTTATAACCTGGAATACTATTTATGATAGCACTTCAAAGAAATTAGATTCTGAGGCATATCCAAATATTATTTCAAATTTATTGATAACTAAAGTAGATTGCTTAATTAACATCAAATCGTTAGACGTGGGTTTGAAAAAAATAAGTATTCGTGCATATTGTGGTCACAAAAATTGTAAAAAATACAAATTGATTAATAATAACGTGAAATGTGGTTTATTTGAAATAAGAAGCACCGTGGGCCCCATAGTTCATGCGAAAATTAAAACTTGACAATTAAGAGGTTTAGAAAGAAAAGCAATAAAAGAAGTTATTATTAGCAAAACTTCATCTGACGTGTTTGAAAACATGGTTGTTAAAGAAGATCCTAAATATCTTGAAAATTCAAAGAACACCCTAGTGAAATCGTTGGATGTTTTGCGGAAAGCTCGTTCGGAAAAACTTAAAGAAGAAGATAATGATCCTGATGATATTATCGATATTTTAAAAGAGACCCTGACCAACGAATTGATCCAAAAATTTTCTATTAAACCATTTTACATAGTAACATATAATCAAACCCAAATACAAATGATGGAATTATTTCTAAGTAATAGAAAAAATGAAAGATTAATAGCGTATCTGGATGCAACCGGAGGTCTTGTTAGAAACCCTTTTAACATAGAGAAATCTATTTTATATTATGCATTAGTTGTACCAGTTTCCGTTACGCCAAGTGAACCATCCGACCCATTTCCAATTACAGATATGGTCAGTTCCAGCCACAATATGGACACGATTGGTAATTGGCTTAGATCATATCGTCTAGAAGTCGAAAAAAAATTTAAATTTTGGCCAATATTCGAAACAGTGGTGACTGATTTTAATTTTGCTGGTATAAACGCAGTTTTAGATGCGTTTAATAAAATGGATATTGTGAAATATTTAAACCTTACACACACTCTTATAACAACGCAAACCAACAAATCTGATTTGGTAAAACTGCAACTTTGTGTATCGCATTTAATGCACAATATGATGTCCGATATTAACAAATATTTCTCGAAAACTTCAAAAAATAACCAGATTATGAAAGAAATCATGGCCTCTATCTATTTATTGGCGGACTATAATTTAATTCAAAATATTTGGCGTAATTTGTCGGTTGTTTTGAAAAATAAATATCTAACACCAAATGTTATAGATAGTTTAACTATAATCCTACAGCAAAGTGCAACCATAAAACTGGGAATTTTACGAAATACCGATTTGTTTGAACTGACAGAACAGGAAGACTACACATCTTCATCAAGAATATTGAATGAAAGTATTTATAGACAAACTAAATTCTACAAAGACTTTAAAATAATTTCAGATTCTATTATTTGCGAAAGTTGTTCAAAAGAAACCTTTGCGATTAATTTATATTACAACCCCCAATTCTTAGAAATGTTTCAAAAAAAATATATAACATATTTACCACTCTGGTCCAATGTTTTTCACGAGAAGACTCACAGCAATAGTCATATTGAGAGCTATTTTGCTACAATAAAAAAACGAACTAAACGAAGTTTAACTCTTGGGAAAGTTCCACTGAAAGCCTTAAGATTTCTAAAAGAATTAGATCGAAGGAACAAATATGTTTTAAAAAGAAAAATGTTATGCATCCCAAAACGATTTACTAAACCAGATTTAGAAATAGTTGAAAAAAGTAATAGCAATGTCAATTTTGAGGAGAAAAGTTTGGCAAATGTAATGGATGAAGTCGAAAATTGGAGAGGACAGCCTGCTAAGGCATCCCGTTCGAATTTTAATTTAGCAACACTGAAGCGTTTTAATAATATTAATGAAGAAGACAAAAAATCATCCATAATCAAATGTTTGACTACGAGCAGAAGTAATATTGTAACTCTGAGCCATTTCGTAAATGTCATACATTATGTTAATTTTTTGTCATAATACGAATGACGTAAGTGGTGCTACACTCGAAATAACCGAAAGTTGGAATTGCAAACGGATGGGCTACCCGGTGCTATAGACGAAATCCAAAGGATTGGATCTTGTTATTAGTTCCTTCTACAAAATTTGTTCCATAAACGGATTACGAGTAATAATTTTTGAATTTTCTCAGATGTACTGAAAATGGCACGAATGTATTTAAATACTTTTTATATAGCCGGAGTATCGAAAAAAGTACTATAGTATCGGCAATATCATGCCTGATATCTACTACAATTACTAAAGGTCAGCCTGTCAAATTAACAAATGTCAACAGAAAAATAATAATTGCATTTATTTTGTTTGAAAGCTGATATATTTGTATTTTCAAACGAAACACAGATTTCTAAAGATTGTGTAAGGCTCGTGGTATTTGCTCGCTTCGATGATCACTGATATCTCGCCTTTAGAAGTACTGAACCAATTTTCATGAAAATAGTGTCATTTCAAAAGTTAAACTATCAGGCTTTCAAAAAAATAATAGCTTCTGAAAATCGGTTAGGCTTTTTTAAAAAATATCGCCTTCCTGTGAGCGCTGAAGGTTTGAGTCGATGTAGTTGCTCTCGAGTGTATTTAAAATATTAGGTGCTGTCGAGTGTATCTGACATACTAAGGTAGAAACTTAGTGGTAATTTTTTTAAAATAAAATAAAATTGCGAATAATTAACTGAAGGAATAAGTTTAGTGCAAAAATTTTCACAACGCAGTTAATTCGGAAAGTTTTGTTCCACAAAATTTTTATATGGAAAAATATTTTCTCATTTAACTTTGTTTCGAAAATATTTACACCAAACTTATTCCCTCAGTTGGCCAGAAAAATACAATTTAGACGAAAATGCTATGAACATATTTTTCCCAACTCCCTATTCCCAGGGAAAGCCAGAATAGTGTCACAAGTCTCTATTCCCCAAAAAAATATATTGCTGCGCAATAGCCTTAAGGTTGAGACACAATTCGACTAGTGATCAAACCCGCTTTTATAAAATAGGCTATGCTTATATTAAGTACACTTAAATTGCTAAGTTTCTGATTAGATACCATCAAAACGACAGGAAATGCTGCAATAGACATGTTTTTTATCTTACACGTGTAAAAAATTCTTCATGACATAATTTACAAGCAAATGACAATTTAATGCTGTCATAATAAAAACAAATTGATAGCTTATTGAACAATCAACTGATTCATGTCACAAAAAACGATTAGGTACATGCTATATGCAATCACCACTTAAAATAACGATTATTTGCGGTTAAAAACCAATTATACATCATATCACATACACCCATCAGAATATCATGCTATACCCATAAAAATTTTATTCTATATATTTTCAATTACAAACAATCAAATATTTACTTATCGTGTTGAATTAAATTGTAATCCAGCCGCATTAAATGGCAAATTTTTACGTCAATGAAAATAAAAACTTCGAATAAATTCTATGTGATTCTCGTTTGCTCCATTACCCATTTATAGTTCCATCCCATATAGGAATACTGTATTTGTACACAACACTTACTAACAGGTGGTTTACAAACAAATAAAAAAATTGCGTCGGTACTTTAGCTCCATAATTTATAAGGCACAACATATAAACGCTATAAAAAATATTACGTATTATATTTTTAGGGCCGTATACGTCCCCAGTCATTATTTAGGTGATATGGCGCACACAAAAATCCACTTTGCTCGCGATAATTGAAAAACTCAAAACTTTTGTGTTTTTTTTTTATAAAAGAAAGTTTTTCATATTTCGTTTTGTTTTTTTTTGTTTTTGGGGCGGAAGGAAAGTAAAAAAAAGTTTTAATTATCTAACGGGTGGATCAGATTTTCAATTAAAACATAAAAACTTTACTTTATATGAAATCATAGGGTTTGGTGGGGAAAACGGAGGTTGGCAAACTTTGAATGGGTTACAACACTTTCGACGTGATATATCTTCATTTATGGTCCTGCTCTCATCCATCGACTTATTATCTTAATACTACTGAATAGTATCCATATTAAATCGTTTAAATTCGAGAGCGTTTTCAAAAACTCATACTGAAGTACTGCCAGGTCGACCGTTCTAACGATAGGTTTAAGAAACTAATGACATACTTCGCACTGTGGCTTAAGGTACTACAAGTGCTCCATACCTGGTCACTAGAACGTTAGATCAGTTGGCTAATGACGAACCAGCATTTCCTAAACCATCCAAAGTTTTTACATATGTAGGACTGCTAAGTATGTCAAAAAATTTTCATTAAATGTACCCGAATGTACCCCATTTGTCTTTAATTCTGGGAATTTTATTGAATACAGAAACTGACAATTTCGAGATGCCGTTTGAAAATTGGATTTAACCAATTATTACAAAAAGAAAAAAATATATTAGATTTGTCAATCATTCGATCCACAGGATTGTGTGCACCATTAATTTTTGACAACTTTGATCTTATTTACTTGTGGTCAGATTCCGAAGTTACGTTGCTTCGAATAAAGTCGGAACCTCTCACAGATATGCCACTTTTGTTGCCAACAGAATTTCAGCAGTTAAAAATGCCAAACACCATTTAAAACAAGCAATTGGAACACTATGTTTAACGTTAGACGAATTCAATACATTATTAGTAGTTCAGATAGAGGCTTGTTTAAGTTCACGACCCCTAACATGTATGTCAAATAATCCTCTTGAAATGTCGGCACTGTCTTCCGGTCATTTTTTGATTGGTACTCCCGTTACTGCTTTGAGATGGCAAACTGATTATCTTTCGGAAGCCCCCGGAGATAAACGTAAAAATTGGAGATTTAAAAATGAACAACAACATAACTTTTAGGTAATAATAATTCTTGTTTTTGTGTATGATATGTAATTCTAATTTTACTTTATATGAAGGTTTAATGGATGAATGGAGCACCAACCCCATTCATATTAGCGTCAAAGACCTGGATTGCAACACCTTAAAGCATTACGAGGAATCCCTTGATGGTAGTCCTGACTTTCCCAAAATGGAACGAATTTAGAAATGTAAGCGCCACTTCAAATAAACAATTCAAAGGAAGCCAGCAAAAAGCTGATTGCAGTGGTGAATGCTGTAATTACTGCGAAAGAAGGAAATGCATAATTCTAAATTGTGTTCATTTTAAACAAACCACCCCAAGCATCGGAGAACTGCCTCACACGGCTCAACAGGTTCTCACATGTCTCAAAGCAGAGGCATGTACCATATGCCATAACAAACATCACCAATTGCTGCTACACACCTACAAGAATGATGCAAAGAAAAAGGAGTCATTCAATGCAATCGATGGAAATACTACGGCCCTGGTCTCAACGGCTAAAATCATAACAAAAACCTCCACAAAAAACGGTTGCCCTACCTGTAGCTTTATAGTTCAACTGGAAATTCAACCAAAATTGCCATCGGTGTTTAAGCTACAGGCAGAAGAAGCATATGTTTTGCGAAAAATAACATCAAATGTGCCAGAGCAACATACATTTTGCTAGGAGCAAACGTTTATACGGACATGTCAGAATCACAGATCATTCTAGAAAATCCAAATGCAATGAAAATAAGTTTGGGTTTGCTGATAGTATGCCCAGCTACAACCACTCAAGCCAAGACTCTAATGGTGACCACCAGTGTCAATGAAAAATTAGCACAAGCTCAAGAGTTTTGGGAGTTAGAAGAGGTACCGATTGAATCTCTACCGACAAAATCTGATGAAGAGCGTGAAACAATTTACCGACAAACGGTTACCAAGTGGACGGCACGTGGTTAACTTACTGTTCAAAGAACATGAAATGAGGGAGTATCTTCAAATGGAAGAAATGACACCATCATCCAATTCCAGGCGTCAATTTTACATTCCACAATATGCAATTTTGAAGGAAATTTCAAAGAAAACAAAATTTTGCGTTGTGTTTGACGCCCCAATGAAGTCAGCATCTGGTTGTAGTTTGAATGATACTCTTGCATGTCGGAGCCACTCAGCACAACAATTTATGGTCACTTATTCTACGGCGGAGAAACACAAAATTCGGAGCTGAAATAATCAAAATGTATCGACAAATAGAGGGAGAACCCAAACCAACAATTAAGGGAATACAACTTGACTACTGTTATATACGCCATATCAGCAGCGCCGTTCTTAAAAACTATCCAATGGCTCGAAAAATATTAATAGAGGACTTTTATGTTGATGACGTTCTAATTGGTGCTGATAACCTACAAGATGCACAACTTCAACAAGAACAGCTAATCACATTACTTCAAAAAGGTCAATTTCAACTGTGCAAGTGGTCGAACAGCCACCCAAAATTGTTGCAGTCTATATACTCGTATAAGAACAAAATGCCACAGAAATAAAATGGGACGGATTCTTATAACGATATTACAGCAAAACGAGTAAAGTTCCGAAGCGAACTAGTATAGCTTGAAACTCTATCAATGTCACTTCTGTTTTTTTTTTTTTTTTTTGAGGAGCACTTCTTAATTCGACTTCTTTAATTCGACAAGTGGTCAAAATTCTTGAAGAGCAACCGGTTAATATATATGCGTAGCCAGATTCTACCATTGTTTTGGCTTGGCTACAAAAACTAGCGACATAATGGAAAACGTTCATTTCTAATCGGGCATCAAAAATTCAAAACAACACTAAAACCGGGGCAGGAAACCCATAGCCTTAACCCAAAACCCAGTGGACTATGCATACCGTGGAATTTCACTATAAAAATTAAATATCCTGGAACAATGATGGACCGAACCTGAAATAATAAAGACACCTATATCAAATGAAACGGGCCACAACTATTGTTCACGTTCTCAATAAGGAGGCTGCATCTGAGAAAGCCATAATAAACCTTATTGACCGCAAATCAGATTATTTAAAAGTGCTACGAGTCACCGCTTATCTCCTTCGATTCGTATCTAAGATCAGTAAAAAACCAGCCTGTACCAATGAAATTCGAGCAATAGAATCCAGGTCAGCATTAACCACAATCGTAAGAGCAATTCAAGTTGTTTTCTTTACGTACAAAATATCAACTTTAAAGGATCAGCAATATATTAAGAAAAAGAGCACCATCGCAGGCACATGCGTTCACGCTACATGGCACCACCGCATTAACATCAGCAGTTCTCCAGAAAACTTTATGGATAATAATGAGTAAGGAGTCACACTCAAAAATGCACGGTTTTTTCCGAATCCAAAGTAAACGTGCAGAACAACTCATGGGCGTTCTATCAGGTCACCCAGCCATCACACACTAGGGTGCCAAAGACTAATTGCGGTCTATGTATGCCTTTTCATCTCGAAGTAGTCTCTGATTTACCCGCAAACATCTTCTTGGCAGCATTCAAAAGATGTAAATCACGATGGGGAAATATTGCCCACATATACAGTGATATCTTGTACTTTATACATACATACAGCGTTTGGCTCCAATTTTCGGAGGATTATGGGAGGCTGCAGTAAAATCACTGAAACATCAACTATGCCGAGTCGTTGGAAATCAAACGTTTACGTATGAGGAATTATCCACAACGCTGTGCAAGATTATAGCATGTCTCAATTTACGTTATTATGTGTCCTATACGTTTTTTAACTGGTAATGCTTTACCGGCTCCCTCATAAAACGATTTGTTAAAAATTCCCGGTTTATTGACCAGATGGGAATTAGCAAATCAAATGCACCAACAGTTCAGGAAAAAATAGGACCTATGAGAATATTTATCTCAGCATCCGGATCAAAAATTAGAGACCAGATCAAAAATTCACCCGGACAAAAAAAATCTTGTAAGAGTAGCCACAGTTTCCGCTATCACAGGAGAAATTAAATGTCCTACTAAAAAATTGGTTCCTCTGCCAGCCTTAGCAGATGAAAGTGAGACCCCATCAACTGAAGAAGAATAACGCAAGCCAACTTTAAGAAGCAGATCACGCCGCGTTCCAAGGGCCACAATAGCATTGCTCAGCAGAAGACACAGAAGGCATACATTTCGAAAATGTAAGAGAGGTTTAGCTGCTTGCTACATACTGGAATCTAATCATTCGATATAACTTGAAGAGTTACTGGGACGAGGTCACCAAAGCAGGTAATAATCTCATGTAGCTTGCAAGAGCATGTAGGAATATGCAATCGCGACATTGTGATATCTTGATCCAACAACCCTAATTACAGTTTGACGATAGGAAAGAAGACAACAAACTGCTTGAAACCAAATCGAAGAGACCACGCTGAAGCTCGCCCGATTGTCCTCTCTGATCTATCAGACATCCCTCGAAGTTTGATCAACATTTTTTTTATTTTCATTTAATGATCTCTCCAATTCTGTGTTATCACAATTGTAAGTAGTATTTAGTTTAGCCGACATAATTGGGTGTTCTTCATCTCGATGGAAGAGCACTCTGCCAATGCCGGTAAGTTGTTTTAAAGAGAGCGTAACTAATATCGGTTCTTCAACTAGCAGCTATTCCAATTCATCTTAAGCTGTCGGATCAAGACCTCAACTTGTTGTTTAGACTCGTGCTTCTGAGAAGCCACCATGACCTCACTTTTATTTACATGTTTAGGTAGACTGGTGTTCCGTATAGCAAACTCGCTATTTTAGATAGTAAGAGCATAAAATCCTGAAAGTCGCCGAAATGTCTAATAGGTCGTCAATGCTAACCAAATATCCAACCATGTAATTTGTGAAATATAAACTTGAGCAGTAGTGGACACATTTTTTTGGTTGCATGAAAAGGGCATGACACGAAAGTGGAAGAGTGTCTGGAACTATGAAAGCGCATATAGCATTTTATTTACGATGCTTAAAGCAGAGGACGGAAAGCTATTGCATACGGAGTTAACATCAAGCTGAAACAGTTCTCGATACAATTCTTGCTTTGAAATTTTGAAATAATCCTTGGAAGTATTTGGTGATAATTGGTGATTCCAACCTAACCTATTTTCTGCAATAGGTGCCCCTAACAGATAGGTTAATTAAGTAGTTAATTAGGTCTCCCTCGACTCACTAGCTCCAAAATTTTTAATATAAACGTTAAAAAAACAAAATGTTCATTACATTTAGCTCATTTAATCCTATCCCCAATATAATATTCATATAACCTTCCAATTGAGTTTACGTCAATTGCCTATTGAAAGTACACAATACCCACACTGTGGACGGTAATCGGATTGATTAATCTATCGATAAACGGAATGGAGACCTTAAATTATACCACGTCCTTCTCGGTTGAATTGAATGAATAGGACAATATTATTTATTCAATAAGTAATCGAAAAATAACAGAATAACTGACTTATGGTATGCTTACCCCTCCCTCTCCCCCCACTCAACGGCAAAGCTATTTCAGAAGAATTCTGTCGATACATATAGGATATCGATACAATAAATACTCAAATTGGTTTTGTTGTTGGTTGATTGAATTATTTTACGGATATTCCGGATCCGTACCTCTTCGTCTCGTGTTAAATTAGAATATTAATTCAATTAGGTAAGTGTCGAGAAGAAAATATAAAGTTACTTTCTTATATACTTTGTGAATATTCGATTTTCTTTTAATCTCAATATCGAGCATATATACACACACACACACACAAATATCTAAGAAAAAATTAATTAAATTTTATTGATACGAATTAGTATTTTTTATGTTACTTATGTGTAAGACATTATACTCATATGATTAAACAAGGTATTACACCTGCAGACAAATGTCTTGTGAATGTTACCCGCACCTTCCTTTCAAGTACATGAGACTTATTGCACTTTGTTTTAGCCACTGTCCAAAATTATAGAGATTCGACATTTCATCATATCTGCAACATGTTTATATTCGCACATTGTGCTTCGCCGCCCCCAAAACAAATTTACCTGATTCTTAGAGCGTATAAATTAATAACATCGCAAAAATAGGAACAGCAACAACATTTTTTGACAATTTTTCATTCTATACTTTTCTATCCAACTTCGTATATACCTACTTTGTATTCTTAGAATGCACGTATTCAAATATAAACATTCACACACACACACAGCGATATAGAGAAAATCATAATTGCTACTAGGAAAATTATCATAATGCTTTCTAGATGTAAATCAGTGAGAGCGGCAAAGGGATGGGCAAAGGCGAATGAATGACTGTCCTTTATAATTTTATTGATATCAAGAATGGCACGTTTTAGACTTTATTAAAATGCAAAACTAAATTACATTGTTGCCGTCCCAAAATTAAATTTTGTGCAGAAACTGAACTTTCTTGCCACTTACTTAAATCAGGCACATGAGACACGTGAATAGAGTTTGTAAAGTCAGGAAAAGAATTATCACCCAATGCCATAATGAAATTCGTTGTTCGTTGTCTCGTTGTATTAAGCTCGAGGCCTTTTGCAAAGATTTCTAGTGGATGTTATAACAGCGAAATGTACCGATTCTTTAAATAACAGACACGAGCTAGGAAACACCACTTGTGGTGCTCAGGAACTACTTATTATTCAAATTTCTTACTAGGTTTTTCGTATAGACTATACTTTTAAAAATATTTGCAAAAAACTACAAAGTTTTAATAACAGAGGATTTTACCAAAAATATGTCATTTGTGCTTAAATTTTTGAGAAATTGTCTGAACCAGTTTTGTTGCAATTTTCTGAATCGATTTGTTTTAACAGACTCTTTCGTAAATGTTATAAATTTTAAAATACGGGCAAGAACGAAAAAAATTATTATGGAAGTTACCACTTCCGATACTCCGATTTCCAAAAAGTTGCTCTAGAATCTGCCAATTCATCAGAAACCCCTAATGTGATTTTATCCCGATCACTCAAACAATTTAGGCTGTAAAGTGGCCAAATTTTGGTGGTCAGTTTATTATCCTCAATTCCGCTAAAATTTTGGGAAAATTATTTAGACCAGTTTTGTTGCAAATATAATTTAGAATCCTTTTGTACTTGACCGATTCTTTTGCAGAAGCTATTATTTTTAAAATATTTGCAAAGAAGGAATAAAAATAAATTTCACTAGTGCGTCGCTCTTATAAAGGTTCTGAGTTAACTTTCATCCAAATCAGTTTATCCGCCTGAGCTATATAGAGAACACAGACCAACAGACAGACATCCTCAAGAACACCATTTTCTCGAACTTCGGAATTTTAGCTCGATTGGTAAATGTGCATAAATCACGAGATCGAAAAAGTTCAAGGTTACTACACTTACTTTTAGTTTGTAAAAGAAAGTAATAATTGCGAAACACTTGATTAAGCAACGGTTTAGTTCTATTCAATTAAAAGAACCCGCTGTTTTGTTTCAATCAAATTGGGCATTTTAATAGTATCCCGAGTTTCATATTATTCTGTATTTCATTATTCTGTTCCATATGTTTTGAGAGCAGCCTTCGTTCCAGCCAATTTACTTATTTTTCAAAATCTCGAGTTATGCCCCGGTCGGTTAAGAAACGTCTTATCAAAATTATATTAGATTCCCATTTTCATTATGTAATCTGAGTTCCATCCGCTTCGATTGAGAAATGACATAGTTCTATTGTTTAACAAGGCACAACATCACGAGTAAACTAGAGAACCTCTAAATGAATTTCCCAAAATCATGATCTATTGCAGTCGTTGATACTCGAAAATATCGCCCATCAAATTTTTTATTAAAACTGTACCAGCCGATTTTTTTTAAATAGGGATCCCTATCTGAGAACTCCATAAACAAACTTTCCCAAAATTAAAACTCATTGGAATTGATTACCAGCACTCAAGAACCCCTCTCATTCATTTTTATAAAAATCGATCAACCCGAAAACCTTCAATGAATTAACTCAATAAGACTCAAAATTAGGACCCACCGTAATCCATTCCTGGCATTAGGGCGTTCAAACCGAAAAGAATTTAATACATGAATTTTTCCAAGAATTGCACCCATCGAAATCGACTCATGGAATTTAAAATCTTTCATTCACCAAAGTTTATTAAAATCGTGCTAACCGAAAAAAAAATGGAAAATAATAAAAAATTAAATAATGGAATCCAATCACCGGCGGAAGAGCCCCTCCCATACAGAATGAATTTTCTCAAAATCAGAATCCATCGCAATCAATTCCCTCTCAGGAAATTTTTATAAAAAAAATGTGAAAAACTGTTATATATCAGGTTCAAACATTATGTAATTAGGTACCAAATGCTATAAATCACTTGTTACTCATACTAATCAATATTTTCACAAAGACGCGACTAGTGCAACCGAGGACGGAAAGTGATGTGAAACGGAGTAGACGTGTTTTGTTGTCGCTCCGTCATTTAATTTAAATATTTTTTTTTTGTGTGTGTAAATAATAAATAAAATTAAATAATTAGCTATTAATAATAATATTGAATGTGTTTTTGTGTAGTAAATAAAATAATTATTAATAATAATAATGAATGTGTACACCTAGTGTTTTAAATATTAATTTGTGAATAACGCGCGACCGTGAAATTGTGTAGAACGTATACGTAATATATGTAATTATTTCCGTATATGTTCTGATACCATTTCATGAATGCGAAAATGCATATTTATGTTTAAATTACTGGGAATACCTAAAATACATAGTGAAAAAACGGTGTAAATTATTATCCGTGGAAGAAATGTGTTTATACATATATATATGCATAAAAACCGAGTTGAAATATTTGTAACGGGATATATTTTTACGCGAAGTATATGTCGTTCTAATTTTTCGATAATCTGTATATTTGTATATATGTATGCATAACACATATGTATAACAGAGAAGTTTCCTTTTCTTAATTTTATTTACATTAAATGTGTATTTGTATATGTGTGTGAATGTGTGTGTGTACATACATATACATATATAAATATAAGTTAACTTAAATAGAAAAAGTTGAAAGTGTGTATGTGTTTGTTTGGAGTTCTCTTCGCTCTCTCTGTGCGTTTTGTTTATACCAGCGTTCTACACTACTCTTCAGTTGCTTATTATTCATTTTCCATTCGTTTTCAAATGAATTGTGTTTTACGCTAATTTCTCTTCGCTCATGAATAGTAAAACGAAATTTCAAAAATATTACTCACTGATAAACGAGTGGTGAGAGAATAATAAGAGACTAGAAGGATTGATGATTTTTTTTGTTTGTGTGAGCGAATGGGATCTACTACTCTCTCTTGTTTTACTTTTCTATTCTATTTGTATGACAAAGTGAACATTTATTGTAGTATCAATATATACAATATACTATACTCTGTATTGAACGATCGTATAGAGAATATAATTATTCTTTCTACACTGTTCTTCATAAGTGATTAAGTAGAACGAAATGTTTTTTGTTGCTTTTCATTATTCACTGATCAATTATACAAATACTGTATAACACTGTTCGATCAGTAGAGAGAGAATAATACATTTTAACGAGTGAATTTTTAAACCTTAGTATATACAGATTACACACATCGATAATAGTCATTTTGTAATTTTGTTTGTAAAGCAAACAAAAAGTACAAATATGATCATTTTGTTGATATCTCGTTTATTATTTCGAAGAGATTCAAAAATAATAACTCAGTGGTTTTGTTTAAACAATTCTGTAAATTGAAATTTTGTCGAAAGTCCCGACTTTAACCAATAAAGTTGTCGGCAATTATAATTCAATTTACTTTATTATTATTAAATCTTTTAAGTACATTTTTTTAACATACCTGAAGGTCAGGGAAGGTTGTGATTGCAACATTCTTGATCAGGAGGTCTATTTAGTTACGTCTATTTAATTGAGAATAAACTCAATACCATTAAATATGTTAACGATTCAAAGACCTTTTGCTATGGAATGTTGTTTTTCGACGATATTTCTGGTTGAATTCAGGTTATGTTTTAGTGTAGTTGTGTGAATGTTAGATATAAATCAACCCTGCTTTTAGTTGGATGAATTTGAATATAGGTAGCTAAATGACAATACCGAATTTAAATTAAACTTTTTCCAATATGAACGGAATAGTTAGGTCATCATATGTATGATAATGCTGTCGAGTCATTACGAACGTGAAGTCCCTCGGTTAGATGGTGTTGGGTGGGAAGATAGGGCAAAATAAGGTTACAAACAGCATATGATGAGATGACCCGTAGATGTGAATTAAATAACCTAACCAGTCTATTATGACTGATGCCGAATACATATGATGAATATTAGTATCCTTTACCTCAACCACAACTAACCCAAATTAATAAACTAACATAATCTATTCTAGAGTGTGAATTTAATTGAGACTAACATTTTAATATATTTAAGTAGTTAGAAAATGACTTTGCTGCGGTTCGCCCTAGTTGTTTCTGTGACTAACATCCTTTCCTAAATAAGCTTATCTGTTACGGATGCAGGCAGGGCCTGGGCCCGCATGATGCTGAAATATTATTCGCATTCAGATATAATTTGTTATTTGATTGTTGATATTTCAGGATTATGGTAACGTACCTAGGATCGCCGTTATGGTTGGCCTGTACGCCTCTATCATATCATATCATTTTATAATTCTATTTTTTTTTGTTTTTTATTTTAAATTAATAAATGTTCATATTATTTAGGTAAGAAGCAATATATTAATTTAGTATAAATTTTCAGGAATTATACATATTGTTTGTAAAAAATATTTCTTTATAACATTAGTTGCTGATTGTGTAGTTTAGAATTGTATTGTCTTTGTGTTACTAACTATATCGTCTCTACCTAGGTGTAAATAATCGGGCCGATTCAATTCATCAGTTTTGTTTAGGAAATCGAAAAGTATTAATATAATATTCATTTTCAGGTAATTTCCAGATACATGTGGTGATTTCCAGATACATGTGCAATAATAATATTTTTTTCTTAGGTTGCTGATTTAAAGAAGCACTTATTGATGACCAATACCATCATTATCCATTTAACCTATTAAACCTTTATCCTTCCCCAAGTAGATTAGTTTTGTGCTGTCTTTGTGTTACTAACTATCGGCTATACCTAGGTGTCTGTAACCGGGCCGATTCTGTCCCACTTAACATACCTATCCAATCCTTCGGTTTTGTTATATGTAAAAAAGAGTGTACGGTGGGCCCGGCGTCACCCGGGAGCTCCTGTGTAAGACCTTGGTCGTACATTCAGAATCAATCAATCAATCAATCAAAAAGACGCGACTAGTGCAACCATACAATTCACCGTAACCCAAATAACACAATACGGTGTAATATTTCACGAAATGATGGAACTTGACTCCAGATATCTAATAAACGAAAAATATAAAAGCATAACATCCAACACAAAGCAACACGACACAACATGATATAAAATAGCGAATATGGTGCAACATTACGCCCCACCTGATGGCCCTACCCTTTAAAAGAATTTTCCCAAAATCAGAATCCAAATTCCTTCATAATTGGATTTTGGTATTTGAAAATGCTCCTTCAGAAATTTCTAAGGCCCGCGCCCTACCAGACGACCCTCTGAACGGATTTTCGGATGACCTTCTAAACGAACTTTTCCAAATTCAAGACCAATCACAATCTATTATTGGTACTCGATCAACGTGCCCTAAACATTTTCATCAAACTGATCGTTTGATATGAAAAAACTATTAAAAATGTACTAGAGCCTCACCAGAGGACCTCCTAAATGAATTTCCCATCATACGAACTTGGCGTCATTCCAATTTGTTGAGAAAGGGTTAAATTCAAAGAACACGATTAATTCGTTCCGTGTTCTTTGAAACTGTGTGTGAATGGTTTTATAATTAAATACACACGGTGCAAAAAAACTAATATAAAAGTGTAACTTGATAAGTAATTAAGTGATGATGTAAACATGATGGGGCTAATTTCCCCAAAAAAGACTTCTTCGAACATCGGACGCCGTACACAATCTACAACAAACTTGAACCAGTCTCATGTAGAAAATATTGCAAGTGCAAGTGCATATCAAGTGGGCAAAGTTCAACACAGCCCAAAGAAATTACCTGTGCCAATGATTAAAAGTGCTTCTTCAACAGAATTAATTATACCGCAGTTTAAAAATAAAAATCAAACCCGCGAAGAAATTAATGTATCAGCGAATTTAACAATGCTAAATGAAAACAATAGCAATGAACTCAGTGCGACGAACTCTAGTGACCGTGGTCAGTGTGAAAATAATCTAGTGCAAACGGGATTGGATAGATACATCACTGTTCAATCTAAAAGAAAACGTAGCCCGAGATCTGCCCAGTTTGCTGGCAGGAGCAAAGTGTCACGGTCTGAACAAGGTGTTAATCAAATACCTCTTAACAACCGATTCTCTAGTTTAGAGGTCGTTGACCCCAACGCAGCGCCGACTTTGAAAAATGAGAAACCGCCTCCGATTTATTTAAGGGAAGCATCTAACAATGATCTGGTTAATAACATCGCAACATTAACAGATTCAAAATTTTATATTGCCCCGCTCAAAAGAGGTAACATAAATGAAACAAAGATTCAAACATTCGAAATCGCTGGCTTCAGAGCCCTTGTCAAACATTTTGATGAAGCTGGTAAAAAATATTACACATACCAGCTAAAAAGTCAAAAAGGGCTGACTGTTGTGCTAAGAGGAATTGAAAGCTACGTAGATGTTAGCGACATACAAGCTGCGCTTGCTGCGGAAGGTTTCCATGTCAAATCTATTGGTAATATAGTAAACCGTGAGAAGGTACCTCAACCAATGTTCCGTTTGGAACTAGAGCCAGAGGAACAAAAGTCAAACGGAGTTCACAAGATTTACAAATTAAAATATTTGTTACATCGTAAAATAGTAATTGAAGAACCTAAGAAAAGGTCTGGACCAGTCCAATGCATAAAGTGCCAAGAATATGGACACACGAAAGCATACTGCACCTTAAATGAAGTTTGTGTTATTTGCGGTGAACTCCACGACTCCAAACAGTGTGACAAGTCTCGCAATGACCCATCTGTGTTACGTTGTAATAACTGCGGCGAAAATCATACTGCAAACTATAGGGGCTGCGCAGTGTATCTGGACTTAAAACGAAAAATAAACCCTAAAATGAGAGCCGAGCAACGAATGCTCAACATGCAATTTAATCAGAGGGCTGTGTTTCCAAAAAATACAATAGTCACCAAACCAACGAATGCAAACACACAAAATGATAACTTGGAGACGTTTGCCAGCAGTTTTGCACAGCCAGGTGTTTCTTACGCAAGTATTCTAAAAGGTAACAAACCGAAACCAAAAGTTCATGTTAATGAGGAGGAACTAAACATTCATACCATGGTAAATAAATTAACCGAGACCATTCAAAGTTTCATGATGATGATGCAAAATATGAATACGCTTATGCAAATTATAGTCAAAAATCAAAAATGACATTTCTAAAAATAGCTATTTGGAATGCCAACGGGCTCTCGCAACATAAAGCTGAGGTACAAACCTTTCTTATCGAACAAAATATAGACATCATGTTAATATCTGAAACACACTTCACAAAACAAAATTTTTTTAATATTACCGGCTATTCCGTTTATGACACCAAACATCCGGATGGAAAAGCACACGGCGGCACTGCAGTCTTAATAAAAAGAAGATTAAAGCACTACGAGCTCCAGAAATATGCTAAAGATCACATTCAAGCTACAACTATCAGTTTGGAAGAATGGCCTGGGAAATTTTTAATATCGGCTGTCTACTGCCCACCGAAACACGCAATTAAAAAACAACAATTTATCGATTACTTCAATCAGTTGGGAATCAAATTTCTAGCAGGGGGTGATTACAACGCTAAACATGTGCAATGGGGTTCGAGGTTGACGTCACCCAAGGGCAAGCAACTTTACGAAGCAATAAACGAGAAAAACCTAGATTATTTATCATCTGGACACCCCACATATTGGCCTACAGATAGAAAGAAAATTCCTGATTTAATAGATTTCTGTGTAATACGAGGAATAGCACGCAACAATGCTCAAGTCGTTGACTGTTATGATTTATCATCAGATCACTCACCAATAATAGTAACACTAAGTACCCAAGCATTAAAAACCGAACCACCCCAACGTTTAACAAACAAACTAACGAAATGGGTTCTCTATAGAAACATAGTAAATGTGAATTGTCATCTCAATGTTCCACTTCGCACACCAGAAGACATTGATGCCGCGATAGAAAACTTAAGTCAAATAATGGAAATGGCTGCAAAAAAAGCTACTCCGGTTAACAAAAATTCCGAAAATAATACAAGGCTTTCAAGTAACATTCAAAAATTATTGGCAGAGAAGCGGGCAATTCGGCGGCTGTGGCAGCTCCACCGATCTCCTTTGCATAAATGGAAATTAAATAGAGCTATTAAAGCTCTGAGAGAAGCAATTCGGGAAGAACAAAATTTAGGAATACAGAATTACCTAAGTGAGCTCACAGCAACAGAAAAAACCGATTACTCACTGTGGAAGGCAGCAAGAAATTTAAAAAGGCCAGAGATATCGAACCCACCGATAAGGAAACCAGATGGTCACTGGGCCAGAAGTGACTTAGAAAAGGCCATCGCTTTCTCTAACCATCTACAAAAAGTGTTCACCCCAAACGAACAAAATAACGATTGCGTACTACCACAGTTTACGAGGGACGAGTCGAACCCAAACCCAGTAAAATTTAAATGGAAATGCGTCAAAACGGTTATCAAAAACAGTATAAATCCTAAGAAAGCGCCAGGTCATGACCTAATAACTGGAAAAATGATCAAAGAATTACCAGATAGATGCATAAAATATATAACATATTTTTTTAACGCGATTATGAAATGTGGATACTTTCCCCAAAAATGGAAAATATCTCAAATTATCATGATTCGTAAGCCAGGTAAAGACGAAACCCAAGTCTCGTCGTACAGGCCAATAAGTCTACTCCCGATAATTTCAAAGCTTTTTGAAAAGATGCTACTACAACAACTAATACCTATACTATCTGAAGGTCGCATTATACCAGATCACCAATTTGGATTTAGAGAGCAACACGGCACAATAGAACAGGTGCACAGAATTGTAAATACAATTAAAATTTCCTTAGAAGAAAAGAAATATTGCTCGGCAGTTTTCTTGGATATTGCGCAAGCTTTCGACAAAGTATGGTATGAAGGATTAATTTACAAAATTAAAACTCTTCTGCCTAGCCAATTTCATTCAATTCTTGAAAACTACAATACTTAGCCCAAAGGATGTTCCAGGTGAAACAAAATACGGCCACTACTGATCTAGCCGAGATAAAGGCAGGAGTACCGCAAGGTAGTGTATTGGGACCTGTGCTATACTTGCTATTCACAGCTGACTTACCAATAACTGAAAAAATTGTCACTTCAACTTTTGCTGATGACACAGCTATATTATTTTCGCACAAAAATCCTCAAACAGCATCGAGAGAATTACAAGAACATCTACACAAAATAGAAGATTGGTTAAAAAATTGGCGGATAAGGACGAATGAATGTAAATCAACTCATGTAACATTCACATTGAATAAACGTACATGCCCAGGAGTAAAATTAAACAATTTCACAATTCCTCAACAAACAAACGTCAAATATCTCGGTCTTCATCTCGATAGAAGATTGACATGGAAAAAGCACATTGAAACAAAACGCAATCAATTAAAAATAAAATTTTCTAAAATGTACTGGATAATCGGTAGAAAATCGAAACTCTCTCTAGACTGCAAGGTTCTACTATACAAAGCGATCCTAATCCCAATATGGACATATGGAATCCAACTATGGGGCTCAACTAGTGCATCAAATATAGATATTGTACAAAGAACGCAAGCAAAGATACTTCGTAGCATTACAAATGCCCCTTGGTATATTCGAAACAGCAACATCCATAGAGATTTAGGAATCAAAACTGTTAAAGAGACAATTAAATCATGCAGTCTAAAGTACCAACTGAAACTGGAATCACACCCTAACGAATTAGCTAGAGAACTACTAAGGCAACCGAAATACAGACGGCTGCGCAGGGCAGATCCTCTAGATTTAATTAACTGAGAAATATAATCTAATAATTACTTGCATGATGAGCTAACACACTAAAATTAAGTAAATAATAATAATTTAATAATAATAATGCAAGTATTAACATAGGTTAAGGCTTAATTTAAAATAAAATATAGTTTTTAAGAATTTCACACTTCTTGTTAGTTTCGTATAAAGAAAGATTCAAGAATAAAGCCTTTGGCAATAGTTACAAAAAAAAAAAAAAAAAAAAAATTCCAGAAACCCGTGTACAATTCTTAATAAAATACTATTGGTTTTTAAAAGTTTGACAACATGAATTTTAACAGCAAACCAAGATTTTGAAAATAAAGGATTAAAAAAACTAACAGAATTTTGACTAATCAACGGATTATAATCGTAGATCTAGAATTCAATCTCATTTAAAACCGATATTTTGAAATCCGGCATCCGGAATTTTAAATACCCTGATTTCTGAACACCCTGAAGCCCTCCCCCCCCCTTTAATATTAAATGTCACACACACAAGAAAAGTTGCCTTTTAACGACAAATTTAAACCTTCGGAGATTTAATTTCACAAAAAGGAAACAATTATACCTGGTGAACGGAAAATTTTAGTCCAAAGTATAATTTGAAATAAATGTGTTCGGAGAATTTCAGTTAAGCACTCTAAAAATTATACACACAATTTGGCACGAAGCAATTTTGCTTTGCCAATATTTTACTGTGCATGTATTTATCATACGAATATGCAAATATATAAATTTTATTCAAACCAAACTTTTTGTGAAACATTTTCTAAATTTTTTTTTAAAATGTACTTATGGGTTTTCAATAATGGAAAAGTTTTCTGTCTATATATCAACATGTTGATTGGAAGACTCAAAAAGCCCGAAGTATTTTGTATGTGTATACAATATTAAGTGTTTTTAAAAAAGTATTTTGATAGACGGTTAACAACGCACTGAGTTTTATGATGATTTTAAAAACTTTTTATTTATTACTTTAAGTAACTGAGGTACTCGTACTCGTTTAATACACACACACACACACACACACACACATATTTTAATTTGACAAATCAATAATAATAATAATTCCCCAGCTCAAGAAGCAATTTAGAAGCAAAATCCTATTTTTTGTTTTGTGTTTAGGTATGTACGAGTAGCTAAATTTAGTTTAAAAGTTTTTTTTTTTAATTTTGCCTTCACCTAATTTCATTTAACGTCAATTTCCTATCACATAAATGCTCAATTTCCGGAATAGCAAGCATATTTTACGAGTATGGGTCTTATCCTTTTATATTCAATTTCTGTATTCGTAAATGGATTAGGATTTTAAATACATAAATCTACGTGTATGAGGATTTGGAGGCATGTGTTGTCGTCAAGCAATGTTACACTGCGTACTCATTAAATTTGTTTAGAGTAGTGTATTGTTTTCTTACACTACCCGAAAACCACCCATCTACATATGCTTTGTTAATATAATACTAATTACTTTGGTGTCATCAACATACCAACCACTTAATAACACATTTATTTAGAATAATAGGTTTTAGACGTCAAATGATTAAAACAATGTTTAATTAAATGAATAATTCTATGGGGGAGTAGCTCACAAAATTTACACCAGTTCAACAAGTCTACCAATTTTTTATAAATTATGATTGTTCTCGAAGCTGAAGCGATGCAGAAGAAATGTAATCGGTTTCATGTATCAATCTCTTTCTGAAGGTATTAAAAACCCTTCCAAAGAGGCTGTAGTTGTCATCAGCGTTTCTTATTTTTGGCTTAATGGCTTTGTCCATAAACAAAATATGCGTTATTGGACAGCAACAAACCTACATGTGCTTTAAAAGACTACACTACAACCACTAAAAGTTACCGTGTGGTGTGGATTCATGCCGGAGATGTGATTGGACCATATTTTTCGTCAATGAAAATGATCGCCATGTTAAGGTCAATGGAGTTCGCTATCATGCCATGTTGGAATGCTATTTTCGGCCAGAGTTGGGTGGACTTCACATAAGTGATATGTGGTTCCAACAATATGGTACCACATGTCAAACAGCTGGTCAAACAACAATTGATCTATTTAAGTGGAAGTTCGGTAACCGTGCAATATCGAGTATCGTCGAATGTAGTCCGGTGTAGGATTTTAGTACAAACTCAGCCATATCTGAAAAAAATCTAACCAAAAATGTTCCAAACACTAACTATGTTATTTGAAATGTTAAGTCCAACAGGACTACGTTGCCTTGTTATTGCTTGTAGTTTTATACCGATCAAGCAAAATTCTCTCTGTTTTTGAAAAGTTATAATAAAATTTTGAAAAATATATTATTTACAAAAAAATCGACTATGAACTAAAAGATTCTAAATAAATTCGCCTTCTAACATCGGCCCAGATCAGTTTTCTAAAATTAAAGCGGAAACAATTTTTTTGTCAAAAAACTGATTTTCAATAAAAATTTGGTCCTTGTGCTGCCCCAAACAACCCGTCTGGAATTCAACGGGATTCATTTCATTTTAATTTAAATATTTTTAATTAATTAGTACAGCACAGACGGATTGAGTAATCAGTATCACAAAATTAAAAATTCGTAATAATTGATAATACACAAGTGGTAGACTGATTCAATAAATTATTTCTACCAGTAACCTCCGTGATATCGTAATGCAATTTTAGTGAATATTTGTCTAGTTCTTCAGAAACATGAAACCACTGTGTTTCACAGACATCTCTGAGATCGGTGTTGGAAAATTCTAAACGCAAACAATAATACCCGTGATATGTGAACTGTTGTGGCATGGTAATTTGTCCTAATTCATTAAATAGAAGCCGAAACAGACATTTATGGGATTTTTATGGGACATTTATGGGATTGGCACAAGAAATTTTTATAATGTGATAGATGCATTAAAAAAAATTTCCCTTGTAAAGAAAATTTGATTTTTAACTGTGTCAATATGATAACCAATAATGTTGTATGTATGTTGTTTAATTTTTCGTTGTAACTTCTTTAGAAGATTTTTTTTAGCGAAGACAATAAATGTAAAAGCCTTTTCGGGCTGAAACGACTTCTCGCGCTTGCAATAGTGTGGAATATGTACATAACAATTTTTGTTTATTGTATTTTAATACCGTTGCTTGAACAGTGCACCTAGAATACTAATGGCCTAATTGCTTAAAAAAAATTGTATGACGTCATTTTATATCGACGCTTAAAATCTTTGACTATAGATGGCAGTATAACTCGTTTACAATTTTGTTGTTTTTCCTAAGGACACTAAGCGTGTTTTGTTGATCGACGATTATTTTTAATTTTTTCTGATATTGATAATTTCCCAACCTACCTTGCTACGACCCGTCATAACATTGCGTTGCTATAGTTTTTATTTTAAATTTTTGAATTCCCGTATAGTCTTTTGATTAATGCTGATGACATTGTCATCTGTAGTGTGACATGGATATTAAAATTATTTGTGCTGTGTGCACGGGGCGTAATATTCTATTCTATGTTTTGACTCACCCTATTGTATTACATAGTTATCGAGAGAGTAATTTTTAGAGCGAGACCAATGTGCACCTTGTGCGTGTGTGTGACTAGACTAATAAGATATAGAGAAATATTTTTTTTTGTATGTTTCTCAAAAAATATTCTTCTAAAAGCTTATGGTGTGAGAAAACTTATTTTTTAGTCTCGTTTTGGTTTTACTAAAGTTTTTAGTGTAATCAGAATGATTATAAGTGTATATGTTGAGTGTTTTATACGTTTTTTTTTTGGCGAGACAATGCCTCACAAATTGTTTGCGAGTGGCCAGTTGAGGCCACTTCATATTTCCTGCGGTGTCGGCAAAGGACGCCCAACGTACAGATTGTCAGCCATTTATAATTATTTTTTTACGGTTAAGGCGGGAGGACTCCCGCCGTTGTATTTTACGGTTTTTGAAGAGCTAACGCCCAATTTATTTTGACAGCCTATCGAGGCGAAATACTAAATTTTGACGGTCTATCGAGGCAAAATACCAAATTTCGACGGCCTATCGAAATACGGTTAACGGCGAGCCAATGCTAAACATTTTTTACGGCGGCCAGTCGAGGCTAAATACATTTACCGGCGGACGGACCACCACGTTGAATTCGTTTTATTACCCAAAAGGCGGGAGACGCCCAACCTTATACCGAGGGACCCCAAGTCGCTGAAGTTAGCCCGAGCCCGAATTGATTGGTGTGTTTCTTAGCTAAAGTGTATTCAACCCGAAAAAAGTGTAAATGCTATAAAAGTGTAGATTCATCCCGAACGCAAAATGTATACATCTATTTTACAACAAAAACAATGAAAATTTAAATATTCAAAATGTGTTGTGTAGTAATTGAAAGAGAATAATAGTATGTGCGATTTTTCGCTAATGCCGCCAAATGTTGTACATGTTAATGGTATAAATGATATATACAATATTTATATATATAATTCATTCATACATATATATATAAATATACACATACATAAAACCTCTATTATTAAAACATAATATATATTCATTTATGAATATATTGTTGATTAAGGAAAACGGTATTTTCTTAGATACATCGGCACATTAAATTCTGTAGCGCTAATACTAGAGATACATAGCACTATTGGCGTATATGGCTAGATAGGTCTTGGTTACACCAACAAATTAGTGAACCTTCCATTTTAATATCATGAAGATAAAATATAATA
The DNA here is from genome assembly GCA_947310385.1 of Nephrotoma appendiculata. NCBI lineage: Eukaryota > Metazoa > Arthropoda > Insecta > Diptera > Tipulidae > Nephrotoma > Nephrotoma appendiculata. Next base: position 299,106,814 of record OX371223.1, read on the forward strand.
ATTTGCATTAACACTCAAGAGAAGCACAATATTTTCGATGGCTTGGTACAGCGGCACCTTAAATTATGTGGCGCTAATACTAGAGATACATAGCACTATTGGCGTATATGGCTAGGTAGGTCTAGGTTACACCAACAAATTAGTGAACCTTCCATTTAAATATCATGAAGATAAAATATAATAATTTGCATTAACACTCAAGAGAAGCACAATATTTTCGATGGCTTGGTACAGCGGCACCTTAAATTATGTGGCGCTAATACTAGAGATACATAGCACTATTGGCGTATATGGCTAGATAGGTCTAGGTTACACCAACAAATTAGTGAACCTTCCATTTTAATATCATGAAGATAAAATATAATAATTTGCATTAACACTCAAGAGAAGCACAATATTTTCGATGGCTTGGTACAGCGGCACCTTAAATTATGTGGCGCTAATACTAGAGATACATAGCACTATTGGCGTATATGGCTAGGTAGGTCTAGGTTACACCAACAAATTAGTGAACCTTCCATTTAAATATCATGAAGATAAAATATAATAATTTGCATTAACACTCAAGAGAAGCACAATATTTTCGATGGCTTGGTACAGCGGCACCTTAAATTATGTGGCGCTAATACTAGAGATACATAGCACTATTGGCGTATATGGCTAGATAGGTCTAGGTTACACCAACAAATTAGTGAACCTTCCATTTTAATATCATGAAGATAAAATATAATAATTTGCATTAACACTCAAGAGAAGCACAATATTTTCGATGGCTTGGTACAGCGGCACCTTAAATTATGTGGCGCTAATACTAGAGATACATAGCACTATTGGCGTATATGGCTAGATAGGTCTAGGTTACACCAACAAATTAGTGAACCTTCTATTTTAATATCATGAAGATAAAATATAATAATTTGCATTAACACTCAAGAGAAGCACAATATTTTCGATGGCTTGGTACAGCGGCACCTTAAATTATGTGGCGCTAATACTAGAGATACATAGCACTATTGGCGTATATGGCTAGATAGGTCTTGGTTACACCAACAAATTAGTGAACCTTCCATTTTAATATCATGAAGATAAAATATAATAATTTGCATTAACACTCAAGAGAAGCACAATATTTTCGATGGCTTGGTACAGCGGCACCTTAAATTATGTGGCGCTAATACTAGAGATACATAGCACTATTGGCGTATATGGCTAGATAGGTCTAGGTTACACCAACAAATTAGTGAACCTTCTATTTTAATATCATGAAGATAAAATATAATAATTTGCATTAACACTCAAGAGAAGCACAATATTTTCGATGGCTTGGTACAGCGGCACCTTAAATTATGTGGCGCTAATACTAGAGATACATAGCACTATTGGCGTATATGGCTAGGTAGGTCTAGGTTACACCAACAAATTAGTGAACCTTCCATTTAAATATCATGAAGATAAAATATAATAATTTGCATTAACACTCAAGAGAAGCACAATATTTTCGATGGCTTGGTACAGCGGCACCTTAAATTATGTGGCGCTAATACTAGAGATACATAGCACTATTGGCGTATATGGCTAGATAGGTCTAGGTTACACCAACAAATTAGTGAACCTTCCATTTTAATATCATGAAGATAAAATATAATAATTTGCATTAACACTCAAGAGAAGCACAATATTTTCGATGGCTTGGTACAGCGGCACCTTAAATTATGTGGCGCTAATACTAGAGATACATAGCACTATTGGCGTATATGGCTAGATAGGTCTAGGTTACACCAACAAATTAGTGAACCTTCTATTTTAATATCATGAAGATAAAATATAATAATTTGCATTAACACTCAAGAGAAGCACAATATTTTCGATGGCTTGGTACAGCGGCACCTTAAATTATGTGGCGCTAATACTAGAGATACATAGCACTATTGGCGTATATGGCTAGATAGGTCTTGGTTACACCAACAAATTAGTGAACCTTCCATTTTAATATCATGAAGATAAAATATAATAATTTGCATTAACACTCAAGAGAAGCACAATATTTTCGATGGCTTGGTACAGCGGCACCTTAAATTATGTGGCGCTAATACTAGAGATACATAGCACTATTGGCGTATATGGCTAGATAGGTCTAGGTTACACCAACAAATTAGTGAACCTTCTATTTTAATATCATGATATTAAAATGGAAGGTTCACTAATTTGTTGGTGTAACCTAGACCTATCTAGTCATATACGCGAATAGTGCTATGTATCTCTAGTATTAGCGCCACATAATTTAAGGTGCCGCTGTACCAAGCCATCGAAAATATTGTGCTTCTCTTGAGTGTTAATGCAAATTATTATATTTTATCTTCATGATATTAAAATGGAAGGTTCACTAATTTGTTGGTGTAACCTAGACCTATCTAGCCATATACGCCAATAGTGCTATGTATCTCTAGTATTAGCGCCACATAATTTAAGGTGCCGCTATACCAAGCCATCGAAAATATTGTGCTTCTCTTGAGTGTTAATGCAAATTATTATATTTTATCTTCATGATATTAAAATGGAAGGTTCACTAATTTATTGGTGTAACCTAGACCTATCTAGTCATATACGCCAATAGTGCTATGTATCTCTAGTATTAGCGCCACATAATTTAAGGTGCCGCTATACCAAGCCATCGAAAATATTGTGCTTCTCTTGAGTGTTAATGCAAATTATTATATTTTATCTTCATGATATTAAAATGGAAGGTTCACTAATTTGTTGGTGTAACCAAGACCTATCTAGCCATATACGCCAATAGTGCTATGTATCTCTAGTATTAGCGCCACATAATTTAAGGTGCCGCTATACCAAGCCATCGAAAATATTGTGCTTCTCTTGAGTGTTAATGCAAATTATTATATTTTATCTTCATGATATTAAAATGGAAGGTTCACTAATTTGTTGGTGTAACCAAGACCTATCTAGCCATATACGCCAATAGTGCTATGTATCTCTAGTATTAGCGCCACATAATTTAAGGTGCCGCTGTACCAAGCCATCGAAAATATTGTGCTTCTCTTGAGTGTTAATGCAAATTATTATATTTTATCTTCATGATATTAAAATGGAAGGTTCACTAATTTGTTGGTGTAACCTAGACCTATCTAGCCATATACGCCAATAGTGCTATGTATCTCTAGTATTAGCGCCACATAATTTAAGGTGCCGCTATACCAAGCCATCGAAAATATTGTGCTTCTCTTGAGTGTTAATGCAAATTATTATATTTTATCTTCATGATATTAAAATGGAAGGTTCACTAATTTATTGGTGTAACCTAGACCTATCTAGTCATATACGCCAATAGTGCTATGTATCTCTAGTATTAGCGCCACATAATTTAAGGTGCCGCTATACCAAGCCATCGAAAATATTGTGCTTCTCTTGAGTGTTAATGCAAATTATTATATTTTATCTTCATGATATTAAAATGGAAGGTTCACTAATTTATTGGTGTAACCTAGACCTATCTAGCCATATACGCCAATAGTGCTATGTATCTCTAGTATTAGCGCCACATAATTTAAGGTGCCGCTATACCAAGCCATCGAAAATATTGTGCTTCTCTTGAGTGTTAATGCAAATTATTATATTTTATCTTCATGATATTAAAATGGAAGGTTCACTAATTTATTGGTGTAACCTAGACCTATCTAGTCATATACGCCAATAGTGCTATGTATCTCTAGTATTAGCGCCACATAATTTAAGGTGCCGCTATACCAAGCCATCGAAAATATTGTGCTTCTCTTGAGTGTTAATGCAAATTATTATATTTTATCTTCATGATATTAAAATGGAAGGTTCACTAATTTGTTGGTGTAACCAAGACCTATCTAGCCATATACGCCAATAGTGCTATGTATCTCTAGTATTAGCGCCACATAATTTAAGGTGCCGCTATACCAAGCCATCGAAAATATTGTGCTTCTCTTGAGTGTTAATGCAAATTATTATATTTTATATTCATGATATTAAAATGGAAGGTTCACTAATTTGTTGGTGTAACCTAGACCTATCTAGCCATATACGCCAATAGTGCTATGTATCTCTAGTATTAGCGCCACATAATTTAAGGTGCCGCTGTACCAAGCCATCGAAAATATTGTGCTTCTCTTGAGTGTTAATGCAAATTATTATATTTTATCTTCATGATATTAAAATGGAAGGTTCACTAATTTGTTGGTGTAACCAAGACCTATCTAGCCATATACGCCAATAGTGCTATGTATCTCTAGTATTAGCGCTACAGAATTTAATGTGCCGATGTATCTAAGAAAATACCGGTTCCCTTAATCAACAATATATTCATAAATGAATATATATATTATGTTTTAATAATAGAAGTTTTATGTATGTGTATATTTATATATATACTCGTATGTATGAATGAATTATATATATAAATATTGTATATATCATTTATACCATTAACATGTACAACATTTGGCGGCATTAGCGAAAAATCGCACATACTATTATTCTCTTTCAATTACTACACAACACATTTTGAATATTTAAATTTTCATTGTTTTTGTTGTAAAATAGATGTATACATTTTGCGTTCGGGATGAATCTACACTTTTATAGCATTTACACTTTTTTCGGGTTGAATACACTTTAGCTAAGAAACACACCAATCAATTCGGGCTCGGGCTAACTTCAGCGACTTGGGACCCCAAGGAAGCAATTTTTTTTTATTATTTTTATTTAATTTTGTTTTTGATTTTTTTTCCCACTTAAAATCCAAATTTCAATTCTTCCTCTTCTCTTTTATTGTTCCGTTTTGATTAACTTTTTATATTGTAATCGAGCGCCATAACTGTTGTTTGGCACGCGTGCTCGATATATTGGCCTCGCCCTTAAAATTACCCGCTGTCGTCGTTTGTATTTTGGCAAGTTTTTCTCTTCTTCTTTTTTTTTTGTCGGACAAAATTCATTTTCTAATAAAAACGTTCGACTAATTCTGATCCGCTACATTCTCGTATGTATTTTTGTTTCGTTTTTATTATTATTCTTATAATAAAATGAATTACTAAGTTTTATACGGGTCGGTATGTTGGGAGGGTGATTTACATGTCGTGTCGTTGCCATATTTATATGTTAGGCTTGTCACTACCCTTCATTGGCAGATCATCCACAGGGTCGCCCTCATATGTGTCGCCCACTCGGGGGCGACCATAAAATCTACTTGGTCTTCACGTGGCACTCCGATAGTTTAGAGCTGTCGAAGTGTGTATTGTGGTGGAACCGCTGGAGGCCTTTCCGAGTGAAGAGAGTCCTGGTCTGTTGAAGAGACGTCCCTACCTTATTATACTGCTTCGTTGTGGCTGGGCATCAGCCTTCCGGGGTCGATGAGTCATTCTGGCGGGGGGAGGGGTTTCTCGTCAAAAGACTGGGTACTTTCCACTCGGGGCGATCCGCTCGTCACCGCATGGACACACTCGGTTATTATTACATTTATCTGAAGTTCCTCAAATTTCGTCTCACGAATTCTGGTGTCCCTAATTTAAATTCAGTTTTAATTTTAATTTTCTTTTTAATTTTTATTCTGTTCAACTTTCCCTCGATCCAAAACGTGAGTGACGTCCCTGCGTGTTTAGTTAAATCTGCGAGTTGACTGCAAGCCATCCGTAATAACTTTTAGTTTTATAAACATATGTATTTACATTTGACTGGAGGGGATTTTAGTGTTTAGTTTATGCATGAATTCCACAGTGAAACAAATTTTTTCAGTAAAAAATACTGGGATACCGAAAGGTATGGAGGAGAATATCTTGGAATTACGTTAGAGTGACAAGGACAGCAATTTTTTTTAGCAAAATTTATAGTTAAAATAGTTAAAGATTAGGTGCAACATAACCTAGAATATTCGAAAAACAAATTTAAATGAAGTGACATTATAATACTTGCAGTGAATGTTAATTTTAATAAAAGAGTGAGTGTTCCTGATAAACATAAAAAAAAGAAACATGAGCTAGACGGAAAATTTGGTAGGATGATTTGGATCCATTAAATATTATTTGCGCTAGTGACGAAGAAGGTGAATCATATAATCTTGTCAAGAAAAACCCTAAATATTGGGTTCGGCCATACTATTTAAACCGACAAAGATCAAGTGCATTTAGAAGCGTGTTTAACGAGGTACGACAAGACCCGCAACTTTTCTACAACTATACGCCCACATGAATTCTTCCAAACCCCGACGAGTTGATGTTTATGTTTGGGCCACTAACTTATGCCACTAACTACGAAAGAGAAGGTATTGCGGGAACCCTTCTGTTTATAATAAATAGGAAGTATTCCATGCTAAACATAATTGTTTACGCTAGATATCTTGCAACGGGTAAATAGTAGTAGTAGTAGTAAAAGGGGAAGTCTTTCCAAAACTTTCAATTGACTTGGATTCAAGCCAGGTGGAATTTGTCCAATTATATAGAATAAGAAAATTAATGGATTCAAATATTATATGTTACTTAACTTTTAATTTTGTTACTTAGACACCAAAAATTCGGGATCAGAACTATTTTAATTATGTATAAGAAAACCTCCTTTATTGTTTTAATGGCGGTTAGCGATCACGAATAAAACTTTATAATATATGATGTTGGTGCTGCTAGCTATGGGGGAGTTTTCAAAGGGGAGAGCAACTTTGGAAAGGGCTTTTATCAAAAATCATTGCCGTAACAGCAAATTTTACGGTTGCGCCTTATATAATTGTGGCCAACGATTCGTTCGCAATATGTATATATGTTGAAGCCGATTCACCACCACGCGAACTTTAAAACAAAAACAAGCTCTCCTAATTAGCTAAGTAATGGCGGGAGCCTTTCAAAAACGATGTACGATACGCGAATTGGACATCATACCGTTTCATTAAAACTTCTTGGTCTTTCCGTAAATCGAGAAAATATAATGACTGTAACTATCAGGGCCATTTGTTTAATTGATCGAACCCAATCACGTGGAAATTAATGCTCTGCTTGTGTGTTTCTGAAAAATGATCATTGTTTGTTGGGGGAGGAGAAGAGGCAAGTAACAAGTACAAAGAGAAAAGTCTTAAATAACTGTATCACTCCGTGAATCAATCATTCCTATTGGTAGACTATGTTGACATTTTCTTTTCGATTTATTCCATCGTGCCGCTCCCCACAGTGCGGTTATCTTCGGTACCTCTTCGCCTATAAGCAAAATTTTAAAATTGAGATTTTTTGCAGAACATATAAAAGAATTCCTTTTGCACTAGGACGGAAAATGTTAAGAGGCTGCGATATGGGCTGCTCCGATTCCGGGTGGATGACAGGAGAGGTTTTCTTCGAGTACATCGCAAATGTATTTCTCCCATGGTTAAAGCAAAGTTGTGTGGAGTTTCTAGGTATTTTGTTCCTAGATGGGCACGCCTTACATTTATCTTTGACTTTAATCGAATTTTGTAAAGATAACAAAATTGTTTTAATAGTGCATTATCTAAATGCAACTCACCTCTTACAGCCTTTAGATGTCGGTGTTTTTCGTCCGCTTAAAACAGAGTTGAGAAAGGCTGTCCATAATTGGAAACTTCAAAATAACGGGAAAAGATTAAAAAACGAGGATTTTGCACCCTTATTAGCCACAGTTTTATCGACGGCAGCAAACCCAATCACTATCGAAAATGCTTTCAAAACATGTGGGATTTATCCATTTTGCCCGGACGCGGTGAATTACAACAAAATGTTAAAAAATCCGCAAACTGTGACACCTACGACAACTAATACTAGCATCTCAGGAGAGCAAGGTGCACTTTCTGCTAAATTTGAGTCGTATTTAACAAAAAGCCAGTTGCAATCATTCAATGCTACACGGGGTATATGGAATGACACGAAAGAGGATGAAAACCTTTATATTGTTTGGGTTAATATAATACAAAAATGTGAGCAGCATCCAAAACTAATAAATTTATCTATGATTGAGGCCAATACCGATTACCCTATGGATGCTGAACTACCGAAGGAATTAATTTCCGCGTTAGGTGACCAAAGTCTTGAATATTTTGATCTTAATACAACATTTTCCTATTATGATGCTGATCAATCCTGGGCGAATATTGAAAGGGTGGGCGAAGTGATAACTTCTTCTATGGAAGGCTCCCCTGAGCGCAACCAAATTCCCGACAATGCATCATAATGTGGTAATTCTGAAGCAGAACAACTTCTGATGGATGAAAAAAAAATTACCGGATGTGGAAACATCAATACAATTTTTTATGCTTTACAAAAAAAGTTTCTTTTGGTCAGACAATAGACCTAACGAGGCTTCGATTAAAAAAGTCAAAAAATGAATTCCAAATGTGATTATATCCTCCGATGAGTACATTGCCTACAACACAAAAAAAACTTGACAAAGAGCGCGAAATTAAAATGAAACTGGAACGGAAATTAAAAAGAGAAGCCAAGAAGACAACCAAAGAGAAGGATGACGTACTATTCTATTCATTCCAAGATATTGTAAAAATAATTCCTGAGCCAGAATTGCTTAACGCTCGAGGAATTTATTGTGTATCGGAGATCCATAACTTCCGATCTTAACGTAAAATTGGTAATAATAAATCACCGTATTAGGTATTTATTTTCCGGTAGATGTCTTAAACCCAACTTTGGCATTTATCAATTCTTTTAAAATTTTAGTTATCCACAAACTACTCCAATTCATCCACGATCAAAACTAAATGCCATCGGTTTTTATTCTGAACAAGCACTAACATTTGACAAAATGAACGTCTACTTCCAACGAAATATGATTCAAACTAAAAGAAAATAATTTAAGGGTGTACATTTTAGAAAATGTCTCTTTTTTTCTTTCTCTTATATTTTTCATTAATATGCAACCATTATGGAACCTCATCAAAACACTCGCAGTAAAAAGTACCTTTTCTTCTTGAATAAAATAATCAATCCGTCAGATTATGTGGAACTATGAAAAAAGATTCAGAAAACAAAGAACTCTCCTTCATTATGCTGACAGTTGCTTAACGTCAATCTTGCAAAATTTTAATTTGTGGCACGTTTGTTGCTGTCTAAATTTTTATTTATTTCGATAGGTACCCAAATTGTTAACACAGATAATGCACTGAGAGTTAAGGTCTCTTGAAATTCTATTAATTCAATTAAACGACCGTCAGCGGTGAAAGTTGGGTGTTAAAATTGTCTCGGTCGGCACAAAATCATTTGTATCAGAGGTTAATCAAATATTTCCGTTGTTATAGATGAAAATTGTGGCAAACAATTCCGAAGTAGTTGGAAGAATGCAAAATACCAATCGATGAAAATGTATCGTGTATGTTGGTTTCGATTTGGAAAAATTTGGGGTTGGAGGCTTTGAGTTGAGACGAAATTGTTCAATGTAATTGTGTGTAATATTCAAGCGGCTCAAAAGTTTTTATAATTACAGACATTGAAAAATGTTGGAGTTTCGAGTTTGTGTTCTCAGAAGAGTTTCATTATGCTACTGTATTCATTTCGGAATTTTAATACATCAGCCGGCTGGCTATGCTTTTATAAATCGGCTCGCTGTTAATGGAAAGAGTATGTTATTTCATTGCCTTTACTGAATAAGAAAGAAAACATAGATCAACAAACATTTTCGTCATTGTTATTCACTACATTGTCGACACCACTGTATGTGTGTCGACACCACTGTATTGTCTACATACATTGTCTACACGCGTAGAATATTAATAATTATTATAATAATCATTATCATTATTATAACCTCCACAATCATTTTTAATATTTTAAAATTCAGAAAAATTTAAATATTCGTCAAAATACTTGTTACACTATGGCCGATTCCTGGACTCCCAGTATCAAGTATTTGTATATGTCTTCTAACAGCCATAAGTCATCAAATTTTTAAAACAGTCCACCAGATTGAAAAAAATCGTGAAACAACCCCAAACAGCATACGTCATAACTAAATAAATATTTGACTTTTCAAAAATTAGGCAACATACAACTTGTGTGCCACTCCAAATTTGACCACCATTAGAGAACATATGCCCTTACTTAGTAACTCTGAAATACATGGAATCGGCCATAGTATAGCATATGTGATACCAATCAATTAAAAAAATTTTTGTTTAATAAGCCAAAGCCACAAATTTGTATGATAGGGTGATGATAATAGATAGCGCAAGTAGTTTTCAAAAAATTAAAATCTGTTATAAAACCTCGCAGTGTACAAATAAAATTTCCTCTCAATTTGCGCTCTCACTTTCAAATGACACTTTGTATTGATCAAACCGAATAAAGTTGCGCGTGCAGATTCACATTTTGAAATGAATTTTCATCCGTATGGCTCTGCAAAATGTATTTGAAGTGATCTGATATTTTTCGGACGAACTATCATTATCATTTACCGGCCGTTATAGGGACAGGCACAAACAATTTGACAGATAGTCGAAGAGCGAGAGAATTTATTTTTACACTTCTAAAAAACATTAATCTTTACAAAATGATTTTTTTTTTAATTTAGAGACATTTAATTGGCCTACTAATAGGAGCTACTTTAGGAGTATTGTCAAAAAGTGTTGGTTTCTAATTTGGTAGAAAACGGGATTCTTAGATGATTTCTGGTAAAAGTTCTGGAATATGGCCATCTGGGACTGAACTCAGCCATTTTATAACCGATTATGATGAAATTGGACATTATGGATGAAATGAAATTATTAAATAATTTTTGGAAGAAGTATCTCAAAACTGTAATTTTCTGCTTTGTTCGAAATGTTCTGGAGATTTCAAGGTTTTTCGAGGTCGTTGTTGTAAAATGTTGTTAATTGTAAAAAGTTGTGAATAAACTAAACAAAAAACTAATATTATTTGCAAAATTGTGAATTTGAAGTGCAAAACCGATGTTTCTGCATCTAATACACATTATTGATGACCTGTCTCATTGCTACACTTTTTAATAGTTACATTTATTGTTAATTTGTGCAGCTACACTAAATCTATGTGACCGCGTCGCAATATATTTCTAAATTAGGCCTCATTTAGGTGGAGCGAATAATGTCCGCTGTTTGTTAACACTTGATAAGCGGGTCAACCCGATCCAATTCAAGACAATTTTTTACGAAAAAGGAGAAACAAATATTTACTTTACTTGAAAGTAATAACAGGTACAATTTATCCGCAAACAAATTTATTTAATTATTAAATTTTATTCGCCATAACGATATATTCTTTAAAATTTAATGGCTTGCAGGTAAATTAAACAACGTTTCCTTATTCAAATTATTTTGCTTATAAAGTAAAATACTAAATCTATTTACCATACAAGAGCGTGCACCGCACATAAATTTTAGATCGCAAAATACATAAACACGAAAATCCTCACTTGCCTTAATAAATCGAATTTCGACAGAAAAAAGGAAAATTCGCAAAAGGGACTGATTTCCATACTGTACGTGTACGTATCCAGGCTTTTTATATATTCCCACCTCTCCTTACTCTGCACATTAATAATATATTAACACTGAATACATCAAATTATATATGTAATGTTGATACATGCAAACATAAAAAAAGGATAAATATATTTTATATAATTTACAAAGAAAAAGGAATATTGATACATAGAAATATTGAGGTTAGGTCATGATACAATTTTAAGGTTATGTAATAATTTTCGAAATTTACAGCAACAGCGACGATATAATGATGATATATATGACTACAACCGACAACGACGACATCAAGGAAGAAGAAAATTTTCGTAAAGTAGAAAAGTTTTCCAAATACGTCATATCACAAATATCATATGATACATAACCTACCTGTATATTGGGTGGTTGTTAAACCTGTCAATTAATATAACATGATATGAAAATAATTGGAAAATATTTTTAATTTTTTTTTGTGTGCGTGTGTTGTGATGTTTGGTTTTGTTGAGTGTGTTTGGAAAAGTTAAATACTTACAAAAAATATATTTTGACAATTGATTTTAAAAGAATATTTCTTTTGTTGTTGGTTTTATATTTTCATTTGGCTAAGTACAATAATTAGACTAAGCTTTAGTAATTAGTTCTTTTTAATGGTTGTGTGTGCTGTTTGAATATAAAAAAAAGCTTTTTTGAGTTTCTTAATTAAATATTTACCTTCAGGTAAGATAATTCTATTACCTGTTTTTAACATGATAATTGAATATGTGTAACCTTTTACATGTTACGTGGAATATGTTGTCAGCCTACTAATGAATGAATTTTTATATTGATTAACAACCTACATATGCTAATTTGGCCTTGTTTTTTGTAACGCTTCTATTTAGATAAAATCCTAAACCTATAGGCAACCCCTCAAAATTAACCTAATGTCTTATTGTACAATTAATGTTGTTGCCAAGGTTATCGTATGTCTGAAAGTCAATATAAGAATTAACATTAAAAAACAACCGTTTTATAAATTTGAGGAAGCCAAAGTCAATCGGTGTACCTTTTATAAAAATCCTAACGTTTTGCAACCACTTCGTTCGTCTTTGGAGGAGGAAACAGTCCGTCATTTGATTTGCACCAAAGACAAATCACCATTACGAGCAGAAATGACAGACAGAGATGAGGAAAATTATTTTTGATAATCGTCTGCAAAAATAGAGAATTGGACCAATATGAGATTATTCTTGAATATTTAAGTAATAAACTTAAACCGTGTAAAGAGTAAATAAACCGAAATATACTGGAATTCAACCGTTAAAAATCAGTCGTTAACATTACCGCACGAATTTAAACATTTGTCCTTGATTTACAATTCTTCGAGAAAATTCACCGAAAAAAATTTCATGGGAATTAATCTGGCAGAAGATAAATGACCTGCGAGTGAGCCCATATCTTAGGAAGTTACATCAAAGGTATGTTAGCGAACGGCCAGTCATCATAGAAGTAAAAAGTACAGTACGCCAGAAGGCCAACTCTTTTAAATATTCTGTACGGTGCCGTGTACCCCGAATTCCAATATCAGAAGTGCTAATCTGGTGTTTTATGCGGATGATGCGGATGATGACACGTGTCTCCGCAAAATACGATACAACAGCTGGTGGGTTGAGTGGAAGTCTCAGAGAACCAGGTTTCTAGATGACATCACAACCACCGTATGCCCAGAAATAAACCCGAATAAGTTTTGTTAAGAATTTAATTCGCATTTTTCCAAAATTATGTTGGATTGTTTGGGTGAAGTTAGCTTTGCATTCATAATACTTTTAGCGACTGTATATTTTGTAATTAGTGGATAAGTACTTTTAATTATTTGATAGTATAAGTGCATATAGGGGTAGATAAAACCGATAAATAATGAAAAGAAAAATTGCAATACTCGACGAGAGAATAATAATAAAATTTCGGGTTTTGGGCAGTCAAGAATTAGATTTAAAACGAAGAGGACGAAAAAGTACAAGTAATGTATTGTACCAGTAATTCAGGTGTTGAATTAACACAAGTATCGGTGATATAAAAGATATAAAGACAATAATCCACGTTAATATAAAAGTTATAATTATAGTTCTAATAAATAGATAATAAATAAATAATAATACATATAGTTATAAATATAATAAATAAATAAATAGCATAAAAATAAATAACATTAAAAATTAATATCTAAGTGCTCAGTTAAACATTAAAAACGTGGTTAAAAACTGTTACCGCATAAACTTTTTGTGACCTTCTAATCGATCGATATAAAAAAAAAAAGGTTCATGTGCTATTTGTACAACGGAAAATTGTAAAGTACCTAAGATGAGTGACACAACAAAATTTAAAACCTAATAAACATTTATAATACGATAACTAATAAAATAATTACTAATTATAAAAACTTGGTATCACAGTATATGGTACATCAGTCATATGTGATTATCACGAATTTCTGTAAATTTGCAAAGTATATTTACAGTTAAATATGTTTAAACGGATCCGCAACGCCGCTACGATTATTTGGATTTACGCGTAATATGGATACGACGAAATCAGCTGAAAGGGGTTTTCCTCGAACATCGTTCAAACCTTTAAGTATTGCATTTTTATAATATCAAGTTATTAGTTTAGTTAAATTCTTCTTTTGTTCATAATTTTTTATATTAGAATTAAGAAATTTATTTGAAAATTTATATTAATCTTTCTATGGCCATAATTAATTTTCCTAGATTTAAGTATTAATACTGTATTGTGAGTTACACAAGTTTTTTTGGCAAAGCTAATTTTACCAAATTATTCTTCTTATTCTGAATTCATGTATGTTTAATATGAATTTCATAATTATTTAATTGTAAAACAATTTATTTTGCTCACGTTACAATTAAGCGAATATCATTCTCTTAATGATGTTTTTTTTGATAAGTTATGTTTTTTTTTGATTTTTATTTTTTTTTATTTAAATAAATAAGAAATTAAATTTATAATATTTAGAATGAACTCAATTTCTTTTAATTTAATTCCGTAAATCATTATGGTTGCTTAAAGTTCCTCTGTTTCCACTGGTAATGTATTCTATTGGCCTCCTCTTTGTATTCATCCCGTCTAAATAACATCAGCAGCAATAATCAAGCTCTTTGTTCGGTCCACAAAAGAATCCCCCCAGCCACTGAAGCTAGCCGGCTGAAAAATGCTGCGTGGAACAACCGAACGAGAGTCTGTAACACGCTCTTTTCATGGCAGGAAAAGAGCGCGTTACAGTGGCGCCCAAACGGTATCGTTATCACAAATATAGGGGATAAAAATGAAATTTTTTTTGTTTGTTCAACATGATTCAATTTTATTTTAATCGGGTTTTTTATTTAAAATTTTTCTTGAATATTTATTGAGTGGGGCTTAACATTTATTCTGTCTTCTTGGACATTTATTTTGTTGATTTAATGTTTTAATTATTCCTCTTAATAGATATTCAATAATCAAAAATTTGTTTTCGATCCGCTAAATTGCGGTTTATAAAAAGCAAATTTCTATTTTTTTTTCTCAGTAAGGTATTGTTTCCATATTTTTTTTATGTTTTTGGAATATATTTTCTATTCCTCAAGATTTGACTACAATACTGACATGTGTAAATTGCATGCACTACCTAATTTTGTTATACGTATAATTTCCAATTAATAGCAGTTTGCAATAGTGTTCCGTTATACACACGTTTTGAAACATCATCTCATTGATTACTGTTGTAACTGGTTGCTTCGAATGCTATAATTTGCATATATTGTTTTCTGGATAACGTCTAATCCAGTGTAATACTGTTTGATTTTATTTTATTTAATGATAGATGTTTTGAAGGATAGCAATTATGAGTAGTAACGCATGTTGAACAGACATTTTGATTACATATTAATTTTTATATCAATAACTTTTGAGACAGGACCAGTTAAAGGCATTACCAGTGGAAATTTGTTAATGGTACTATATCTTTTACATTTATCTTATTACGTAATATTATATTATACTAAATCTTCTTATAACATATTTTTTTTTTATTATCATTTATAACATTTCCATTTTTATATGTTATATTTTTTTTGTATACGTTTCTAATAATTTAGTTTTAGATTCCCTTATTTTTGCTCTTTGAATTTACATTTTTTTTGTATCGAACGCTGTTCGGTTTTTTTTTGGTAATTTTGTTTATGTATTTTTAATTTTCTAACAAACACAATTATAATCAATTATATCTGCCAAAATGAATCCGAATTTTTTGAACATCGATGAAGTCGAAATTGAATGTGCCGTTCGCAATATTAGTGGTACTATTCTAGAACAATTAAAATCTTTAACAGAAATATTAACTCAAGAAAATGAGAGTAATGTGTTGGCTCCTAAAACTCCGCATATTGCGGCCCGGAAATCTCCAAGGAGAGAACTTGAATTATGTAACGCCAAACTTCAAGCCTTGAAACCTCAAGTTGAGGAAATCGCCAAGCTTAACGTAGACGAAAGAGAACCTAAACTTAAAATGTTGAGTACTCGTATAACTCATGTATGTGGTCGTTTCGCGCGTTTGTCGCATTCCTCACCCAGTTGTCGCAGTCAAGCAACTTATATGCTAAGTGCTTGTGAAAAAATGTTATCCATGATCGAGTCACTATTAGCCTCTAGAATGGAGATCGACGAATTTGAGAAATCATTCACCGACGCTATTTCCGAAGACCGAGTCACAGACGCAAACTCCGAAGACGGAGATAAGGGTATTCGAGTCACGGGAATAAATGACAGTGATAATGAGTATGCGACGAGTTCTGATTCCGAAAAATCCTTATCCAGTCAAAAACATCCCGGAATTTCCAATTCAGATGGTCACAAGCTTTCACTGAGTCGAAAGTCTAACATAGCAGGTTCCTCGAGTGAAGCAAGGAAAGACCGAATAAGCCCGGTTTCGGAAGTGATTTCAAAAGACGAATACAGGAATTTGATAGAATTCGTTCGTAAACTATCTATTATCGATACGAAAGGCGGCGAACAAACGAACGCTCGAAAAGTCCCCGTCAATACACCACCCGTCATTACTTCAGCTCGGGAGACAGTAAAATCAAAAGGCGCACATCATCCAAACCAAGCCCTAAGCGTAAATAAATGGAATATTAGTTTCAGTGGATTGCCGGACAGTCAGCCTATCGAAAGATTTCTCTATCGTATTGAACGTTTGGCATTAAGTAATCATGTTTCCCATGATAAATTGGTGAACGATTTACACCTACTTTTGAAAAATCCAGCCTTGGAATGGTACTGGTCCTCGTTGGAGAAAAATGGAGATCTGCAATGGGAAGATTTGAAAAAAGACATGCTTGTTATGTTTCAGGATAGGCGAAGTGACGCAGAAATTCGCCAAACCATTGCATCCAGAAAGCAGAAGCCCGGAGAAAGCTTTCGAGATTTCTATATGCATGTTCAGGAATCCACGTTAGCACTTCGTCAACCATTATCAGAAGGTGATTTGGATTTCATACTTCGACGCAACATGAATGCTTCTCTTCAATATAAACTAGCTGGTCGTCGAATTGAATCGGTGGCAGATTTATTAAATCAATGTGCGGATATCGAAGACACGTGGAAACGGTTGGCTGCGGATCCGTCTCATAGAGCACCTCGTCGATCAGCCAATGAGTTATTCATCGATAAATCAAATAACTCTAATATGTTATTTGCACCAGAACCACAGCCTGTGAAACTAAGATCCGTAAATCAAATTCCCGAGCACAACAGCAATCGTTTTGATGAAGTCTGTGCCGTCAATCCGTATCAGCGCAATAATCTATATTCAAACACGCAGTCATTCGGTGATTCAACACAACACCCATTTATCGAGCATCAATTAGCCAATTGCAATGAAATTTGTAGGATCAATACGATAAAACCACCGCATGCTTACTTGCAAAGAAATTCTGAGAATTTGCCGCAGAGTCAGTTTTCCGAGAATAGCGTAAATTCATTTCATGATGTATGTGCAATTGATCCGTATCATCGTGGCACACAATCTTCAACCCCTCAGTCTTTCGGTCATTCCACACGAAGCCAATTCAATAGGCCATCATCAGTTCAGCAACAACATTCTTATCCTCAAACAAGGAACCATCCGGGTGACAGATATTGCTATGGATGTGGGGCTCCTAACATTATAAAGCCAAACTGTCGAAACTGTAACTCTGTGAATACGGAAAACGCGAACCGGGAAATGAGTTTGACTGGTCCTCAGATTCCCAGACGTATAGAAACGACCAGATCATTTCAGAAGGAAGAAGCTGCTACCAACACCTGCCCCGAGTTGCTAAGGCGGCAAACCTAAACAGTAAAACAAAATTTCAAACATTAAATCAATTTTATCCACAACATCACACCAATCCATTCTTATATGATGATAATATAAATAATCAACCATACCATAGTTCAATTTGCAACAACCATATAACTAATCCATTTATCAATAATATTTTCGAGTTTCCGCAAGATAATATTAATCCCGACTTTAAGAAAACGTTCCGGCAACAATCCACTCAAACCGACAATATTTCACCTAAACCGTATAATCGACGGTTAAAGTACTGGATGTTGAGAAGAAAGATCAAGAAAATGATTTCCGAATCTGTATTTGAAAGCAGTGAAGATAATCGCCCGTACGCAGATGTGCTTGTTGATGGAACACCATATCGAGGCTTGCTTGACAGTGGTGCAAACATCAGCGTGTTAGGATCTGGCTCTGAAACCTTTTTACAAAAATCTCACGTTAAAGTTCACCATCTACCCTCGTTTCTTAACACTGCTAGCGGAGAAAAACAACGAATAATTGGTCATGTCTTACTACCCGTAAATTACCAAGGAAAAACAAGAAAATTACGGCTTCATATTGTGCCTGGTTTAACTCAGTCGTTGTATCTCGGCATGGACTTCTGGGATTTGTTCGGTTTAGCACCAGCGTTGGTAAATGAATTAGATTGTGAAGAAACGATTCCTGAGCTTAACACCCAACACTCACTTACATCCGAACTTCGTGCTAGGTTGTCTAGAATTATTGACAGTTTTCCATGTTCTACTCGTAATGGTTTAGGTCGTACTCATCTAATCACTCACCATATCGATGTAGGTAATGCCACTCCCATAAAACAACGATACTACCAGGTTTCTCCAATTAAACTCGCTGAAATTTACGAAGAATTAGATCGAATGTTACAGTTAGGCGTCATCGAAGAAAGCTATAGCTCGTGGTCCTCTCCTATTACGGTTGCACGGAAGGGAAATGGTAAGGTAAGGTTGTGTCTAGATGCCCGAAAAGTAAATGCAGTTACTGTAAAAGACGCATATCCGTTGCCATTGATTGAGGGATTATTAAGTCGCTTGGATCAGACCAAGTATATTTCGACCATCGACTTAAAAGACGCCTTCTGGCAAATCCCTCTCAATGAAGCTTCCAGAGATAAAACTGCCTTTACTGTTCCGGGTCGCCCCCTTTATCATTTTACAGTCATGCCCTTCGGCCTATGTAATGCGCCACAAGCATTATGCCGATTAATGGATAAAGTAATTCCTCACCGGTTGCATGACAGAGTATTTGTTTATTTGGACGACTTGCTTGTTGTATCAGCTGAGATCGAGGAACATTTTTCTCTCTTAAGTTACATATCTGAATTGTTAAAAACGGCAAATTTAACAATAAATGTTGAAAAGAGCAAGTTCGTACTCAAAGAAACTAAATATCTTGGCCATGTAATTGGAGATGGAATTATTCGAACGGACCCAGATAAGGTGGAATCCATCGCGAAATATTCCGTTCCAAAAACTGTCCGAGAACTCCGTCGCTTTCTAGGCATGGTCGGATGGTACCGGCGGTTCATTTTTAACTTTGCAACTATCACCGCTCCTCTTACGGATCTATTAAAGAAAAACCAAAAGTTAGCATGGAATGAAGCGGCCCAACATTCATTCGAGACGTTAAAAACCGCACTAACGTCCGCCCCAGTGTTACGAAACCCAGATTTCACGCGTCCTTTTTATGTGCAATGCGATGCTAGTTCCTGTGGTATTGGTAGCGTATTGTTCCAGGTTTCTGACGAAGGCGAAGAACACCCAATTGCGTACTATTCGCATAAATTGAATTCCGCACAACGAAAATACAGCGTGACCGAATTGGAATGCTTAGCGGCTGTACTAAGCGTCAAACGTTTTCGACCATTTATAGACGGATATCTGTTCACAATCATTACAGACCATTCGAGCCTGCAATGGTTGATGAATCAACGCGATTTATCGGGACGCTTAGCAAGGTGGAGTTTACAACTCCAAGGATACAACTTTAAAATAGAATACCGTAAAGGTAGCCAAAACGTTGTTCCCGACGCGCTATCCAGAGTTGATATCGACGCATTGTTTAAAGCTACGGATGCTGTTACTTCATCGTTGCATGTAAACCTCAATAGCGATGCTTTTAATCAAATTGACTACGTACAAAGAATCAATGCATTGGAGCAAAATTCGACCGTTGAGTCAAACTTTCGTACGTTGAATGGTAGGCTGTATATATTACCAAACAAAAATATAGATCAGACTAATGACCTATCTCAGTGGAAACTAGTTATTCCAGGCAGTTTAGTTCCCACATTGCTGCACCAAGCACACGATCAGCCTTCAAGCGCTCATTTTGGGTTCGCTAAGACAATAGAATTGTTACAGCGTCACTACTACTGGTCCACTATGGCCCGGGATGTAAAAGAGTACATCCGAAATTGCGAGACCTGTAAACAAATAAAGGCGACAAATTTTTCTACTCAGCCTGAAATGGGGTCGTATCATGAAGTTTTCCGGCCATTTCAAAAACTTTATATCGATTTTCTTGGTCCATACCCTAGAAGTATTCATGGCCATACTTACATTTTTATTGTATTGGATCAATACACCAAATTCGTTATGTTGGAACCTATGCGGAACGCAACCACTGCTGGAGTAATTTCTTTCTTAAAGAATCGGATTTTTAATATCTTTGGAGTGCCGGAATGTGTGGTAAGCGATAACGGTAAACAGTTTAAATCAGTCCTGTTGAAGGATGTTTTTAAACGTTACGGTATTCATCATCAATATACTCCCAAATATTCACCTCAGTCAAACGCATCGGAAAGGGTAAACCGTACCATTATTTCCGCTATAAGAGCTTATGTCAAAGACGATCATAAGCAATGGGATTCGCACCTTCAGGAAATCAACAGCGCTCTAATAAATGTCACTCATGGCTCAACAGGGTTTTCTCCATACTTTTTGACTTTCGGTCAACATATGATTTCGCATGGAACCTCATATTCATTAATGCGGGACTTGTATGTTCTTGACGATAGGTCTGCTTCTGTCATGGATATTAATCATCGGTTGTCTGCAGCTCAAGGACTGGTTTTAACTCATCTCCGAAATGCTTATGATCGAAATGTGAGTAACTATAATTTGCGAAGTAAATCTCGGATCTTTCAACCAGAGCAAATTGTGTTTGTTAGAAATTTCGTCCAGAGCAATGCGGGTGTACATTTTTCAGCTAAACTAGCTCCCAAGTTTGTTAAAGCTAAGATATTACGACGGGTCGGTAACGTTGCATATGAAATTGTGGATTTTAAAGGAAAAAGTTTAGGAATATATCACGCGAAAGATATACGCTAACTTTGATTTATATAATTTAAAATGGGAAAAAAAAATGGAAATGTTTAATTGTAAATGATGAGCCCGACATGAGACGTCTCAAGGGTGCTGGGTCTTCCCCACGATTGTTAAGAATTTAATTCGCATTTTTCCAAAATTATGTTGGATTGTTTGGGTGAAGTTAGCTTTGCATTCATAATACTTTTAGCGACTGTATATTTTGTAATTAGTGGATAAGTACTTTTAATTATTTGATAGTATAAGTGCATATAGGGGTAGATAAAACCGATAAATAATGAAAAGAAAAATTGCAATACTCGACGAGAGAATAATAATAAAATTTCGGGTTTTGGGCAGTCAAGAATTAGATTTAAAACGAAGAGGACGAAAAAGTACAAGTAATGTATTGTACCAGTAATTCAGGTGTTGAATTAACACAAGTATCGGTGATATAAAAGATATAAAGACAATAATCCACGTTAATATAAAAGTTATAATTATAGTTCTAATAAATAGATAATAAATAAATAATAATACATATAGTTATAAATATAATAAATAAATAAATAGCATAAAAATAAATAACATTAAAAATTAATATCTAAGTGCTCAGTTAAACATTAAAAACGTGGTTAAAAACTGTTACCGCATAAACTTTTTGTGACCTTCTAATCGATCGATATAAAAAAAAAAGGTTCATGTGCTATTTGTACAACGGAAAATTGTAAAGTACCTAAGATGAGTGACACAACAAAATTTAAAACCTAATAAACATTTATAATACGATAACTAATAAAATAATTACTAATTATAAAAACTTGGTATCACAGTATATGGTACATCAGTCATATGTGATTATCACGAATTTCTGTAAATTTGCAAAGTATATTTACAGTTAAATATGTTTAAACGGATCCGCAACGCCGCTACGATTATTTGGATTTACGCGTAATATGGATACGACGAAATCAGCTGAAAGGGGTTTTCCTCGAACATCGTTCAAACCTTTAAGTATTGCATTTTTATAATATCAAGTTATTAGTTTAGTTAAATTCTTCTTTTGTTCATAATTTTTTATATTAGAATTAAGAAATTTATTTGAAAATTTATATTAATCTTTCTATGGCCATAATTAATTTTCCTAGATTTAAGTATTAATACTGTATTGTGAGTTACACAAGTTTTTTTGGCAAAGCTAATTTTACCAAATTATTCTTCTTATTCTGAATTCATGTATGTTTAATATGAATTTCATAATTATTTAATTGTAAAACAATTTATTTTGCTCACGTTACAATTAAGCGAATATCATTCTCTTAATGATGTTTTTTTTGATAAGTTATGTTTTTTTTTGATTTTTATTTTTTTTTATTTAAATAAATAAGAAATTAAATTTATAATATTTAGAATGAACTCAATTTCTTTTAATTTAATTCCGTAAATCATTATGGTTGCTTAAAGTTCCTCTGTTTCCACTGGTAATGTATTCTATTGGCCTCCTCTTTGTATTCATCCCGTCTAAATAACATCAGCAGCAATAATCAAGCTCTTTGTTCGGTCCACAAAAGAATCCCCCCAGCCACTGAAGCTAGCCGGCTGAAAAATGCTGCGTGGAACAACCGAACGAGAGTCTGTAACACGCTCTTTTCATGGCAGGAAAAGAGCGCGTTACAGTTTGTTACGACTCTACGGTCCTAATATTACGCTCTTATAATTTTTATTATGAATTTCAGTATAGTCGTTTGATTAATACTGATGGCATTGCCATCTGTTGTTGAATAGACGCTAACGTTTGATTTTATAGAAATTAGCCTCCTTATCCACACGCCGTGTCGTGTGAATTTATAATAAATTAAGAACGAGACCAATTTGTACCTTGTGCGTATGTGCGACTGGTAAGATATAGAGAATTATTTTTTGTGTTTCTCGTTTTGATATATGAAATTGAGGCGCGGTGTGAAAGAGTGTGCAAGTGACGCGCACGAAAAACAAAAAAAAAAATGTTCTTCTATATTTTTGGTGATGCGAGAATTTTAGTTGTTGAGTCAGTCTCGTTTTGGTTTGATAATAAAAGTCTCTTTTGGATGGTATAACGTGAAAGTTTAGTTTTTTGATGTTGTACTTTAATTAATTAATTTAGTTTAATCAAAATATACTTTATTTTATGGTTAAAAGTGAAATACACAAATTACTTAACGGCATCTCCTTCGTATATTATTAACGAGTGCCGCAACTAATTAGCGGGTCAAATTTATTACGGGTGCAGCAAATATAAGTGCACCACATTTTTCATCGATATCTACGGTTTACAGTTGAGGCCACTTCATTTTTTATTTGCGGGTTGTGGCGGGACAACGCGCAATAACTTATTTACGGGTGGCCAGTTGAGGCCAGCCGCATTTCAAATGTTTTACGGTTGTGACGAGGCAATGCCCAACAAATTATTTACAGGTGGCCAACTAGCCATTTGTATTTTCTACGGTTAAGTCAGAAAGACGCCCATCGTTATATTTTACGGTTTTTGGCGAGCCAACGCCCAACGAGTTTTCGAGTGGCCAGTTGAGGCCATTCAATGTTTCGGTAAGGCGGGAGGATGCCCAACAGCATCTTTTGGTTTTGAGGCGGAAGAACACCCCACCTTTATGGCGGCCAAATTTTCGAACAAAGGCGGTTTTTTTTATTTACGGTTTACGGCCCAACGATATCTACGGTTTACGGGTGGCCAGTTGAGGCCATTCCAATTTACGGTTTCCGGTGGGAACACGTCCAAAAAAAATATTTACGAATTTGGCGTACAACGCCTAACATTTTGCGGTTTTTAGGCGAAACAACGCCAAACGGTATTACCAAAGGCGGGAAGTGACCCAACATTATAGAGGGGCCAACCGAAGGGCAACAGGTACATTTTTTTTTTAAGTTTAAACTTTACTTTTACTTCTAACTTATTTTTTTTTGCTTAAAAAAATTTTTGTTTTTCTTTTTTAAATCTCAATTTAACTTAACTTTAAAAATTTTCAATTTCTCAATTTTTATTTAAAAAAAATATATTGTAATCAAGCGCCATAACGGTACGGGCAAGGGAAGGTACATTGGTCTCACCCCATAATTTTGGAGGCGCTCATATTTTATTTTATTTTTTGTTATTTATTTTACTTTTTTATATATTGACCTGTTCGTTCTACCATTTCTTTCTCTTCTTGATTTTCTTTCAAAAGATGAATTACTAAATTTATTTTCGGCTCGGTATGTTGAGAGGGAAATTCAGGTGGCAGGGTAACCACAGGGTCGGAGTGGCAAGTCCAGCATATGTGTCGTCTAGTCGGGAACCACCGTAAAATCCACACGGTCTCCCCGTGGATTTCGGCGGTCTCGTGCTGGTGAGGTGTGAATTGTGGGAGTTTAGCTGGAGGTATCTCCGGGTGAGAGAGGCCTGGTCTGTTAAAGAGATTTCCTGTGGCTAGGCATCGACCTTTCGGGGTCGATGGGTCATTCGGGGGGTCTCTTCGGCACACTAGGTACTTTTAATTCGAGGAGATCCGGTCACCGCCGAATGGAAACACTCGGTTATTATTTTATTTATTACGTTCCTCAAGTTTCAGTCGACGAATTCTGGTGTGTTTAATTTAATTTCAGTTTTGTTAGTTTGCTTTTACTTTTGTTTATTCTGTTCCGGTGTAGGCGAGAAACACACAAGCCCAACATCCCCACGACCCAAAAACAATGAGATCTAGTCAGCAAAATCACCGTGAGAGAGGCATCTGTGTGTTCAGATAAAATCTGTGGAACGATGTTGAACCATCCCGTAACAAGTTGTCATGGTAGGTGAAAGAGCCCTCTATAAAATGGCTGCTAATATTGTTCGACGTAGTGGATGGCACCGATCAGAAACCAACGATTGCAGATACAGACTATGTGATGAATATCAAGATATGAAAATAAAATGGTTTCAAGGCAAGTCGTGCAATTTCGATTGCGTGTAAAATGCGGGCAAATAATAATATGTGACTCGGCAGTTCAATGTGGGCAAAGCTCGAAAGTATGTATCAGCAAACATCGAAGGCAAATATTATGTCAAAACTCATGGAAGTCGTGCAACATTTAAAGAATCAAGGTTTCCGATTCGATTGTTATGAGGAAAATTTTAATACCTTTGCAAATTGAATAACCCTGCTCATGGTGCGTGGGATCAACGAGTTTGGCCAATCAAACTATGATAAATTTGCGTGTATGATGACAGAGGTGCTTAGATTGAAGCCGCGGGGTTAGATAAAAAGGGCGAAAAAGGATTCAAATTCGAAAAAGGAAACTTGTCGGAACATATAACAAAAAAGGAAAAGCCAGCCGCTAGTAAGCCGAAAGGCAATAGTTTTCGTTATAGCGAGACTGGTTCGAGAACCTTGTGGAGACCTCGTCACACATAATAGTGAGAGTTAGACGTCGTAGGCTGTTTCAAATGCTGTTCAAAGTTGAGGCATCATCGGAGATCTAATAGGCCACTGCAAATGTGGCGATCATTAAGTTTTCACTTCACGCATGGCATGAACGACTCGAAAAGTAGATCGCCACACACGTGAAGAAATTTCTGCGGAATAATGAAATTACGAAACTTTATTAGTCAAACGGATTTAATTCGCTGTTCCATGTATTTTTTTTTAAGGACGATTTTTCACATTTTTGTTGCGAATATTTTTTAAAGGAAAAGTCGAGGGTCGCAGCAAATATCAAACTTGCAGTAATGCGAATGCAGCAATAAAACGGTCAGACATCAAAACAGGGTTAATCAATGCGGAATTGAAACGGTTTTTCAATGAAATGCACATTGAGCATAATGTATACGCCGGAGCAGAATAGATGTGCGAAACATAACAATTGTGAAATAAATTTGCGCGAGTAATGCGAGGCAGATGAACTAATTATTCTGGGCGAGCCTATCAATTTGACAGCTACTGTATTGAACCAAATGGGAACGAGCACAGCAGCTGAAGAACCGCCATATGATTTATAGCGTCCGAAGTTCGAACAGCGAAGAAACAATGACCCCACTTGACATTAGTAACAATGATAAGAAGGCCGACGAAAATCCAAACGTGACAGACGATGAATCAGAAGTGTGACAACGACGCTGCCACCAATCGAAAGCAGTTAATGTATTATGCACTGGCATATCACGTTGCCATGTTAGCAGCAATCAGCGAAGAGACAAGGACGTATGAGCAGGCAATTAGATCGAATGATCGCAAGCAGTGGAAGCAGGCAATGAACGAAGAGTACGATTCGCACGTTAAAAATGATTCGTGAAACTTGGTCAAGAAGCATTGATTGGTAAAAAGACAATTAGCAGTACGGTTATTCAGGCAGGAGTAGGATATCAATTAGATAGTAAAGTTCAGTACTGTGATTAATTTTAGAACTGTTCGAGAAATTTTGGCGCTGGCCGCATCAAAACAAATGAGATTTCTGCAGTTCGACATAAAAATAACTTTTCTGAACGGTGATTTGGAGGAGAACATAACTTTGCAACATTTGCCTCTCACAGATATTTTGAATTCCACAAACTAAAAAATCAACTTAAAATTTCAAACCATTAATAGTCCGGAAAATGGTACATTTACCTTATCTACGAAAACCTGAGTCAAACCTCTCAAATGAGCTCAAATTAAACCTGAATCAATGGAGTTGGGTTCTTACAAAACATACGGTAGGAAGAGGAAATTATTCCATGCAAGAGTTATTTTTGCCAAAATTACGAACGAAGCAACGATCATCTTTTTTACTGATACGTTTTTATTGGCTGTTGAGTTTATTATTTTGTGAATTTCGTTAGATTTAAGGTTTATTCCATCTGAGAGCTATTTTCATAAAAAGAAACACAATATGGGTTAAAAATTATTTTCTACCAAGATGAAAGACACCATGATTGTGAAGTACATACCAAAAATAATACCAAAAATTTACACTGTTAAATTTAAAAATATTCCAATTGGATTTGTTTTGTGGTGAAATTGAAACATTTTTAGATAATCTTTAACATTTATATTACAGAAGTCCCTAAGTCCCTAATAGTGTCGCTGTAAAGATCAAATAATTTTCTGACGATTTGAGATAAACATGAGAAAATTGTAAATCGATTTACTAAACATTTTTTAATTCTAAAGAAAGCTATTTAAGACCATGTTTCTATTTTTATATCTCCGGTCCAAGAGATGTTCACGGGGTCTCACCTATACGACCGAATAGCTAAATCAAAACCCCACGTGTGTGGTGAACAAGATTTAATTATGATGATTTTTAACAAGTTCAGCGCATTTTTAAACAACTACTAACCTCGTTCGTGTCCTGTTTTCACAATATTAATAGGTAATTTTCTAACCAATTCGAATATATGAAAGAGATCCCGTGAACATTTCTGGTATATGGGATATAACCGAAAACTTAAACATGTCTCTGGGCAAGTTAAAAATCATCATAATTAGATCCCATTCATCACACTCATAGGGTTTTGACTGATCTATCTCACCATGTATGTGAGATCCCGTGAACATTTCTACGTTCGGTAAAATAAATTTTGAAAATTTACTCAAATTATTTCATGAAACTTCTAAGTCGTTTGTGGCACTGTAAATATCATCATAACCGAACCCTTTCCGGAACTATCGAAAGTCGAAACCTTGTACTATCCAATAGTATAAACGTGAGTCCGTGAACATCTCTAGGATTTCAGTTATTTGATTTTAATTACAATAAATCGGGTTCGTCGCTTGTTTGGGAATGTCAATGGGGTAAAAATCCTATTGGAGAAAATACCAAAATTTCCAATTGAGAAATAAATTGAAAATGAAGAAGTTTTAAATTTTGAAAATCAAGGTCAAAATCATCATTCGCATCCTGTTTTCACAATATTGATAGGTAATTTTCTGACCTATTCGAATATATGAAAGAGATCCCGTGAACATTTCTGGTATATGGGATATAACCGAAAACTTAAACATGTCTCTGGGCAAGTTAAAAATCATCATAATTAGATCCCATTCATCACACTCATAGGGTTTTACCTTATCTATCTAGCCATGTGGGTGAGACCCCGTGAACATCTCCAGGATCGGTGAAATAAAATTTGAAAATTTATTAAAATTCATGGAATTTTTAAGGAGCCTGTATGGCATAGTCAATATCATCTTAAACTATCCATGTTCATTTCAGTGTTGCAATTTTATCTACGCTATCCTAAGTTACATTTTAAAAACTGTGAACGTCTCTAGGAGGAGTAATAGAAAAATTAGAAAATAGATTGAAATCAAAAACCATAGTTGTTTAAAAATGCGCTGAACTTGTTAAAAATCATCATAATTAAATCTTGTTCACCACACACTTGTGGTTTTGATTTAGCTATTCGGTCGTATAGGTGAGACCCCGTGAACATCTCTAGGACCGGAGATATAAAAATAGAAACATGGTCTTAAATAGCTTTCTTTAGAATTAAAAAATGTTTAGTAAATCGATTTACAATTTTCTCGTGTTTATCTCAAATCGTTAGAAAATTATTTAATCTTTACAGCGACACTATTAGGGACTTAGGGACTTCTGTAATATAAATGTTAAAGATTATCTAAAAATGTTTCAATTTCACCACAAAACAAATCCAATTGGAATATTTTTAAATTTAACAGTGTAAATTTTTGGTATTATTTTTGGTATGTACTTCACAATCATAAGACACCTTACATTTAAATTTTTCCTGAGCATGTTTCCAAAAATTTCAAAAATGGGCAGTTCGATTGATAATATCATTTTTCTATGTTAGAAAAGCCATTGTCACCAAAAAATTTTAAGCAACATTTAAAGACATTCAACAACAAGAAAATAACACTGCTTTCCTGCAGAATGTCAGGAGCGTCTTTGCACACTTACCAAATTATTTTTGCTGCCATATTTATAGGTAAAAATCAGCAAGAACTATACTATACTGCAGTGGATTCGTAAATCTAAATATTTTTCTATATAATATTGGATTGTACACTAAACGTAAGCAACACAGCACAACTTACAATTGTAATTCGCTTTGTTTTAATTATACGACAAATGTCCAAGCGATGATGATGGTTCAGAGATCGATACTTTTTGGTGATGTTGGTGAATTTGGAGATGATCCGCATAACGCAACACAACTACAACAAAATTTCTTTTTGATAATTCCAATACTATACCTATACGTATACACAAAAAAAAACAAAATATTTTTGATTGTATGCGGCTATTTAAATTTTTACGTTATCATAGGATGAAATATCTCTTTTAGGTTGTCTCTGATATTACTCACCAAAAAAACCATTCGCTGGTATAAAAAAGTGATGTTGTACTTATTGGATGTTGCTACCTGGGACGCCTGCTTTTTGTACAAGAAAACCACTTGCTCAAACCAAAGTTTCCCACAATTACGAGATGTAATAATTAAAGCGAAAAAGTGCATGCAAGCTAAATAGTCACACTAATTTGTTATTTTCCACAGCATCATTTGCCAAAAATGTTTTTTCTATAGATTTCAGTGTCAGCATATACCGTCATACAAACGCCTGACATATATTTTCTATCTTACAGAACAAGGCGTAATTAGCCGTCTAGCTAGTCGACATGTGCTACTTGTCATTTGGGAGCAATTATTTTATTCTAAATGGACAAGACGGGAAATACCGTCATTTAAAAAAAACGTTAAAATTGTCTAAAAGGACTAAGAATCACATTTCTACTAATTTGGTATTTATCTGACAATTTTATCTTTCATATTGCGGCAGTTACAATATGTGTCATTCTGCAAAACTGCTGGTGAAAAGTGTTCGTTTTAAGGACTCGTTCAATCAAAAGAAGGCCTATTATAAAAAAATATATGTATAATATAGATTTAAAACCTTTAAGAGAAATAGGTCGGTCTAGTCAAATACTTTTAAGTAATCATAGTGTGCAAATTGTTGGCTCTCTCATATTGAAATTTCAAATAATAAGGGAGCAAATAAGCCATAGACTTCAAAACACGTCATATGGCACACTGTTTCTTCCAAGATAATTTGGCATACATTTTTATTACAAATTGATGTAGCAAAATCCAGCCACTCATATGAAACCATGGCTTTCTTCGTTAAAGGGCTTTACCAATTTTTTTGACAAAATGTAGAAACGATAATAAGTTTAAAGGAATTATAGGTGTTGCAAATAACCTAGCTAATGAATCTAGCTAATGAAGCTAATGAAATTAATTTTTATTTTTGCATTCCTGATCAAGCATTAACATCTGTTTCCGAAAGATTCGAAACATTTCGGGGTTATAATGACGAGTTTGGATTCATTTACGATATTGGAGAACAATCAGATGAGTCGTTACACTTGAAATTTTCAAAAGAACAAAGAAGTGTATTTGACATAAATGGTGTTGATTATGCTAGTGAAGTTTATCCAAACTAATCCAAAAAATACAACAACAAAAACTTATTGTAATAGTATTGGTGAAAGTTAATTAGCTTTAGGTACATTTCAAAGTCATTTTAAGTATTTTCTAAGCATTAAGCATGAACTTCAGTGACATTGGTAGACTGTCTAAACACAAACGAGTGTCCCTAGTAAATTATATGATTTTCTAATGGGTCTGACAGGGTGTCCCATGAGATTTAAAAATGTAATTTTTTAATGGGCCTCAGGTACATTCCAAACTCATTCTAAGTATTTTCTACATTGGTAGACTGTCTAAGCACAAACGTGTCTCCATAGTAAATTATATATGTTCTATTGGGTCTAACAGGGTGTTCAATGAGATATTAAAAAAGTAGTATTTTTTAATATGCCTTTGTAAGTTTTTGAAGCTTTTATTTGTATTTTTTGAATCAGGTGTTAATTAGTACACCTCAAAATCCAATTTTATAAACAATATTTACACTTTTGTAACTTTTATGTCGCCTTTTTTGGCACTTTCATATTTATCTAGTATAATTTTTAGAGCCAAGAATATCTCTAACCCATCACTGCAATCCCGAATAAACCCCATTAAAGAGGAAAAATTAAAGTTAGTTGTTTTACATTATATTTTATTTCCAAAACTACACAAAAACATATAACCTAAATATTATTAACTTTAAATTTATTTATTCTTTGACATATCTACTACATATTGAGTTTGAAATCTAGTTTATTTTTAAGGCTTACAAAATATACATATACTATTATCTTGTATTATATTGTGAACGTAACATTCCACATGCATGGTTCTAAAACACTTGGTGCGGTGTAATAAATTTCCGCTGCACGTGCTTAGATCGTCAAGCATATTAAACATCTACCCTTTACATCCTCCAAACCGTCAAATATAATTGATTTTAAATAAATTATATAATTAAGTAATGCTTCTAAGCAGTGCCGAAACTAGGCAGGTGCAACAGGTGCACATGCACAGGGCCCTGCATTTAATATATTAAAAGGGGGCCCTAAACAACCAATTGGTATCATGTACTTGAATAAAATAATTTCAATATTTTTATTTAAAAAGGGCAATCGATCGATTAGCGCCCCATCTCAGAACTTATATTCGAATTAACTAAGGCCCAAAACAAAATTAAAATATAGAATATCATACGCAAACCAAAAAACATCGAATACCTAAGTAAAAGAAAAACGCAAACAACTTCAGTTCAAAAGAAATGAAAAGTTGACTATTTTCGTAGTGTAATTGTATTGAAATGAACGATTTTTATTCGTTTAAATTTAATTTTATTTAATATACGATATAAAAATTAAACAAGCCGGTAAACTGTATATATAATTTTCGGAATATCTAAAGGTTATTCTAAAGTGTTTTTAAACAATTAAAGGTACATATTTAAATAAAAAAATTAAATTTATGTGCATAAAAAATGGCGTGAAATTGGGAATAGGGAATGCACTCAGTTTTATCGTTTTCAATTTATGGTGTGAAGAAATATGATTTCGTATGATTTGTAGAAATTTTAATTGTCAGTGTTAAGTGATTTCAGTTGAAAGTTTTATAAATATCGCCAGTCGGCAGAAATAATTGCATAAAATAAAACATAATGTTCAACGAATATTTTTATTATTATTTTAGTTTAAAAATGTCAAAACCGCTGTCAGGTTCGCAAAAGCGAAAAAATTTGAAGCGAAAATTGGGCGAATGTAATTTAATGTCGGAACAATTTGGTAAATGGTTGAGAAAAGAAACAACAAAACGCATAGGATCTACGCAAGAGACTAACTCCAGTGGTAATGCTCAAGTAGTTAGCACATTTCAACGCTATTCTACATCGAATGTTGATAATACAACGGAAGGACAAGAAAATGTAGAAAAAGTGAAATATACAACTACTTCCATATATGATTATAGCATACGCGAAGAAAACCAAGTACACACGCAACACAAGATTGCCGTTGATTGGCAAAAAGACGATTCTGGGCTCTGGCCATAATAATTCCCAGAGGGATAACTTGTTGGAAGGACAGCTTGTTCAAAATCATTCGCAAACCGAAGGTGTCATGGAAAATTTTAATCATTCTGTTGCACAAGGTGATTCTAATGATATTCCAAATCAAATCGTGATAAATCAACCCGACCCCCACACATGGCCCGATGTTACAAATAAAATTATATATTTTCTTGTAAAACACGGTCCAGATCAAGGCGACGACATAAACCGTAACACTGTGGCATTGAAAAATTCTGGACGAAAATTTACAAAGGACTGATTTTTTCTCAAACAAAGGAATGGAGAAGTAGCTAAAAGAAAATGGATTATATTTTCTAATAATCGAAACGCAATATTTTGTTTCCCATATATGCTTTTTGGTCGCAAATCTCACAGTCTCACAGATGCACAAAAAGGATTTCATGATTGGAGACATCTTCATCCTGTTATTCCTCAACACGAAAATTCTTGTGAACACCGCAATAATTATGTGAAATGGAAAGTAATGGAGAGAGATATAAATTCAGGATACCTACTCAACGATTATATACTTAATTCTATAAATACAGAAAAATCGATGTGGCGTGAAATATTAAAAGTAATATTAGATTGTATTTTATTCTGCGCTAAAAATAATCTTGCCCTTAGAGGTTCAAATGAAGTAATTGGAAATCCAAACTGCGAAATATTTTTAAATTTAATTGAATTTGCTAGTCATTATAATCATACTTTAAAAGAACGTCTTGGAAAACATAAAAAAGGTTCCGTTTCATATTTTTCACCACTTATCCAAAATGAAATAATAAAATTGATTGCCGATAAAACTAAGGGTGAAATTATACGCAGAATAAAAAGTGCAAAGTATTATTCAATTTTGTTCGACTGCACTCCTGATGTTTCACGGAAAGAACAAATGAGCCAAATAATAAGATACGTTTGGGTTAACTCTAATGGTAAAATATTATAGAGAATCGAATTTTTAAATTAATAATTAATAAAGTTTTTCTTTTAAGGTAAGACAAAGATCGAAGAAAGCTTTCTCGATTTTATTGAATCACATGAAAAAACAGGAGAAAGCATAACGAGGGAAATTTTAAATAAACTCGAAGCTGATAAGCTGGATATTCATGATATCAGAGGACAAGGATACGATAGCGGTGCCAATATGGCTGGAAAGTACATGGAAGTACACGCACGTATTTTGGAGATTAATGAATTGGCTGTATTTATGCCTTGCGCAGCTCACAATCTAAATTTAGCTGGTGTTCAAGCTGCCTCTAAAACGCGAGAGATGATCAGTGTTTTTGGTACAGTGCAGCGATTATTTAATTTTTTCTCATCCTCAACAATGAGATGGGAAATTTTAATGAAATCTTTAAAATTGTCACTTAAAAATTTGTCTGACACAAGATGGTCATCGAAGGCAAATGCAATAAAATCGCTAAATTTACAATTGTCAGAAGTCAAAAAATTTTTGGAGATGATTGCAACTGATAAATCAAGTTCAGAAGCTGCATCAAATGCTAGATATTTGTTGTTACAAATTAATTTTAAATTCATTTGTACTCTAATAATTTGGAATAAAATTTTGCAATCCATTGACCGAACAAATAAAGCACTACAACAAAAAGATGTATCCACATATCATGCGACAAAATCAATTGACGGCCTACATTGTGCCTTACAAGGACTACGAGAAACAAGGTTTCAACTAATTATCGAAGAAGCAAGAACTTTAGCTGAAAAAATTAATATTGACTATGAATTTCTTAGTAGACGGACAAGCGGCAGTATGACACCTGAAAAATTATTTGAGGTTCAAATTCTTAGCGTTTTTGACACACTCTTGAGTCAAATCAATTGGCGTTATGAGCAACTTAAGGTTATCTCTGATGATTTTTATTTTTTAAGTGGCCAATCTTTAAAATCGACGAGTATTGTTGATTTACAAAAATCGGAGATTTGTACGCTATAAAGTATAGCAAAGATTTAAATAAGGATGAACTCATGTGTGAAATAGAAAGTTTTAAATTTGAAGCATTATCACTAATACAAAATATTGAAACCGTCACTCCGCTTGATGTTCTACAGGCTCTTTATGATTTTAGATTAATTGAGTCGTATCCGAATATCAGTGTTGCTCTGAGAATATTTCTTACTCTTCCAGTTTCGACTGCTTCATGTGAAAGAAGTTTTAGCAAGCTGAAAATAATTAAAAATTATTTAAGGTCAACAATAGGGCAAGAAAGATTTTACAAGCTGATATAAAGGCCAGAAAAGTTAAAATTAAATAACTATTTATATTTATTCATCATTGTTGAATAAAATTCCAAAGTCGATGAATAAAATTCCGAAATGTTCGACTTTATAAATTTTATTATTATAAATAAATAAATGATATTATACTATAAATTAAATGAAATATGTGTTTGATTTGCTACAAATTTTTTATAATTTCTCATTTTACAGGAAATAAATAAGGGCCCAAAATAATGCTCCGCACATGGCCCAGAATAAGCTAGTTTCGGCACTGCTTCTAAGTAATCATTCTTATTAGAAGAGTGAATCTCGAGGATGTGTTTATGATTTGTATATTTGTCAACAGCATATATTATCAGAGGTCCACAGATAAATCCATCTTGTGGCATTGGGAATCTATACGTTGGTTCAATTTTAAACAATTTGTTTGGAAGTGTTCGAAAATTTTGAAGTTCCTTTACAAATAATGCTGCCTTTTTTACCACATTATCTAAAATACGCTCTGGATTTAGAGGAACATATGTTGTAATGATCCCCAAAACTGCGTCAATTAAATTAAAATCAATAAGGTATATATGTATATATAACATCTTTCCCACGGCATATTCCAAGTTCCGATTGTGATTTGGTTGATGTATGTATGCTTGGAAGTAAATATGTTTAAAGCTACAGATATATCCAAAAACACGTGATTCGTGTTTTTAATTAAAATGTTGGCAGCCACATGTAAAGCATCGTCAGTGACATATTGCTTGTTATTGAGTGAGCAATAACTTTGGTTATCCAAACGTATTTCTCTCAAACCGGGGAAATTAAACTTGAACAATTTTATGGAAAAGTTATTCACCGAAATT
Source organism: Nephrotoma appendiculata (assembly GCA_947310385.1). Lineage (NCBI taxonomy): Eukaryota > Metazoa > Arthropoda > Insecta > Diptera > Tipulidae > Nephrotoma > Nephrotoma appendiculata. The sequence goes on from OX371223.1 coordinate 299,142,528, forward strand.
TTATTTGCATAACTATTTATTTGACATTCATCTAATACTGGTCTTTGAGACTCTAAAATTTTAAGAAAGGTTCTTCTTTCGGAATATTTAGATACACTTTTGGAGTGTTTCACTCAATTTTCTTCCATATCATGTTCGGAATGGTCAATTTCGTCATGAGATTTGATAATTGTTGGAGTAGATATCAGAGCTTTTTTGATATTTTCTGTAATTTTTTGTTGCGTGAAACCAATAAAGGAGCTAGATTTGCCGCATTTTGCAGTTTTAAGTTTCTGTCTTTTATTAAGTTGTTCTTAATTATATTAAAATAATTTTCAACGTTTCCATTCGATACTCTGCCCTCGGGTTTAAATGGATGAAGGAATATAGCTCCTCATAAAGGCAAATATGTCATATATCGGCGAGTGCAGAACGTGACGAAGTCGTTGACAAAATATTCGTTTTTTTCCTTATTAACATGATTGTCTTTTTTAATTTTAATTAACTTTCATTTAAAATGCCACGTTGATAATAACGAGATTCGCCAAAATTGTGGGTTGTTGCATCAAAATCGATGTCCTCTTTTTCGTCTTCCAACTCTTTTTGATTAAAAAATTCGGAACAATTTGATTTTCCCTCTACCAGTTAAAGACACTTATCATATCCTTAGATAAACACATCCGTTTTGTATTTTGAGCAGCATACAGCACAGAATACTTCAAACAAAACATCTATTTCACTTAAATATTTTGCGTGTAAGATCATTAAAAATAACACCATGACAAATTGTTTAAGTGGTTTTTAGCAAAACGGTATTTTAGCCTTAATCTGCCGGATCAAAATTATCGCAAAGTGGCAGCAACATATAAATACACCGCGGATATTTTCTATGCCTCAATCGCAAATAATTAAATGATATGTGAGTTTCAAACATCGTGTCATAGTGGAAGTATTAAATACTTTTAGTAAACTATTAATAAATACCCACGACCATATAACTCTGCGATCGGTACTATACATCCGTGTACTTTAACTACACAAATATAGTAAAATATTTTTGTAATATTATGTTCGTTGCTGCATTTTGGTTTCCTGATCAGACCACCAGTGGCATCTATATGCATCACGTCGGCATCTTTCGCAGTGTTTAACAATGTCTTTAGACTGTAGCCGCTCAGACCTACCTTTCCTTAAATTGGCAGGTTTGACTATGCTTTGGGTGTGTCTATGTTTTAATGAATCAATTTTGATTTTTGACTTTCCCCATAGTAAAAATCGCTATCGTTTGGTTTGAATAAATATTAAATTTATATTTTTGCCGGTGGGTTGTATATTTGCAAGTTGCATGCTGTTGAACTCTAGAGCGGGTTTTGGTTTTGTACATAGATTTAAATGATAAAACATATGAATGTCCACATAAAGTTAATGCTTTTCGAATGCTCGTGCGCAAATTTTCATTGCTCCATAATTTTGATAAACTAATGATTATTAGAGTTGTACCACGATAAACCCACTCATTTTCTGGTGGTTCGACAATTGTTACAGACATTTTTTTCAATCTCAACACAATCAGAATAGAATTTTTTTTCTCCGTTGTATTTTCGAATTCATTATTTTCGTTCCCCAAACTGACAAACAAGGCTGCTGTTCGAAGCCACAGAGTTTTTAATTTCTACAATTGCTTTTCTTTTTTATTTGTACAAATTGTACCAATTTCTTCTATATTTCTTAATTTATTATACCACAAATTATAAATCTTTCTCATGTTGACATCCGAATTTTTTATTCCTAAAGCTGAATAAACGTTTTGAAATAAAGGGCTATTAGTTTGCGGAATTTTTGCTGTCTCTAAATTATAATGACCCAAATTATTAAGGACCTCAATCAAAGTAAACTGATTTAATCTTCGCTGGTTTTGGCGCGATTGTGGCCTTGCTTTTCATTTTCTAATTATATTATATTTATACACCATTTTAAGAAAGTATTGAAAAATAAAAGTATAAATTATGTACAGTATTTAACTAATAAATAATCCAACTTAAACAATTCAGAACCGTAATTAACATAAAAGTTATTTATAGCGGTTTTCAAAGGAAAAAAAACACTTTAACACTGAAAATTACCAAGTACCTTAAAACTTCATAAATACACTAACAATTTACAGATACACTATATAATGACAAATACACTCGAAACTCTCACGAAACTAATCACTTTTAATTCTCAAAACTCTCTCCAATAAAAATTAACACCGTTTTTAAGAGAAACCTTATAAATCAAACCAATTTGGCTCGGCGGATTTGGCTGATTTTTTTTTTGTTGTATTCGTAATTTTGGGAAAATCCACCGGAAAAGTCGGAAAATTCGGAAAATCGAAAAATGATGTTTTGTACAAGATTTCGCACGTATTCGATCCAGATGGTCTTTAAGAAGATAAAAATTGGAAAATCGTAGTGAAAAACTTGGAAACATCCGGAAAAACTCGAAGAAAATTTATTTTTTTTTCTAGCGCATCAGTTGAGAACGGCTGAACCGATTTGGGTCAATCTATTTTTGATGTATACGCAATTACCACGATATGGTTCCCACAAAAGAAAATTTTGGAAAAATCCATCGGAAAATTTGGAAAATCGGAAAACCTAAAAATGATGTTTTTGTACGGGATTTCACACGTATCCGATCCAGATGGTTTTTAAGAAGAGAAAAATTTGAAAATCCAAGTGGAAAAATCAAGAACTTCCGGAAAAACCCGAACAAAACAGAATTTTTTCTAGCGCATCAGTTGAGAATGGTTTGATTTGGCTCAATCTTTTTTTGCTATGTTCCTAATTTCCAGGACAAACTCAGAAACTTCCGGAAAAACCCGAATAAAATTTAGTTTTTTTTTCTAGCGCATCAATCTCATGGGACACCTTGTCAGACCCATTATAAAATCATATAATTTACTAGAGACACTCGTTTGTGTTTAGACAGTCTACTGAAGTTTATGCTAAGTACTTAGAAAATACTTAGAATGCCTTTGAAATGTACCTAAGGCCCATTAAAAAAATACATTCTAAAATCTCATGGGACACCCTGTTAGACCCAATAGAAAATATATAATTTACTAGGGAGACACGTTTGTGCTTAGATAGTCGACCAATGTAGAAAATACTTAGAATGAGTTTGGAATGTACCTGAGGCCCATTAAAAAATTACATTTTTAAATCTCATGGGACACCCGGTCAAATCATATAATTTACTAGAGACACTCGTTTGTATTTAGACAGTCTACCAATGCCACGGAAGTTCATGCTTAATGCTTAGGAAATACTTAAAATGATTTTGGAATGTATCTAAAGCTAATTAAAAAATAGCATCTCGTCTACATTACAAAATTTAAATTCGCCTGAATGTTTACTTTCACCAAAATTATACAATTAGTTTTTATTGTTGTTTTTTTTTTGGATTAGTTTGGATAAACTTCACTAGCATTGTTGATTTGTTTGACGAAATTAAAATTGTGCTCTTAGAGTCTACAAAAAAATGGAACCTGAAAATATTCTTAATTATTTATTGGAAAACAATATGCGGTCCCAAATTATTAACATTACCAGTGTCCGTTACGTCCGCAGAAGATCGTTTTCTAAGAATTATTAAAAATGATTGAAGATCAACAATTTGGAAATTTAGCTTTAATATCAATAGAACATCAGATAGTTGACAATTTGACTATGGATGATATTATATTTGAATTCGCCCTAAGAAAAACCGTAAAATAATAAAATTAATAAGAACGTAAGTTTTCTTTACCTCAAGGGTCAGCCGATAAAATGTTTGCACACAAGCGGTCGTGTACTTAGGCGCGGGCCTGACCGGCGGCACAGGGCAAATTGAGTACAAAAGAACAAAATAAAAATTATTCAAGACTACAATCAACTAGACAACTAGCAAGCACAAAATTCCATGCCTACTTATTTATAAAAGTGGCTTAAACTATTTACCAAAGGGGATAAAAATGTTGTGCCTTAACAATGGTGTACGTTTCAGATCAATTACTTTGAATAATTGTTAAATCCTAGGTAAGGCTACGTATTACGAATTTGAGTCCACACAAACAAATCTCGTTTCCTAATGTAATACCTCTCAAATATTCTCTTGGAAATGTGATATTGTATTTCAAAAATTTATGTTTTTACAAGAAAGCAATTAAAATCATCCAGCCACTCTCCATACACAATACCATCTCAATTAAAATGATAAATCTTAACACAAAAATATGTATTCAACCTAGTTCGCATATGTGCTGAACATTAGAATGGCACTCTTGAATCGTGAATGTATGTACGATACAATAAAAATATATAAAAAGCTACGAGGCAAATTAAAAATAAAAATGATAATAGAGCGAAGAAAACTATATATACTAAGTAGAACCACCATAGAAAACTATCCACATTCCAGTGGAGTGAAAAAATACACTGTCTAAACCATTCCACGGCACGAACGAGTGTATTGTACATATATGCAAAAATCAATATCATATTCTATATATATGTATATATATACGACAAAGCTCTTTTTTCATGATGTTTACATAAAAGCACAAAATTGTTTCAAAATTTAATATACGAGTGTGATTTTAATTCCCTTATTATTCATCAATAATCCATTAATCACTAAAATACCAAAGGATAATACATATATAGACAAATTACACCTGTTGCAATTACGTGTATTATATTATTACAATAAACCGCTTACCTTATTCTGTCTGGAAGTTTCAGCAACGAATTATTTAACCACGTTTTAAAATTATACACATAAAAATATTTCACTCAATTATTTAAAACACATATATACACTTATAATAAATATAAACACTTAGAAATTCACATAAATATATATAGAAAATCACTCAAAAACTCGATTATAATATTTTTATATAACAATCACTAAATTAATTTTATTTTATATTTTTTCACTCAAACTAATTATAACTAGACATAATATACAATAAATCACTCACACGATAAGTATATTAATTAATTTTGCATTATGTTTTGGTAATTAATTAAACACCAAAAATTGTGCCCAACACTGAAAATAAACAAAATGTAAAAAATATAAAAAAAATTCACTCAAAATTTCGTTATTTAAAAATTGCACTCAAACAAAATACAGTCGGTAAAATATCTATATAGTGTTTTTTTTTGGGTTATTTGGGTTTATTTTATTTTATTTTTTTTTTTTGTTGTATATCAACCGAACACACAAAAAAGGAAAACTGTTAACACCGTACGAATGTCGATGGAAAACTGTAAGAAAATTTTTTGGGATATTTGAATTCACGATCAGAAATACGCTTGCGTTAAAAATTGAATGAAAATGTAAAGAAAACTTTTTTTTATTAAAAAAAAAAAAATAATAATAAAAGTTTTTTTTTTTATTTTATTTATTTATTTTGTACACAATTTTTTGTTAATATAAAAAATATTAAAATAAAATAAAAAAATAACAACAAAATATATAAATCAGCTCGACACATCTTTTTTCATTTTTTGGTGAATTTTTTTTTTAGCAAATTTTAAATTCTTTATAATTGAATTGTTTATATTTTTTCGTTGTGTTTTCTTTTAATAAACTGAAAATTAGGTTGATATAAATTTATATTATTATTATTATTTTATGTGTGTAGATATTTCGAAATGAAAAACTAAACGGATTTTTCCACGGATGCGAGAATGGTGCTGGTTTATATAGACTACTGTAAAATGTGATGGTGTGCGGCAATTTTAGTTTATCGAAATTCTGGGCAACCCGCAAACCGATATGAAAAACGTAAACATCAAGTTTTATTATTTTTATTTTACTGACCTACCCAAATATATTTATTTTATGTGCGCTATATACACATTCGGCTGTTAGATCTCAATTCTCATCCATTTATATATGTAGTAAGTAAGCAATAAAAAAATAAAATCGATTAAAATTCATAGCATGAGCCAATTCTATATCTCGCCATAAAGTTTGTAACAAATTTTACATTTTTAGCCACCCCTCTGCATCTAAATTTCATTTTGGGGAGATGGGATGTCGTTATAGAAAATGCATATACCTAAAATTTAAAATGTAGGACATCGCTTTGGGAATGTCCTGCATGAAGTACAAAATGTCGTCGAACGGTATGGATTGTGGAGTGAAATTTTTAATCAGTGTCAAGTGCTAATAAATACAACGATTACAAACAATTAGACATAAAAAAAATCGTTGGAGTGTGAGGGAATTAGCTCAATAAATTCACGTTTTTTTAAAATTGTTTGTCGAGATTATTTATACAACCGTAGAGTAGGAATTTTTTTTTTTTTTTTTAGTTATTCAACTTTATTAGACAAAATCATGTAACAATTCATTATAACTATAAATTCATATCTACATTAAATATTCAGTCGCTCGACCCAATGCTGGTTGTAGCGCAACTTCACAGTAAATTATTTTCTGTGAACTATCAAGAACTCAGTGTTAAGTCGGGTTGTAATTCCTAACTTAGCTTCGTAGTGAGTTGTTATTATCTTACCACTGGTGAGGGATAATAACAGTCTGAAGTGTATTTAACTACTTAACTTTTATTAATTTTGCTTTGGTTTATATACAAATTTTATAATATTGATAACAGCAACAAAATATAATTGCTTACATTATAGTTTACTTAATTTTAATATAAATTTATAGTTCGTATATTGAACTTGATAGTTGCTGATTCGACACATAAGAATTATTGACACACCGTCAAGAATGATTTGTAATATATTTGGCGTATATGCGATTTAAGTGCATTAACCTCTTCGTATACTTATTTATGCTGATGACATATTTGTGTCGCTAATGTTATGTGCTTGAACATCCTCCGGGCCGGCATTAGTTGAAATGAACCGACATGGCAATGGACGTGGACGAACTCTTTCACTAGATGATTGTGATTTTAAAGATGTTACGGCTTTATGGCAGCAAATCCATTCAATGATGAATCCTATAAAGGCAATGATGATCCCATATAGAACAATGTAGTGGTGAACATCATGGATATTGAATTGTTGATCTTTATCATGTATTGAAGTCCTCAGGTGGGTAATATTAGTTGACAGTTGATTTAAATCCATGAGTATATCACTGAATTCGTTATTTTGTGTGGAAATTCTATTGGTAGAGTTCGGGTACGTTACGGTCTCTGCTTGCATGAGAAGGCTGCTGAGATTTATCGTTGGCTGATAGAATACTGCTACCTTTGTATTAAAGTTTTGAATGGAATGTATAATTGCTGTTCCATCGGTAATTGTGCAGGCCTTGTGCATCGTTATAGCTCCTGTTCCTCTTATTGTTGTGGTCGTTACTTCTTTGTTGCAAATAATATTTATCTTGTGATCCCTTTCAGATATAAAAATCCATGTACCTGGATCGTGTGTGGCAATTCACATATTTCGCTGTGTTATGAATCGAATCTCGCAATTGTCTGTATTTGTTTCCCTGTCCATGACCAAATTAATCTCACATGGTGTTGGTTCCGTTTGCGTGCTCTGAATTACGTTGTGGATCATACATATATATTCAGTGCTCTGTATGGTCTTGCAGGCCGAAAGTTCGTCTTCTGACATTGCGTAGTAAGATTCTGTGTTTAAGCTTATCAAAAACAATTCACTTGATGGGTTTATGTACGCAAACATGTGTTTGTGTCTGGTTGGAATAGCGATTGGTTTGATGATTTGATATACCTTGTTGGTCAGTAAAGGCATTTTTAGTTCAAAAATTAATACGTTGTTTGCTTGTCCAACCTTAGCTGTCATCATTTGGTACAATGTTATCATACTGTTTTCTCCATATATGGTAGCATCGGCTGGGATCATTTCGTGTAATTTCTGCAGTTCCATCTTAAGTTGATCTGGTTTGAGAATGAAAGTATTTATTTTGCTATGATGGATATCGGTAATGACATCGATTAGTTGTTGTTGTGTTGAAGTGAAAATAGTCATTTCTATTGATAAATGTATCCATAGCGCTATAAACCTTTGTATTGCTAGGTTCTCATTCTCATCTCGCTGTACTAAATTGAGGATTGACATTGTTTGTTTATCTAGTTCTTGTAGATGATTATTGACTGCTATCCAATCCTTTTTTATAAGATTCACTGTTGATTCAGTGATTGTAATTTGTTCTTTCAGTAATTTAAGCAACTGTTCTTCATTATTTTTAATTGAATTTATTTCATCATCGTATCGTTGTGCATCGTCTTGGTCAAGGATCCCAAATAGTTGGTTGGTTAGTGTGCCAACTACATTCACTAAACCTCGTTTTATCCGACTAGATTTATATGTAGGTTGGATTATTTTGTTACTGTGATTTGTGTTGATCATTTGTTGTTTTAGTTGTATGATCGCGGTTCTACACACTTGCCTTAGTTGTAAAAACCCATTATCTTCTTGGCAGAAGTTGTCCATTCTTTCGATCGCTGCGTTATATCCTTGTGCTTCTATTAACATTGTTGATAGATTGAAATATGATACAATCGTCCATTGTTGATGCGACAACTGAGCTGTCCCAATATTTTCAAAATATATCCCGGTTGTAGTGTTTAGAGTGGTGATATCAAATTTAGAGTTGTTGGTTATCGCTGAGCATACCCCAAGTAAGCTTATTAATGGAATCATAGTATAAAGCATTAATCGAGATTGATAACATGGTCGAATTTTCCTTCTTTTTATTTGAGGTTGATGAATCGGTTTGATGTTTCTTGCAGCCTTCTTTACATTCTCTTCTATTTGACCACGCATCCAAATTCTTGGTGGTTTTTTCTCTTCACGTGAGAGTTCTTCAGGTGATTTGCGCTTCCTGAATTTAGAGTTATTAATAACCATGGTTGACAATGCTGTAGTTGTTTGAGTAGCTGAATTCCCACATTGCTCTTTGATGCTATCATCGATAGGAAGAGGCGCCAATTTTGTTATTGGTCTTTTTATAAAAGCCCTTCCGGGGCCACGAAGTGTTACCACCCGGACAATTCCGTCTTCTGTAATCCGTTCTGGATGAACTTCTGTAATCCGTCCAGTTACCCATCTTGATGGTGGAATGTTGTTATCTCGAACAAGAACTAATTGTCCGATCCTTAAATTAGGTGTACTTGTGGTCCATTTTGCTCGTTGTTGTAATTGATGCAAATAGTCGTGTGACCATCTCTTCCAGAAGTCTTCCTTCATTTTTTGGATTAATTTCCATCTGGTTAACAAATTCATATTTTCCTCTGAAATGCTTTCTTCTGATTGTGTTGAGAGAGATTCTCCAATTAGGAAATGACCGGGAGTTAAGAATGTAGGATCAGTTGGATCATTGGTCATTGGTGATATAGGTCTTGAATTAAGACAGGCCTCTATTTGACATGTTACGGTTGTTAGTTCTTCAAACGTCAATGTTGCTTCTTCTAGAGAATCACTACCTGTTAAAATGTCATCTACATAGCAGTCTTCTAAAATAATATTAGCTGCTATGGGAAATTCGTCTTTTTCATCATTCGCTAACTGTTGCAAGGTGCGAATGGCTAGATAAGGAGCACTAGCGGTTCCGAATGATACTGTTGTTAATTGGTATTCTCTGATCTGCTCATTTTCATTTTCTCTCCATAGTATTTTTTGATACTTTTGATCGTCTTCGTGTACGAGGATTTGGCGGTACATTTTCTCAATGTCTGCTGTGAAAACGACCTTATGTTTCCTCCATCTCAGCAGGAGTGATATCAGCTCTTCTTGTAAAGTTGGTCCGATTAATTGTTGATCATTGAGGCTCTTGTTGTTGCTCGTTTTTGCGGATGCGTCAAACACAACGCGTAGTCTTGTAGTCGTGCTACTTTCTTTAATCACCGCGTGATGAGGTATAAAGTATTCTTCTGTTGTTGATGTTTTTACTTTAGCTTCCTTATTGCAGAGTTTCATGTGACCTAACTCTATATACTCCTTTATACATTTTTTATAGTCACTTGCGAATGATGGTGACCCTGCAAATTTTCTTTCTAACTGTAGAAATCTGGCTAATGCCCTATTCTTTGATGCTCCGATCATTGGTGGGTTTGTTTTGAATGGAATGCGCACTATATATCTCCCATTGATGTCTCGCTGGTGATTTTTATTGTAATGTTCCTGGCATTGTTGTTCTTCGTCAGTTAGTGCTCTCCCATTTTGTATTTCTTCAATCTCCCAAAATTTCCGTAATCTGTTTTCCAATTCTGTTTGAGTAATCATACTCTGAATGGCTGTTGACCTTCCATGATGAAGTGGCCCAAATATTATCCATCCTAGTTCTGTTTTTTGTGCAACTGGATCTTTTGTTGCACCTTTTACTATATCGTTCATTACTATGGCTGCACCAAGTAATATGTCGATTTTGTTTGGCATATTATAATTTGGATCTGCCCATAATAGATTATTGATATGAGGCCAGTTCCAGGCGTCAAAGCTGTACTCCGGCAGATCTCCTACTAATTTATCAACAACCAATGCACTCATTTGCATTTTGAACTTTGAGGAGAATCTAGGCTCAATATGGAACGTTAGTTGTTGATCTGATATACCTGCTTTAATTCCTCCTATTCCCTTTACTTCAACGTGTGTTCTTTTACTTTGTATGTTTAGTTTCTTGGCAGCCTCGTGAGTTATGAAGGATGCTTGAGAGCCGGGATCAATGAGTACTCTTAATAATTCTGGATGACGGCCATTTGTCATAACTTTTACTAATGCTGTGCTTAAAAGTACTTGCGATTCTGTTGTTGTACTGTTGAACATATGTGTTCCGATCGTTGGTTTTACCGGTTCTGTGGTTGGGTGATGAGGTGCAGGAGTTGTTTTTTGCTGGTATTCACTGGTATTTTTAGAGGGACCTTCTCTTGTGTGAAGCAGAGTGTGATGACTGCCTTTGCACACCAAACATTTTGCCTCTGATCGACAAGTTCGGGAGAGATTATGATCACCCAGACATATTCTGCAAAGGTTTTTTATACTGCATATCTTGTTGCGCTCCAAAGTTGACATTTGTAGGAACGATCTGCATTGTTCAATTTTATGTAATCCATTACAATTAATGATTTATGTACATTTGTTGTTACCATTGTTAATGCCTTGGGCGGTTGAAATCTTGAAGTTGTTTGGTATTGGTACCGGTTGTTATTGGTTGGCGAGCACCTTTATTACTTATTGTTTCTAGAGATTGAAACCGTTTTTCTAAGAATTCCAAAAATTTGTTTAAATTTTGACCCTTTCTTGGGTCCATCTAATGTTGTTTCGTAGATTCTGATTGTCTCATTATCTAATTTTTTTTGTAGTATATGAGTGATCAGAGCATCGAAGTTATCCTCCTCTTTGATAATGTTGTTGATATTGTGGATTGCTTCCTTTGTGGTATCATGCATTATTCTGATACCTGAAGCACTCTCTGTTGTTATATTAGGCTGATTAATCAGCTGGTTGAAATACGTTGTTGACAAAATTCTTTCATTGTTGTATCTCTTTTTTATTATTTCGTATGCCACTCGATAGTTGTCTGCTGTTGACTCCAGATGGTTTATTAGTTTAGCAGCTGAACCCCCTAGATGATTCTTCAAATAGTTGATCTTGTGGGTAAGCTTATCGTTGTTGTGTACTAATTTTTCAAATGTGTCTGCAAATCCTTTCCATTTCGTGTATTCCCCGTAAAAAACTGGAATTTCGATTTTCGGTAATCGTACATCAAACTTGTTGTTGTTTGTTAGTTGGCTGTCAATTTCCGTGGTAATTTTGGTGACAATATCATCATGTTCGTTTTTGATGGTCTCGTAATATCCGTCTGTGAAATATTTTAAATTACTTTCCTCTTCTTCTGTGGCCTCGACACATATTTTTTCATTTAGATCCATGATTTTTTCCATCATGCGTTCTATTCGTTTCATTAACAGTTGTAGCGCTTGTCTTGAAACTTTTTGTAGTAATGAGTCTTTCGCTGTATTTATTTCTTTATACAGCGATCTCATTTTAACGCTGTGTAGCTTCACCATGTGATCGAAATCTATTCGATCGTTGTTATTCGGTTCTACAGATTCTTCGTTGTCCGAATTCGAAAATGGAAATTTTGTTTTTAAAGTATTATCACCCGATGTTGTTGCTATCGGTGTGAGTGGTGTCTTTTGGTTCAGCTTACCTCGCATTTCATCGATTAGGGTGTCGTAAATACCCGATATCTTTTTTCGCTCGTTGAAATACGGATGATTTTCTTCTAATGTTGAGATCTCTCTTCTTATCATTTCATCGGTGTCTACATATTTTTTATAGAGTTCCTTTAATGTTGCTATTTTGGACTCTAAATATGCTTTTGTTTTCCTGCCTGGCCCGTCTTTCTGGTAGTTCCTGTTGAGCTGAACCATTTTGTCGCCTGTGATTTCCTGATCCTGCAAATGACTTTCCATCTTTATCGATACTTTTGCTACTCGTTGGTTTCTGGCTTCAACTGATGTCCTGACTATGGCTGGTTGAACTGGTGCCGGTTGTTGATTGGCTTGAATTATCCGTTGCCTGTTGTTCGATGGCTTTGATTCCCGATGTATTTACTGCACCACCTGTTGTTGTGATGGTTACAGTTTCGATGCTTGTTGGTTATTAGCTCGAACTTTTGACCAATGTTATCTTAACAATGATAATCTTATTGGTCTATGTTTTTGATTGGCCGCCAGTTGTTTAAGGAGGCTCGAAGGACCAATGTTAAGTCGGGTTGTAATTCCTAACTTAGCTTCGTAGTGAGTTGTTATTATCTTACCACTGGTGAGGGATAATAACAGTCTGAAGTGTATTTAACTACTTAACTTTTATTAATTTTGCTTTGGTTTATATACAAATTTTATAATATTGATAACAGCAACAAAATATAATTGCTTACATTATAGTTTACTTAATTTTAATATAAATTTATAGTTCGTATATTGAACTTGATAGTTACTGATTCGACACATAAGAATTATTGACACACCGTCAAGAATGATTTGTAATATATTTGGCGTATATGCGATTTAAGTGCATTAACCTCTCCGTATACTTATTTATGCTGATGACATATTTGTGTCGCTAATGTTATGTGCTTGAACACTCAGTTTAAAAGTTTACTTCAAAATTATTACATTTTATACAATATTGGTTAATATAATATTAAAATAAAACATTAAATTTACATTCATTCATGATTTTATGACATTGCTGATCTGTACCTCAATACAGATTCGCTAACTATTTTGACCCTTCAAATGTTCTGTCAGTTTGATTTTAAACATTTTCAGAGATTTAATATATTTAACATTGAATGGAAGTGAATATAATTTATTAAGACCCCGATACAATATTTTTACGTTTTTGCCTTGTCACTCAAGGTTCGAATCACTGGATTGTGAATAAATATAACTTCTTCAATTTGAACTCACACAAATTTATTTACACAACACAATAATTATACAACATAAAATTAACAATTAATTATTACAATTATAACACACTTTTTAATTATCACTTTAATAATCGCTTTAATAATCTTTCTATTTAACCTTCACTGTATCACGTTTAAAATAAGACTCAGCATTCCACGTCAATGTACGCGTTTATATACCAAAATATTATTTGTTTCTAGAATCATCCTAAATGCGCATCGAGCAAATATGTTAGTATACATTTGACGCCTAAATGTTGACCCAAACCACAGATACAATTAAACAATTAAAGAAATAACTTATTCTATTCTAATCTAGGTGTCAGCGTAACAATATTGGATGCGTTTGATGTAAAGGAATCCATCACAAAATTTGACCTTCTTCTTGTTTCATATCTATGACGATCATGTATTTTGATCAATTGAAAACTGTGATTTATCTGATTATCTACTATTTTGTATATTAGGATTATTAGCTCTCGATCGATTAGGAAATGGAGAGATTGAAATTCTTCAAACAGTTTTTGCGTTGGATAACGTATGGGCGCACAAATGTCGCTTTTTACAGCTCATGTCTGCAATAATTCTAACTCGTTTATCATGTAGTTTGCACAGCCACTCCAAATCGGATTTAGATAAACCAAACGCGATTGAATGAATGTAAAGTGCAGGAGTAACAAGGATTTTTTTAGGAAGTATGTGTTTGGTTCTGTTTATGGCAAATATATAAGGTAGTATAGACTTTTTTATTTTTTCGACGTGACACGACCAAATTACAATCTATCACCAGACCTAGATAATTCCACTTAGTGACCCAAAAGAGTGTGCTGTCGTACTGATGAGTAGACGATTTTCTGATGAGTAGACCAACTTTTTATCAGTACGAAACAAAGCTACCAAGAAGAGACCTAAGAAAGTTCTCAATTTTGTAAGGGTTTATGTAATTTTTTAAAATGAGGGGGAGCACATTTTTCTACTTTTTGTGGTAGATAAATTATGAATAAATTGCCTTTTTATTTTCTATGACTAGAAAAGTCGTAAACATTGTATAAATGCCATTAAAAATAATAATTTGTCCGAAAAGTTGCAAAAATCTTAAACAAAAGAACCAAGTTGATTCATAGCAGAATAATTGTAGAATCTTAACCAGATAAATACGAAACACCATAACACATTAAAACAAGCAGTGTAAACAACCATTGTAATTACTCTGTGTGTAATTAATAATGAAGAACTACTCCGACTTCTTCATCACAAACCAGCTTTACTATTCATAGTGGAGAGGTGGTAGTAAATTTCCATACAAAAAAACTTCAACATAAAACAGACATGACCTGTTGGCAGAACTATCTCTCCCTCTCTCTCTGGCTTTCACATCACATGAAGTTATTTCGCCGCCTGCACTATGGCTCTCCATCCATCTCGAGTCATCGCTCTCGTCCTCCAGTTTCGACATCCTAATGTTCGTAGATCTTGTTCGATGTCGTCACGCCACCGTAGTCGGGGTCTTCCTTTACGACGCACTCCGGCTGGTTGTTGATGAAACACTTTAATTATCATCCGTTGTTGTCGAGACGCAACTTTAATTTGACCAAAGATTGAACGGATTACCTTCCTTTCGAGGATAAATAGTTGTCTACAATCGTTAGAGGTCATGATCTAGCTATCGCTTCCGAAAGTCAGCACAGGTCTTACGAGGGTTGCTTTTTATATTTCGGGATTGGACAACCCTAGTGTTGCAATCTGGCAACTGACAGCTCTATCGTAAAGTTTGACATTTTTGAGATTATACGTACTCAGAACGTTTTGACATTCGAGCGCTATTTGTGTTGTTTACAGTATTCATTAACCAAACATCTCGGCGAAAAAATGAAATTAAATCGTGAACATTTTCGTTCGATTATTTTTTACAACTTTCGACGTGGATTAAGGCAGCAAGAGTGCATGGATGAACTTATTTCAATTTTTGGCGATTAAGCTCCATCAAGGACCAGTATTTATCGATGGTATGGTGAATTCAATGGAGGTCGTAGTTCACTCCAAGACAAATTTTGTGAAGGTCGTCTAGAATCAGTTGTTGTTCCGGAAACCATTGATGCTTGTGCGCGAACTGATATTGCAAGATCGTCATGTGACCTATCGTGAGATTGAGACAACCTTGGGCATTAGTGGAACCAGCATACATTCAATATTGCATAAACGTTTGAATGTCAAAAAAATTTGTTCGCGTTGGATCCCACACAATTTGTCAATCGCTCAAAAAAAAGCTCGTGTCGATTGGTCGAAAGAAAAGCTCAAAAAATACGATCGCGGTGCTTCAAATCACGTCTATGACATAGTGACAGGTGACAGGTGATGAATCGTGGATTTATGCGTATGAGCCCGAAAGTAAACAGCAGTCGACTGTATGGGTGTTTCAAGATGAGCCGAATCCAACAAAAGTTGTTCGCGCACGAAGCACTTGCAAGCAAATGATCGCCTGTTTTTTCGGAAAAAATAGACATGTCGCAACCGTACCACTAGAACAACACAGAACACTCAATTCTGAGTGGTACACAACCATTTGTTTGCCAGTTGTCTTCCAAGAGATCAGGAAAACCAACTGCCGAAGACGGATCACTCTTCACCACGACAATGCGAGCTCTCACACATCGGCTCAAACAACTGCATTTTTGAGCACTCAAAACACCGATTTGATGAGTCATCCGCCGTATAGTCCTGACTTGTCACCAAATGACATCTTTTTATTCCCGTACGTAAAAAACAAACTGAGAGGTCAACGTTTTTCGACACCTGAAGAAGCGGTTGCTGCGTTCAGAATGCATGTTTTGGAGATACCTCAATCAGAGTTGAAAAAGTGCTTCGACAATTCGTTCAAACGCATGCAAAAGTGTATAGACCTCCATGGGGAATATTTTGAAAAACAATAAAGCGATTTTCGATGATTAATATTTGTTTTTGTTCTCTAATCCCGAAATATAAAAGCAATAGTTGGTGCTATTAATGAAACCGTTAACATACATCCACCAACGGACCGGGAAGTCCACCAAGAAAGAAGTTAGAGTTAGTGGTGTCATTGCTGAAATGAAGAACAGCATGTCAAGGAACAGACTACATACAAGTTGCAATATTCACTGTAACACCAGTAATAACAGAAGTATGAAATTCCGATGGAATACCGTGAAAATAGAAAGAAGATTTGGCTATAATGATTCCCAAGAACAGTGATCTAAGAGAATGCAAAAATTGACAGGATATAAATGCCTCCTCAACTTAACATAATCATAAAGATATTAGCCATGGTTATCCCTAGATTAAACTTCAAAGACAGTCAACCCGTCTAAGGACTGGAATTCACCACTGCACTTAATTTTCGTGGACTTTGAATGTTCATTCGACACAATATACAGGAACGCAAAATGGAAGGCAGTTTGTGCCATCCCAAAGAAATTTATCGAACTCATTATTGAGCAGGTAATCAAGTTCAATACAAAGGCAAGCAAAGTGAATCATACTGAGATATTAGCATTAGACAATTAGATATAGCCTGCCCCAACGGCATCCATAATGGGGATAACCGGAGAAACCCAATATTCTGAATTACGCAGATGATATATGCCTATATTCAGTGAGCCTTCTAAATAACTTGTATGCTCATTATTCGTCTGAAAACATTTTTGCGCTTTACCAATTTATTGCGTGGTGATGACGTTGAGTATTGTAGTATGTGTAGCTACATTAAACTTCTCATCGATTTAAAATTTATTTGTGGCTAGATGGTATCAAACAATATGGGATGGTTTCGAAATTTCGTCAGTCATCCTTACTACACAAACATATTTTTAGCTGAACAACATCAGATCTAAAAAACCTATGTCTGTTTATCACCAGATGATCATTGCGGTTTCGATCCGCAGGTTAATGTTTGCGATTAATGTCTCGTCTCCTTGGTATAGGTAATTCCTCGTTGGTACATTACAGTAGGTATATTCTGTATATAGGTTCGTATGATTATCCTTATAGCATGTACAACAATATAGAATCAGCTGAAGTTTTAGTGGTCGATTATTCCCACAAATAATAATCGTGGTTTAACAACCACTGAACTTGAGGGTCATATTTTTTGTATTTTGACAAATATAACAATTTATAATTCTGCGGTTATAAAAAGCAGTTTTAACTTGTTTGGTTTTAATCTTTGCAATATGTTCTGGGGACAAAGTACTCCCAACTCTTTCACAGTTCGCTTTTCGCGTTCTACCCGCTGAATTTCGCGATCTATTGTTTTCATTGTTACTGTATGTAATTTCAACATTTTGTTCAGTCTACTACATACATGCGCAAACAAATAAACATATGTAACTCTTTGTAGTTCGTTGTCCGTGATCATGGATTAAACCCAGTATGCAAAAATGGTTTCGTCAACCCCACTCTTTCAATTGGTAGCACACCCATGTACTGGCCGACCTTTTGTGAGTTTTGTTTGATACATCTTACACGAAAAGCATAACTTACTATACTTTGAAACCCCAATATCCATTATTTTCTCCTCAAAAGATGTAGTAGGTAAGATGGATTATAATACCAATTCTTTACATGTTGCTCGATTATCAATTTCTTCACAATTGGATCATGATTTACTAAAACCTGTCTGCACGATTTATGGTATTCGGCTCTGGGGCTGAAACAAATCGAATGTCAATATCATCCAGTCATTCGTGAAATAATTAGTGCGCCGAGGTACGTTAGAAATGATAACATCCATTGAGATCTGAAGTTGGATTTCGTCGGTAAAGAAATAAGCAAACATGCGAGTAAACATATGAAACGTATTTGTCTACATCAAAATGCGAAGATACGTCGTATGTTGGATGTGTAAAACCCAGTAAGATGGCTGCAAAGGAAGAAACTAATTGATGTACTAGATCAAGTCTGAATCGGCTAAAAATATAATAAAACTGTAAAAGATACTATAATTTTTATGAAATCAGGAACCATCAACATCGATTCCTGGTGCTTGAAAATCCTTTTTCTGCCATTTTCATCACAGTTGTTTGAATTGAAACAACAAAATAGTAAAACACCGCGCCCTATTGTTGGGGCCCCATTTTCCCGAAATTAAGACTAATTTAAACCAGCCCACTAATATTTAACAAAAACATGGGAGACGAAATTTAAAAAACAGCTGGATCCTACTGTAACAGTTGCGTCCTACAATGAATTTTCCCATAATCGGGATCCATACCGCAATCAATTGCCCTTTTTCATCAATTTTTGCAGTGGTCGGTTGTGTTTAAAAAAAACGAAGCCCGACCGGGGAACATTACCTAAACGACTTTTCTCGAATTCAGAGGCGGCATCATAAAATTGAAACGGATTCAAAACTATTTTCAGACACTCGATTAAAACTATTAAAATTTACCAAGTGGGGTGACACCATCAAATGAAATTTCCATAATATTTTCAGAATAATGACTTAAACTTTGTATTATTTTTTTTAATTTCAATTTGTATTGCATCACCAGGTGGATTACACAGAATCACTGAAAACAATAACTGATTGCTGTTTGTGTACAAATCTTTAAAATTAAAATAAGGACTTGAAATACAATGTTAATTCACAGTTTGCATGACTTAAGCTCGAGGCACATAGTTTTCGTTTGGTTCCGATTCGTTTCGTTTTCAATAACTTTTTTTAAATTCTCACGCACATAGTTTTCGTTTCGTTTTGAGTTGTTTGATAAATCAATTTTTTTCATTTCTCACGATATTGCTTCAATTCGATCAATTATTTATAATCAATCGATTTACACATTGACAAAAAAACGATAACGATAAACGCCAAAATAAATAATTTGAGGTTATTGTTTAAGTTTTTATTGAAATTTGATGAACTATTTAGGTTCGATTCCGCCTTGAACTTAACAATATGAGCATGTTTTCGGTTTCCCATACATTTTGACATATTCAACTTAAAGGTCGGAACGAAACGAAAACTATGTGCTTCGACCTTTAATCGTGTGCTGGTAATAAATACTTTTATACAGAGGAATACTTGCTTCAGGAGAAATGCTAATTCAGCAGCCCTTGTCACTTTGTTACGATTCAAGTAACATTTAGTTTCGTTTGGATCCGCTTCAAATGCCTTATACTGGACTGTCAGACATATAAATAAACAGCTTATGTTTATGCTTTGGTGCAGTTTCATATTTTCCTAATTCTCCAGCTATTTTAAACATTTTCAAAATAAATATCATTTTATGTTGATTTTGTGCTCAAGAAGTATTTAACTGCCAACCCACATAATGCCAAATTTATATAAATTATATTTCTCAACTCGATTACATCTCATTCTCTTTATATGTATGCACCTACTACCGAATCTTTAATCATAAATTATCATCCATCAAATTCTCGATATAAATTTCATTTGGATAAAAGTAGTACAACAGCTACACCATAAATCATAAATTAACTGTGCCAAAACAAACATTTCTTTTAAAAACTCAATTATTGTGATGTAGCTGGGTACCAGAGTATGTAAAAATGTATTGCTTCAACATTTTCAGCACTTTTTCGCTATTAATCGGTAAAATTAATTTTTATATCCGAAAGATGAAATTTTTACGATACGATCAACTTTATATTTATTTAGGTTTTCTTCACCAAAACTTTCTGGTTGAGTCGTCATCATCATCATCATGGTAAGCGTCTAGTCTTTTACGTTATGCTTGTTTAAGCAGCAGAAATCATAATCTTTCATTTTTATACCGCCATAAGATTATAATTTTTATCACAGAAAAATACGTGAGAATATTTTGTTATTTTATGGCCGGAACTTATGTACTCGTACACTACAGATTTATTTACTTCATGTCCCACGTAAAATGTACATATATTCTAGCAGGTGTATAAAAATCGATACTCGTATTTTACTAAAAAATCGTATTACTTGTTACCTGTACTGTGTACAGCGCTTAGCAACATCGTGTTTAATATTAAACATTTTCAAGTGATTTAGCCCCATGCCGGAATTACTCCATCCTTACTGTTACAGACACACTGCCTGATGTCTTAAGTGTAAATTTTCTTTTTGGTAAGGTTAAGGACAAATTTCGCACTCTTCCTGTGAAATATATTCTAAAGAAATCCGTGTGGGTAACTGCAGCTGAGAAAATTTCAAATTTTAAAATGAAACTTTGCATACCATCAAATTTGTGCCAATTAGTGTCCACGGAAAAAAATTGGGGCTAGTCCAGGAGATGGAAAAACGCGAAAAGAAAATTTCATATCGCCTGAAAACGAAACAAATAAAACCTGATTTCTAGAAAAAACTAGACATAATTTAAAGTATTGAAAAGTAATCAAAAGTAACTAAAAGTAATCAAAAATTAATCCAAAGTAATCATAATTTATTCAAAATAAATCGAGAAAAGTACTCAAAAGTAATCAAAAGTATTTAAAATCAAAAGTTATAAAAATGTATTAATAGCAATTAAAAATAATGAAAATTAATCAAAAGAAATCAAAAAATAATCAAAAAAAATCAAAAAGTAATCAAACCGAATCAAAAATAATAAAAAGGAATCAAAAATTATTCAAAGAAATCAAAAAGTAATCAAAAGTATTTAAAAGTAATCAAAAGTCATAAAAATGAATCAAAAGCAATTAAAAATAATCAGAAAAAAATCAATGAATCAAAAGAAATCAAATGTATTCAAAAGTAATCAAAATCAAACTAACGAAATCAAAAGTACTTAAAAGTAACCAAAAATTAATCCAAAAAAAATCAAAAGAAATCAAAAATTAATCAAAAGTCAAAAATTAATCAAAATAAAACAAAAGTAATCAAAAATTAATCCGAGGAAATCAAAAAGGAATCAAAAGTAATCAAAAGGAATCAAAAATTAAGCAAAAGTAATCAAAAATAATCAAAAGGAATCAAAAATTAATCCAAAGTAATCATAACTTATTCAAAAGAAATCGAAAAGTACTCAAAAGTAATCAAAAGTATTTAAAATCAAAAGTTATAAAATGTATTAATAGCAATTAAAAATAATGAAAAGTAATTAAAAGAAATCAAAAAATAATCAAAAAAAATCAAAAAGTGATCAAAAGTAATCAAACCGAATCAAAAATAATAAAAAGGAATCAAAAATTATTCAAAGAAATCAAAAAGTAATCAAAAGTATTTAAAAGTAATCAAAAGTCATAAAAATTAATCAAAAGCAATTAAAAATAATCAAAAAAATAAATCAAGAATGAATCAAAAGAAATCAAATGTATTCAAAAGTAATCAAAATCAATCTAACGAAATCAAAAGTACTTAAAAGTATTCAAAAATTAATCAAAAAAAATCAAAAGGAATCAAAAATTAAGCAAAAGTAATCAAAAATTAAATAAAAGTAATCAAAAGTATTCAAGAGTAATCAAAGGATATCAAAACTATTTAAAATTAATTGCTGAAGTAGACTTTGGTGATAGCAATATGCTAATTGTAAAACTGATACAATACCAAATAAACATCATCGCGATTTACAAGGCAGGCAACAAAACTACGACTCAAATTCTTTTCAGTAAAAGGGATGAAATTGTATCACAATCTAAAAGCTCCATAATCATTGGTGACTTTAACATAGACCTTGTGAAACGTAATGAAAGAATAGCTTGAGCTTATTCGGACCTTATTAAGTCTCTCGACTCCTTGGTCCTTAATAAACTGGACTTAAATCATGCTACCAGAGTGTGTCAAACCTGTGTGCTACAATCATGCTACAAGGGTACATTAAAGATGTATCGATTTCGGACCATAAGCTTATTTTAATAAAGATGTCCCAATTTACTTCTCCTCAAGTTACCATTAACAAACTATCTCCAATAGACCAATAGAGACCAATACTATCTGGGACTGCTTGGCTAAAATTGAAAACACTGATGATTTAATCAATCAATCACAACAGGTTTTAATAGACAATAAATCAACCATTTTCAAAAATAAAATTTCCAGCACAAAAAAACTATGGATTACAAAGCAACTATTGGATACCATTAAACTTTGTGAGAAGTTCTTTAAGCTTAAGAAGCGTATCCGGAATCACAGTGTGTACTATCCAAATATGAGTATTATAGACGACTTGTTAGTATAAATAAAACTTCAAAACAAAAATATTTCTCCGATATTTTTATAAATTGCAATACAGGTCCAAAGAAGTTTTGGGATTGTAAAAAACGGTATTGTTCAACAAATCCGAACGATGTAATCCGCTATACCTAAAAATAAACAATGTTACATTTACGGATCCAAAAATCGTTGCTAACGTTTTTAACGATTTTTTTGTAAACGTAGATAGCCAGCAGTTCTATTATGCCTATCAACCTTGATTTAAATCAGTTTTCGTTTGTAATAGACCAGCCGAGGATTTTTTACGAAAACCTCATTGACGGAAGTGCAAACCTAAATCAGACAATTAAAAAACAATTGCGCTACAGGAATTGATAGTATTTCTTCTAAATTTCTCAAGAAATATTCCACTCGGTTAACGGCTGTAATCTAAAAATTTGTAAATCGTTCTTTTGCAACTGCCGAATTTCCATACAAATTGAAAGATGGGAAAGTAGTACCAGTACTAAAATCAGGTAACAGCATGGATGCGAGTAATTACAGACCTAAATCTATTCTTCCCGCAATCTCAAAGATATTTGAAAAATGTTTGAACAATTATTAAATTGTGGTCAGTAGAGCAATTTGGTTTTACGAGACAATCTAATACAACTGTAGCGTGTATTGAGTTGACTCATTTTATAACTAAGTAGCAATATTGATAAAAAGAAAATTGTTATATGTGTTTTTCTTGAAATTAGAAAAGCTTTCGACAACGTGAATCATGAATTACTTCCGAGAAAGATGAGTGATATTAAAATATCAAAAAATGATTTCAATCTACTAGGTGATTATTTAGGTGATCGTGTCCAAATAGTTTCTTGTAATAGAAGGCGCTTAAAATAAGGTGTTCTGCAGGGTTCTATCTTAGGATGCTGTATAAGATAGCACAAAATTTCCAGCAGAAAAAATGAGTTTTTCTATTCATCGCTAGAGGCATCACTACCACAAAAAAGAAATTTTTTCTGCTGATATTTTTTGACACCAGCAGAAAATTTTTGAAATTTTTATGCAAATTAAAAATTCTCAGCAGAAAATTTTACGAAAAATCAGAGAATTAATGAAAAAGAAGAGAAAATGTATGTTTAAATGTTTTGAAGCAATGAGAGTTAATTTACTTTAAAAAACGATTTGCGTATGTATAGTGTAAGGACTCTCAAAACATACTAAAATTAAGTGCTCTAAGCCTCCACCGACCAAATTAGCCCGCCTCAATGAAATCTATACTATAATTTGTTACACATTTATTACAATTTATTACAACAACTCCCGATTTTATTACAGTTACCGTTTTCGAGGAACGAGTGGCCGGTTTAGCTTGTAGTTAAACCTACACCGCCAAAATCGAAACTTTTGATGTAGCTGTGATATCGGGATGGTTCTTGGACCAGAATTTATTACAAATTAATTACATTGATTAAATTGTTCAAGATCAACCATATATCTTGACTAAAGGTAAATTTCACCCAAAACGGTTATTTATGACAAAAACATCGATTTTACCAATACTAATAAATTATTACACCAGACCGCCACCAGATATTTACTACCAGATATACTCTTTCGACCTTGTGGAAGGCAGGTCAAACTTATACAGGTGTGTAATAAATTATCTTTGTATCAGGTTACGCGGAATTGGCTCGAAACGGTGAAGGGTTCAAACGTCTAATTTAAAGTTCGATTTTATCACCTTCAACAATTTATTACAGCAGACCGCCACCAGATATTGAGTCAAATGTTACTCCTAGGACCTTGTGGAGGGCAGATCAACCTTATATCTGCCCTCCACAAGGTCCAAGGAGTATCATGTGACTCAATATATGGTGGCGGTCTGGTGTAATAAATTGTTGAAGGTGATAAAATCGAACTTTAAATTAGACGTTTGAACCCTTTTTCTGGTGCACGAACCATCTCGATATCACAGCTACATCAAAAGTTTCGATTTTGGTGGTGTAGGTTTAATTACAAGCTAAACCGACCACTCGTTCCTCGAAAACGGTAACTGTAATAAAATCGGGAGTTGTTGTAATAAATTGTAATAAATGTGTAACAAATTATAGTACAGGTATCATTGAGGCGGGCTAATTTGGTCGGTGCAGGTTTAGAGCACTCTAAAATTATCATAATCATCATTATGCAAACACAGGGAAACATCAAAAAAATCGCCATCGTTGAAAGCATTCCATAAATTTCTGAAGTCATTTTAAAAGTGTTAGAAAAACCCCCCCGTAACTACCCTGGGTGTATGAGAGTGTGAGATCATAATCTGTATGCATGAGCAACATAAGATTCAGACCTGGCGTCAGTAGCCTTCCATACATTTTTGAAGTCATTTTAATGTGATTTGTTTTCAGTTTTTTAACAAAAGTGTTAGAAAAACAACCCCAAAAACTACCCTGAGTGTATGTTTTTGTATTTGTATGTTTTTGTATGTATTGTATGTATGTTTTTATGGGTAGTTGTATCAAATGATACTTCAGGAGTACGTTGCAAACCTTGTGCACAGTCTGCTAAAACGAATGCTAGATGTGATCAGAGCTCGTGGCGGAAATACTCGATACTAGAGTGCCGACCACTTAGATTGATTGTTAGTTTTTATTTAAATAGAGATGAAGATATATCAATATCCGTTTTTCGGTAATTTTGTTATTTCAAATGTTTTGATCCTGTGGTTATTTTTATTAAACGAAAACTTGATCCGTTAGTGCCTTTTGGCGCACATTATATTTTTTCGTACAACCATAACGCGAATAATGCGAATAGTTACCGTTAACACAAATATTTACGGAAAAAATGTAGTGTCCGGGTTTTTTTGACGAGCAGTGTAGTAACGTATTGATTAAAATACCTCATGTATTCAATCTCGTCTTGTGTATTTGAACCCGATTTGGAACTCTTGCGCTCAATCGACGTTAAACGAGCTCTTCGTGCTCCAGAAACGGCCCTTTAAATATATCTACAAATTGCCCCGCAGATTTGGTACGGAAGAGCTATTCTTAAAATACAAAGAAATACCGATTGAGCATTAGAACAATTTGTAAGAGACAAGATCTCTTCTTAATACATAAAATAATATTTAATGGGATAAAACACAATTTTTCTATACAATCAGTATCAGATAAACACAGATACCCGACTAGTCGGAGGTCCCACTTGGAACATGAACGCTTCACTACCGCAATTAGGGACAAGAACGATCTATATCGAGGTCTTAAAAAAGTTAATTCCCTGCCTAAAGAACTAAAAACTGAACGAAATTTTTTCAAGTTTAAGAAAATGGTGCAAGAGCAAATTTAGTAGTTGCTAGCTATGTTACGTGTAATCAAAATATTCTGAAGAATCAACAGTATTCAAAAGTAATCAAAAGTATTTAAAGGTCATCAAAAGTTAATAAAAAATAATCAAAATTAAAATAATCTAAAGTAATCAAAAGTAAACAAAAATTAATCAAAAGAAATCAAAAAGTAATCAAAATGAATCACAAGTAATAAAAAGTAATCAAAAATTATTCAAAAGAAAACAAAAAGCAATCAAAAGTATTTAAAATTAATCGAAAGTTATAAAAATGAATCAAAAGAAATCAAAAATTAATCAAAAGTAAGCAAAAGTAATAAAAATTAATCAAAAATTATTTAAAAGTAATCAAAAATAATCACAAGTTATCAACAACTATGATCCCCTGGAGGAGTGCAAAACTCATGGGCCGACCCATCTTCTATGCCGGTATAAGCTGGCATGGAGCTATGCAATGTGCAGATGGTGATAAAATCAGACCAATCGTACGTCCTCGATTTTGCAAGCAATGCGTAAAATAGGACGTGAAAAGCGAACCGCGAAAGAGTTGGGAGTGCTTCGGCTCAAAAACAGATTGCATAGATTAAAAAAACAAACAAAAAAAACTAATCAAAAGTATTAAACATAATCAAAAGTACTGATTCGTGGCCTATACCTATACCTCTGATTCTTGGCCTGGATTCCTTACGAACATATATACCACGGGTTAATTGGTGTGTGGGGTTGGATGTTAGTGCAGCCGTGTTATACAGCGAGATGACCCCTGGATGAAATTGATTAATTCATTCAGTCATTTACGAATGAAGACGATAGATGCATGTGCAAATTAACATGTCTTATCCACAGACAATATATGTATGTATGTGTAAATAATTAAAAAATTGTATAAATATTTTATTAACAAAGTAGTTAAATAATGACTTTGCTGCGTGGCACCCTAATCGTTTCTGTGATTAACTAATGCTTTCCTTATATAACTTTCAATGTGAGGATGCAGGCATGGCCTTCGATCGCATAATTCTAAAGTACGATTCGTTTTACAAATATGCTTTTGATATTGGACTATGCTTACTCCAGGAACGTGCTCGACATACCTAGAATCGCGATTATAGCTGGCCTGTACGTCTCTTATCATATCACATTTAGTTTACATTCCTTTTTTTTCTTCGCTTTCTCGTAGCAAATAGCATACTTTATAAAATATTTGAAAAAAAAACGAAAAGCTCTTATAGAAGATGACACTTCTGGTGGATCGACCAAAAAACTTCCTCAATTTATGGAAACGCTTAAGTCTCATCCCGATTTTACACCCCCGACTTTTACTCTGTACAGATCACACACACACACACACACACACACATTGAATTTTTTAAAACAATTTTTTTCAACTTCGGCGATGTAGCGGATGGTAATTCTGGAAAAATCTCGAAGTCGAAAATTTGCATGATCACTATGCATACTGTATTTTTCTGCGTAAAAGAAAAAGCATATGAAGTTAGTCCAGTTTCTCATCCCAGAAAAAAAAAATTTCCTCAAAAAATACTATTTCATTCCATCCCAGTAGACGACAAAATAAAGAAGATAAGTGTTCAACCCTACTCTCAGAAAAAATTTGATAAATAAAAACAATTTAACAGAACTTTATGTGAGTAGCTCATTCACGGAATCCCTGTTTTTGAAAAGAAAAAAAATATTGAAAATAATTATAATTCGAGGAATTCGCAAATGTGAAATTTTGTATTAAATTGTTCATTCGAAATAGCGATTTGGTTTGATTTAAAGACATTAGTTATTTTGATTAAATAAATAAAATTCATTAAATAAAAAAAAAATCAATTGGTGAACCATAGACACATGTTGCTAAACAATCTAGAAAAAGCTTGACATTGGAGATGAAAATGAATGTTATTAGGCGAATAGAGAACGGTGAACGACTGTCCGAAGTGTCTTCCAGCCTAGGATTGGCTGGATCAACCATTAGAACCATTCTTAAAAATGCCGATAACATTAAGAAATTTATTTGGACAACAACTTCATTATCTGCCAAGAAAGTAACACGCACAAGAAATACTCAAGTAGAAGAAATGGAGAAATTACACTGTGCATGAATTGCCAACTTTTTTTTCGTGACAAGCTGGGCACCCGGGGGGTAAACCTAATTCGAGTACGCTGAATTCAACGGTGTTAGTCCCATTTCAAAAATAGTCCCCATTTTTGAGATATCGCATTCGACATGTTTTGGCTCTGAGTCAAAATATACCCTCATTTTCACGTTGATAGCTCTTGAACCATTAAGATTTTCGTTATGCTTTCTTCAGCAAAGTTGTTGCGCAGGTCAAGACCAACAACTTTGCCGAACATATCAAGACCGAAAAACCACATCTAATTTTTTTTTGCTTTTCATTTCGACGAAAAACACTGTTTTTATCATTTTTATCGTTTTGTTGAATTTAAATCGAGTAGAATCGATCGAATAAACATCGCATCGACAAATATAGATACAATAGAAACTATTTAAAAGAATATTAAATCGATTCAGTTGATTTTATGGTGATTTTTCCTAAAAAAAATTCCTAAAAAATTAACATTTTTCTTCTCTTTGACAAAACAATGGCGTGCCGTTGCGATAGTGGATAAAAATCCGAGATTTTTCTATCCCATCGTTTTAACCAACTACATCACGTAAATTATACAACAGACACGCCACTTTGCATACAAAAAAGTTGAAAAAAAAATGAAAAATAATCTGGGATAGAAAAATCCGAGGTTTTTATCCGTCCTATGATTCTGTGATTGAATGGCGCAGTGACATATTTTGATGGTTGATATATTGATGCAGATGTTTCTTAATTTACGTGTATAATTTATGTGATGTGACGGGTGGGGCAAAAGTTCCGCTACCATTTTGATTGCGCATTATCCTGGTTATGGGACGTTTAGCTCAGTTTCGCTTTAACCAGTGTGTTGTGTAGATGCCCAAATTTTATAATGGATAAATATACGCCACAAGAACGAGCAGAAATAGTGACAATATTTATTGAAAATAATCGTTCCATTATTGCCACTCAGCGGAAATTTCGTCAAAAATATCCTAATCGTCCAGTGCCTCAGAAAACCACAATTTATCGTTTACATGCGAATTTTTGACAGTACGGTACGACAGCAGACAGATCTCGTTCTGGAAGACAACGGACGTCTGGTAACGCTGAAATGTGGCTCTGGTGCACAATAGTGTTGCAGAGTCTCCAGAAACATCAATTCGGAGACGTGGTTCCCAGTTACACATTTCTGCACGCAGTTTAAGGCGAATTTTGAAAACTGATGATTTGAAAATGTTCCCGTACAAAATTCAATTAGTCCATAAATTGCTACCGAGAGATCATGATCAACGAGTTGAGTACAGTAATGCAATTCTAAGGTTGTCTGGTGAAACTGAAGATTTTTCGTCTAAATTGTAATGAGCGATGAAGCCCATTTTCTTCTCAGTGGCCACGTCAATAAACAGAACAGTCGGTTTTGGGGAACACACAATCCTCAATTAATTCATGAAATATCATTGCATCCACTAAAAACAACTGAATGGTATGGTATTCATGCTAGAAACATTATTGATCCCTATTTTTTTGAAAATGACCGAGGTGTTGAAGTTACTGTTACGGCTGAACGGTACTAAGACATGATCCGAAATTTTCTTGTGCCTGAAATGGAACAGCAAGGACTAGAGAACATGTAGTTTCAGCAAGATGGAGCCACAGCACACACAGCCCGTTCAACAATTCAATTATTGAATGACGTTTTTCCACGAAGACTAATTTCGCGAAATGGCGATTTAGCATGGCCAGCCAGATCTCCGGATTTAACAGCACCACACTTTTTCTTATGGGGTTTTTTAAAATCAAAAGTTTATGTGAATAAGCCCCCAAACGATTTAACATCTTAAAGACAATATCCGTCACGAAATTGAAGAAATTCAGCCTGAAATGTTGCAGGATGTCATGTAAAATGCCTTAAAAAGAGCCGAAAGTTGCATTGCGAATCGCGGTCACCATTTAGCCGATATAATTTTCCAATCATAACGAAAAAAAAAATGTAAAGACCAAATAAACTTTTTTTGAAAACCAAACTTACTTATCTTTTCTTTGAACAAAGATAATCAATCAAAATGGTAGCGGGACTTTGGCCCCACCCGTTAATTGGTTAAAACGATGGGATGGAAAAATCCAGGATTTTTATCCACTATCGCAACAACACGCCATTGTTTTGTCAAAGAGAAGAAAAATGTTAATTTTTTAGGAAAAATCACCATAAAATCAACTGAATCGATATAACTTTCTTTTAAATAGTTTCTATTGTATCTACATTTGTCGATGCGATGTTTATCGATCGATTCTACTCGATTTAAATTCAACAAAACGATAAAAAATGATAAAATCAGTGTTTTTCGTCGAAATGAAAAGCAAAAAAAAAATTAGATGTGGTTTTTCGGTCTTGATATGTTCGGCAAAGTTGTTGGTCTTGACCTGCGCAACAACTTTGGTGAAGAAAGCATAACGAAAATCTTAATGGTTCAAGAACTATCAACGTGAAAATGAGGGTATATTTTGACTCAGAGCCAAAACAAGTCGAATGCGATATCTCAAAAATGGGGACTATCTTTGAAATGGGACTAACACCGTTGAATTCAGCGTACTCGAATTAGGTTTACCTCCTGGGTGCCCAGCTTGTCACGAAAAAAAAGTTTGCAATTCAAGCACAGTCTAATTGTTAAATTTAAGTATTTTGCAAACTGCTTCGGCAAGTGCAATAAAACATGTACAATCGAAGTACGCGATAAATAAAGCAAAAAAAAAAAAATCAAAAGTAATCAAAAATAATCAAAAGTAATCAAAAGTATTTAAAAGTGATCGAAAGTTATAAAAATGAATCAAAAGCAATGAAAAGTAATAAAAAAAAACAAAAAATTAATCAAAAGTAATCAAAAGTATTCAAAACTAATCAAAATCAATCAAAATAAATCAAAAGTACTTAAAAGAAATCAAAAATTAATCAAAATTAAACAAAAGTATTCACAATTAATCAAAAGCATTTACAGGTAATCAAAAATTGATCGAGAATAATCAAAATTAATCAAAATGAAGCAAAAGTAATCAAAAGTAATCACAAGTTATCAACAACTATGACCCCCTGACGGAGTGCAAAACTCATGGGCCGACCCATCTTATGCCGGTATAGGCTGGCACGGAGTTATGCAATGTGCAGATGGTGATAAAATCGGACCAATCGTACGTCCTCGATTTTCGTACGTCCTCGATTTTGCAAGCAATGTGTAAGGTCTGGTGATAGATTGTAAATTTAATTGGTCGTGTCACGTCGAAAAAATAAAAGTCTTTACTACCTTATATATTTGCCATAAACAGAGCTAAACTCATACTTCCTAAAAAAATCCTTGTTACTCCGCACTTTGCATTCATTCAATCGCGTTTGGTTTATCTAAATCCGATTTGGAGTGGCTGTGCAAACTACACGATAAACGAGTTAGAATTATTGCAGAAACGAGCTCTAAAAAGCGTCATTTGTGCGCCCATACGTTATCCAACGCAAAAGATGTTTGAAGAATTTCAATCTCTCCATTTCCTAATCGATCGAGAGCTAATAATCCTAATATACAAAATAGTAGATAATCAGATAAATCACAGTTTTCAATTGATCAAAATACATGATCGTCTAGATATGAAACAAGAAGAAGGTCAAATTTTGTAATTGATTCCTTTACATCAAACGCATCCAATAATAACAAGTTGTATCGGGATCTTAATAAATTCAATTCACTTCCATCCAATATGAAATATATTGAATCTCTGAAAATGTTTAAAATCAAACTGACAAGAACATTTAAAGGGTCAAAATAGTTAGCGAATCTGTATTGAGGACTTATCAGCAATGTCGTAAAATCATGAATGAATGTAAATTTAATGTTTTATTTTAATATTATGTTGCGCTACAACCAGCATTGGTTCGAGCGATTGAATATTTAATGTAGATATGAATTTATAGTTATAATGAATTGTTACATGATTTATCAAAGATAAATCGTTCTAATAAAGTTGAATAAATAAAAAAATAAATAATCAAAAGTTATTTTGTCAAGAATCAAAAGTGATCAAAAGTAATCAAAAATAAATCACAAGTAATCAAAAGTATTTAAAGATAATCAAAAATTAATCAAAAATAATAAAAAGTAATCAAAAAATAATCTAAAGTAATCAAAAGTAATCAAAAATGAATCAAAAGAACTTAAAAAGTAATCAAAAGTATTTAAAAGTCATCAAAAATTAATCAAAAAAAAAATTAAAAAGTAATCAAAAGGAATCAAAAATTAAGCAAAACTAATCAAAATTAATTTAAAATTAATCAAAAGAAATCAAAAAGAATCAAAAGTATTCAAAAATTAGTTAAAAGTAATCAAAAGTAGTCAACTGTATTGGAAAATAATCACAAGTAATCAAAAGTAATCAAAAAATAATCAGAACTAATCAAAAGTATTCAACATTAATCAAAAGTACTAATTCGTGGCCTATACCTCTGATATTTAGGATTCTTGGCCTATGCCTAGGATTCTTGGCCTAAGTCAAGGATTATTTCCTTGTGTCTTGGATCCTTGGCGTATGCCTAGACTGTGACTCCAGAAAACATAAAAAAAAAATCCACGAAATTGTTTTGAAAAACCGTAAAGTGACGTTGCGTGAGATAGCTGACATTATGACAAACACGTTCCATTTGTAAAGATACCAATGGAACGTGTTGGTCATATTTTACACGAACATTTGTCCTTGAGACAGCTCGAAGTAGGTACCGCGTTTGCTCACAATGGATCAAAAAAGCGCTGTTTGGAGCTGATTAAGCGCAACGAAAAGGATTTTTTATGCAGCATGTGACAATGGATGAAACCTCTATAAACTAGAGTCAAATCGGCGATAAGCTGAATGGTGAGAGGCCGGCGAACCTTGTTCGAAGCGACCAAAAGCACAACAGTCAACTGAAAAGGTTATGGCATCTGTATTTTGGGATGTACATGGTATAATATTCGTTGACTACTTTGAGAAAGGAAAAATATCAATAGCAAATATTATATCGGGTTATTGGTGTGCTTGAAGGAAGAAATCGCTAAAAACGACCTAAAATGAAGACGAAAAAGCTGCTCTGTCACCAAGACAATGCACGATGTCATAAGTCGATCGCAGCAATGGGCAAAACTGCACGAAATGCACATTGAATTGCTTCCGCATCCCTAACGGATCGGATCATGTTTAGGGGTCATTTTAGGGTTTAGTGTGAAAAAATTAAGAGTATTAATATAATAGACTAGCTGACCTGTGACTTAATAATCAGTCATATGAATAAATTTTATTGAATTTTTGGTTAAGAATTGATTAAGAAGATTTTTTAAGAGGTAAATTTGATGGACTTTTATCGAAAATAAAGTAAATCTATTTTCTTGAGAGATCCATGGAAGAGTGGCTCGTGATAACCCAGGGACCGGGTTGGCGTCTTGGGAGATCCATAGGGTGGTATCACGTGTTGATGATGGAACTGATTCTTGGATTGAATTTGTGGATTGTGAATTTCGATTTTGATCGTATATTTTTCGTTTTCGAGGGTCTCTTGATTTCCAAGGCATTTTGAAGGAAAATGAAAAGAATTTTGTTCAAAATGAAGAGTTTTGTTCAAGACTCTTCGAGGTGAGAAATGGTAATGACTCACTCGCTGGGCCACTCGTTCAAAGTGGTGCTTTATTTATACTCGAGGTTTGACTTGATGATAGCAAAATAAAAATATTTTGATTTTTATTCAATTTAGTATGGATTTGAAAATCGCTTCTTCTCGATCAAGTTGCTATAAGCCGATCATAGCGCAAGAAAGTTTGTGCTGTATAAGAATTATGTTGATATCGTGGAGAGCCAAATTTCTTGCTACATTTTCAATATGGTGTCGGTAATTAATCCCTTCCTTATATAACCTTCAATGTGAGGATGCAGGCATGGCCTTGGACCGCATAATTCTGAAATACGATTCGTTTTACAAATATATTTTTGATATTGGACTATGCCAGGAACGTGCTCT
The DNA here is from genome assembly GCA_947310385.1 of Nephrotoma appendiculata. Classification (NCBI taxonomy): domain Eukaryota; kingdom Metazoa; phylum Arthropoda; class Insecta; order Diptera; family Tipulidae; genus Nephrotoma; species Nephrotoma appendiculata. The sequence goes on from OX371223.1 coordinate 299,176,540, forward strand.
ACATACTTAGAATCGCGATTATGGCTGGCGTGTACGTCTCTTATCATATGACATCATATCAAATTTAGTTTACATTCCTTTTTTTCTTCGCTTTCTCGTAGTAAATAGCAAACTTTATAAAATATATGAAAAAAAAAAACGAAAAGCTCTTATACTAGAAGATGCCACTTCCGGTGGACCAACCAAAAAACTCTCTCCATTTATGGAAAAGCTTAAGTTTAAAGTCTCATGCCGATTTCACACCCCCGACTTTTACTCTGTACAGATCACACACACACACACATTGATTTTTTTAAAACAATTTTTTTCAACTTCGGCGATGTAGCGGATGGTAATTCTGGAAAAATCTCGAAGTCGAAAATTTTCATGATTACTATGCATACTTCGATGCATACTGTTTCTCATTACAGAAAAAACAAAAAAATTCCTCACAAAATACTATTTAATTCCGTCCCATTTTATTTCTTTAGTAGACGACAAAATAAAAATAATAAGTGTTCAACCCTAGATCTTCACGTATAGGTATTGTATTATTCAACAAACACCCCACCTTTAATTGGTTTCAACAAACAACTTTACAATTGCCACGTTATTTGTTGCGGGCCAATTGTTGCTAGATTGGTTGCGGGCCAATAGTCGGGTAAAGGTCAATTTTAAGTAAATTTTTCGGTAAATTCATTTATTTTTCAAAAGCTCTATGAGAAGCTGATCAAAAAATCTGATCTTAATCCGATTTTTACCATATTTAACGATTTACCCGACTATTGGACCGCAGCCATTGAAGCAGTCATTATGCCAAAAAATCTTAATAAGCTAATATCCATTGTTTCAGTCTCAAACGGTATGCATTCGATTTACCAGAACAAACATAACCAAAGTCATTGATTCGGTCACATTGTTTGAATGAAACCAACTGTAAAACTTATAATCATAAAGTTTCGTTTTTTTTTCTTATTCTTGCGATACAAAAGACCAATTTCGATTAAATATGCTGAAGATACAATTTATAGAAAAATAAAGTTTCAATCTACTATTGAACTGATAAAACTTAGTCCAGTATAGTGGTTATACGATAAGATAAACAAGAATCGTAATATCATCACCGTAAAAGTAACCTTATGAATTTTACCCCGTATGCCACGGTTCATAGTTCAGCGCTAATAACGAAATTAACAATCCATGAAAATAGTGCTAACTTTAAAGCGTTACATGTTACGAATATGTGATTTACAGACTTGGATAAAAATTTACTTTAGAAGGGGGATCAATGTTACTATTAGTAATACATATAAGTATAGTTTTAATTTTTTTTTTTTTTATTATGTGAATTATTTTAAGTTTGATGCATAAAAGTTTTGTGCGTGGAAGAAAATCTGATTGTACATGGTTCTAGAAAAAAGTTTTCGTTTTAATAAGCTTAAAATTTCACTTAAAATGTTCAGGTAGAAAATGGTTTAATTTTTTTAAATGTATAAGTTCTATTTAATTCCCTAAAGTTGAGAGGAACAGAAAAGTTTTAATTTTTTAATAGTACATTTGTTGGAAAAGAGTTTAGCTATTCAGAGTGTTGTGATATATGTATTTAGGTACGTATGTAAATCGTAAATGGAATTTGAATAAGTATATTTCATTTAAGTGAAACGAATGTTGCAGACCTAATCATTTGCAAGAAATAGGTTAAAGTACCACTTTACAGGGCTTTTTCGTTGTAAAGCACAGGGCGCTTTGGGAATTTAGGACATAAGAATAAAACAATTGAATATTTTGAGCATTTCGAATTTTGTTAAAGCGACCATATCGATACATAGTAGAATATGGTAGTACATTAGAAAAATGCGCATCCTCTAAAAATTTGTTGAACTCTTTCGAGTCTTAAGTTACGTCCAAAACATATTTCATAATATATGCATATATGTACTTATGAAATACACATATTAATGCAGTATTAGACTAAATGGATTTTGGGGAGTGGTGTTGAATCATCACATACAATATTGCTTTTTAAATTTAAATGTTGTGTTAATATTATTTTTATGTAAATTCATATAAACCGAGTATATAAAATACTCGTAAAGCGTATTCAAAACAAGAATATAACATTTGGTTATGGCACAAAGTTAATAACAAAATCCAGAGTCAATAAAAGTTTTCATTGCACATGAATATTGAAAATAGGAAAATTAAACGGTGTGATGTACGAGTGTGTGTGTGTACGTGTTTCTTTACTGTACCGACGTCATCGCGCTATATCACATATATGAATATAAGCTGCCCCAAAGAGCAAAGATTGTTAAATTTTGCACTTAGTCCTTGTCTAGTTAATTGTTATATTTTTATGCCGATATTAACATATTTCCATACAAAAAAAAAATAAGTTTAATTCCTAGAAGAGATGTTCACTCTGTGATGCGTAGCGTCAAAAATAAATGTCACCTTTTGGCAATACATGAGCAACAATAACAAAAACATGTAAAACTTCCATCATAAATAAACTCATCGTGTTATTTTGTATATTGTTAGGTTGTAACACCGCCACCTACCGCCTTATTATATACATAAAGTTGTTGTACCGTTGTGTGTTGGGATAAAAATTGAAAAAAGAAAATAAATTTTCACTTTAATTTTATTTTATTTTATTTTAATAGGAACCTTTAAATAATATAACTTTTATGTACATATAATTGAAAATTGCCAACCAACAATTTCATTTTTAATGGAAATTTTCAGAATAAAATTCGAAATATGTATAAATACGAAAAAAAAAACAGTTTTGAATTGCCAATTTGGTTAGAAGTATTATACAGAGAAGGTAATTCCAAAATAAGATGAAGAATACATTTATAAATTTGCCATTAAAATAGGGGGTACGAGAAACACAGATAATGCTGTGGGAACTTATGAATCTACATATATATTTTCAGTTCCTATATTTTATTCATACATTGTCCAGTTACAGTTCTATATTTACATTAAACAACGTTTTTTACCCCAAAAAGCATATTGCAAGGGAAAACTGTGAAACTTCCCTCCTAAGGGAGTGGCCCCCTATCGAGAAAGCCCTCTAATATAAGGATACTCCATGATACTTTTCTAGATACATCAGACCAGAGGCGGTCACGTATACTTTCAGTGCATGGACGAACTGGGTCCTGGAATAGTGCGACTTTAAGGTGGTTGTTTACGCGGGTGATACTGTGATTTATGCCTTCAGTAAATACCCCTCAACTAACAGTTGCGTTTTGAATGTGAATCCACACAAAACTAAGGTGAACTATAAGGTTAAACTCCATCTTCAGATGGAACTGTAACAATACAAGACACTCACTCGTCTATTCTAAGCAAGAGGAATATCTCAAAGACTTCCAACTACACCACATCGTCACCATCTTTTGGTCAGACGTTTAAGACTGCACTCAGAAAAAAATATAATAAATACATGATTGATTACATTTACCATATTATGATAACACTTAATCATTGTTATTATTAATATCATCATTGTGTGTTAAATACAATCATTTAAATGATTGATTTTATCATACTATTATATTCTTGATCATTTTCTTGATCTCCTTCATCATAAGAATGATGATCACAAGTGGTCACAAGTGATCATCATTCTTATGATGAAGAAGATCAAGAAAATGATCAAGAATATAATAGTATGATAAAATCAATCATTTAAATGATTGTATTTAACACACAATGATGATATTAATAATAACAATGATTAAGTGTTATCATAATATGGTAAACGTAATCATGTATTTATCATATTTTTTTTCTGAGTGTGATATTTTCACACCTTATTAAATTTGAATTTTGATTTATAGATGGAAAATGTGTAAGAAAATTACAACAATCAGTTTCGAACGGATCAGATTACTGATTTGAAAAAAATCAGCCTTCTCATCAGGTCGCGACGACTGAAGTTGTATTATTTACATTGGAATATTGTCTATACATAGAGAGCAATACTATGTAGTTGTACTATTAGCGAATTATTGTGTTACGAAATTCGATTCTGTTTTACATTTATCATCTATATTTTATTCTTGCAACTAATTTTTCGCGTTTTACGAATTTTATATTCTAATATGCAATTTTTTAGTCTAATGTGCAAAAATTTAAACGTTTGATGAGTTTTTTTAAATGCCAGGCGCACCCACTCCTCATGAATATTTGGTAACCGACGCAAATTATCCTAATGCTTGGGAGAAGTTAGGAGAAAGGTACATCAAGCCTAAAATCTCGGTACAAGCACTAATTAACACGTTTATGAATCAGGATACCAGTAAAGGAAGCAAAACGCTGAAAGAATTAACTAAAAATGCTGACGAGGTAATTCGTTTGGCTAATATATCTTTTAGTCGAAAAGTTGGATAATGAAACCCACATGCATTGGGCTGAAGAGTCACACGATGACGATTACCTAACATTTAATAATCTTTTAAAATTTCAAGTGAAGATGTGAAACATTTTGGAAGCGTGCCAACCAACACAAGCACAAACGCAAAAATTCGCAAAGCCTGCACCATTTAATAACTAACGACAAACCACATCTTCGCATGCATCGTCTTTTTCTTTTTTTTTTTTTTTTTTTTTTATTTACTAGATAAGTTAAATTACATTACTTATTTTACCTACTTATTAATAAATACAGTCTTTAAATTCAACTAGTTTATAACTTCAATATAATAAGAGATATATACTTTTTTTTTTTTTTTTTAAGTTACTCGAACCATCTAGGGTTATAGCGTAACTCCATTTAATAAGCTGATCATACGTATTCTAATTAATTTATTCTAATTTAATTTCCATTTATAGTTAATTAGTGTAATATAATATTAAATATAATATCCATGTAATTTTACAATTTATCAAATTATAATTATAGTATGTTGTATCCATACTAGATTAGAAAAATCATTTCAATATTATCTTAAGAGTAACATAGTAAAATATTTTAAAAACAAATTTAACAGTCACAGTGTTATAGCTTTATAGAAGCATTAATTAGTTCCACTTTTTAGATATTCATAAACTTTCGATTTGAATTTATTTTGGGTTGCACTTTTTCTTATTTCAGCAGGTAAGGCATTAAAAACAGTTAGTCCGCGATATAGAACATTATTTCTTGATGCGGAGCTTGAGAAAAATTCTATTTGGAAGAGCGAACGACGTCTCGTTTCATAACCATGTATGTTCAATATTCTTGTTAACAGTAAATTGTGTTTGATTAACCCATATACTATTTTGTAAACTAGAACTAACAATTCTCGGCGAAAGAGCAATTTCAATGAGGAGAATTCTTTGAATAATAATTCAGTAGGATATCGCACAGGAACATGCAATATATATTTCAACGTCCTTTTCTGTAGTATCTCTAATTCGTCTAGCTGGTACGATGCACAACCACTCCAAATCGGGCTTAGGTATATTAAGCGCGACTGAATGTATGCATAGTACAGTAGCAATAGGGACTTCTTCGGCAGTATATGTTTTGTCCGATTGATAGCAAAAACATATGGCAAAATTGTTTTTTTTATTTTTTCAGTGTGTTCAAACCAACTAAGTTTCCTATCAATCGTTAAGCCCAAGTAATTATACTTATTAACTCTTTCAATTACGAAAGAGTCATAAGTAATGGGAATTCCCTTTAATACATCTTCATCCAAAGTTTTGTTTTCGAATACCATGTATTTTGTTTTGTTATGGTTTAGTGCCAAGTGATTGAGATCAAGCCAGTTTTTAAGAACACGCAGATCTGAATTCATTTTGCTCAATAAATCTGTTATGTCTTCCGAGGAGTATATAAGCAGACCATCATCTGCAAATAACTGAATCTTCCCTTGTAAATTAAGAGAAGTCATATCATTGATATATATCATAAAAAGGTAAGGTGCAAGAACAGCTCCCTGGGGAACACCCCTATTTAACCTAGCAGATTTACTACTCCAATCACCTATTTTTACTATCTGCTCCCTGTTTGAAAGATAGCTGTGAAACCATTTCAATTGAACATCAGTGAGGCCTAGCTTTCGTAGTTTAATCATCATTATATCTGGATGGACAGAATCAAATGCTTTGCGTAAATCTAGAAATAAGCAACCACAGAACTGCCGTTTTTCAAAGGCTCTACTTAGGAAGTGAGTCAGATTTAGACAAGCAGCTGTAGTATTGGAGTTCGGAGTAAATCCAAATTGGTTGTTCGCAATAAGTCTATTAATAACTAGAAAGTTATTGAGTCTCCCTAGTACAACTTTTTCGAAGATTTTTGAAACATTTGAAAGTACGGAAACTGGGCGAAAGTTAGACAAATCCATCTCATTACCAGACTTGTAAATAGGTGTGACTCGTGCTTGTTTCAAGGAACTGGGGAAGCTACCTAAAGCAAGCGATTCATTAATAAATTTTGTAATCACTGGTATGACATAATTTGACGTATGCTTTAAAAATTTTATAGAGATTTTATCTATTCCAGTCGCAGTGTTCTCTTTAAGATCAAGCAATATGGTTTTGACTTCATTGTCACTAGTCGGGTGCAGTGAAAGAGGAAATGATACATGGTACTCAAAATATCTAAAATCTTCAATTGTTGGAATCGGGAGATGTCTTCCAATGTCTGTCGTGGCGTTTACAAAATATGTATTAAATCGGTCAGCCACTTCCTGTTGATTGGATATTACGTCAACACCAATTTGTAGATACATTTTTGTGGAGTTACTCTGACTTTTGTTGTAAATAATTTCTTTGAAATAATTCCACAGTTCCTTTGGTTTATCTATATGTTTAGTGATAAATTCGTTGCAATGTTTTCTTTTAATCCATTTGATTTTCCGTGCTATAACAACACTAATAGATTTATGTTTCTGGGCTATGTAATTATCTGTAGGGTACCTTTTCTTTAATTTAAACAATTTGTTTCTTTCATTCATTAATCTTTTGATATCACTGGGTAGCCCGGTTTCATGTCCGTTTATTGGGTATTTTGGTAACGTTTTCGTATTTCGAGATATGATTCCGGAGAGCTGGAGTAAGAAATCATTACAATTTAAATTAGTTAATAAGTGTGCCCAAGCTGGATCCTGAAGCACGCTGTTATAATTTAGTACTCGAAAATTACAAGGTTCCAGCTTTTTTGATATCTTTGTTTTTGTCACCTGCAGAAAGAGTAACTTATGATCCGATAGTGCCGTATCAGAAATATTTAAATCGTACTTATAAATAAATATATCGGATAAAATATGGTCTATAATCGTGCCAATCGAGTTCTTGGTTCGGGTTGCATATTTCTTATCTAATTTATTTATAAAAAGGTACCCTAGGGATTGCACAGTTTCTTGATATTTCTTAACATCAGAGTTATATGAATCCAATAAATTAATATTGAAGTCACCAAACACTAAGGATCGGGAATGTTTCCTTAGATATTCTTCAAGAATTGTATTAAAATTACAGAGCGAATTTTTTTGAGATCAAATTTATATCTTGAGATTAAATTTATATCTTTATCGATTAGTTTGATTCCAAGAATCTGACAGTAGTCGATATTTATTGCAAACAATTTAAGCGCCTCAATTGATTGTTTAACATAAATAGCGGTTCCACCATAACCTTCTATTCGGTTCGCGAAGAAGGAATTAAATCCCTTTATATTAAAAAATCTATTTTCTTCTTCCATTATCCAGATTTCAGTTATCACCACAACATCAATATTACATGCAAAGTTATTGACAAACACATCAATGTCGTGTAATTTGTTCCTCATGCTCTGCGCATTCAAGTACCAAACTCTAAAATCTGCATTATCGACTATTAAATTTCTGTCATCTAAACCGGCAACGTTATTGACAGAGTGCAAACAAACATCAAAATTAAAGTTATTCGTGACCGTGCCCATAAAACTGTGCTGAAATAATGATATTGTAATTAAACATTGAATACAACAGTGAAACCGAGTTTGTTAATATTATGTGCATAACAACAGTATACTCAATACACTCGTTGTTTATTCTAATTTTAGGTGAACCATTTATGCCTCGTACAAAATAACAAAAATTTAACACTGTGGGAAACAAGTATGGATAAAATAATAATAAAATGAAAGAATAAGAATAAAATAGAAATATAATATGAAAAAATCTGTGTTTATATTTCGTTGAGTTGTTCCAAGGTGATGTGGTGAGCTTCCATAAGCCTGGTAAGATCATTTGTAGTAGTGATTCTGACCACCTTTTCTTTTTCTTGTCTACGAAAAAATATATTGGATTTGCTGATCCACAGGAACTTGTATTTAATAAATTTATTTAATTTTCGTGCATCCCGATATAATCCCATTTGGTAAGGGGTGAGATGGTCACGGAAGAATATTTGTTTATCTTCAGCTAACGTAAAGCCAATTTGACTAAGATGAATTAGTTTTCCTTTTTTCTTTTCAAATACCTTATGTTTTGCTTCAGGAGTTTTAAATTTTATTAAAATGTTTCTCATACCTGTCTTACTTGATGATTGGTTCGCCCGGGTATAGTTTGGAATATATTCCATTACCGATATATTGGCAGATGACTCGACACATCCAAGGACTTCAAACACCCTTTTAACTATGATGCTAGATTGTATTTCATCATTTGGAATCCCAGCGATAATTAAATCATTCGAAACTTGGGCCTGGTTAGCTCGATCAAGTTTAGACTCTAAATCGTGTATCTTCTCCATCTGCATCCTTTGTACGTCCTCCGATTTTGCTACTCTAACCATTAGTTCCATGTTTGATTGAGATATCTTTTCGAAATCGTTGCGAAGGGTTTCAAACTCTTTGGATATAAATGCTTGGGATGCTTGGACACTCTCAATCATCGATTTTATTTCCGAAAAATCTGCTGCATATTTGTTCAGCTTGGCTAGAATTTGCTCCATTCCACCCTCTATGTTATAAGTATTACGTCCAGGTACCAATGACATGGAATTCTCGCAGCCTTCGGAGCAAAACCATTGCTTTTCAGCAGCTTTCCTGGCGATGTGTTGCCCATAGATTCCTTTGCAAGAAGGATGAAAACCTTTGTTGCAATAGCTGCACTCGAACATCTGTTGCTTTTGCGAGATTGCTTTTCCACAATTTTCAGCCGAGCACGTCAATATTGACTGGTAGTTCGAACTTTTTTCCGCACACTCAAAAAAAGGCATTTTACTTGCCTCCACAATACAGTGTCGTATGACAAAATGGTTTTAGAAAGAGATATGAACTTGCTCTGGTATTATTTTGTTCAGCTTTATGTATTATTTTATTTATTTACTTATGTTTTTTTCTTAGTCGTATTTAATTTTTTATTTAATAATTTCAATTCTTTATTTTACGAATCTAATAAGTTATTAGGAATTTTTATATTATTTTATCTTTATAACACGTCTGTACGATCGAGAGTTGACAGCCAAAAAAAAGATGTTTCCGGTTCCAAGCCCTTGATCACAAAGGGGAAGAATGGAATTTATTGCTAGCCACAGGGTCTGTATGAATGGTTTATGTAGTGATCATAGTGAAAAGGAGTGCTCCTCTAGTTATAAATGTTCAACCTGTGCCCAGCCGCATCACACAATGCTCCATAATCATACTTTTCCATACTTCAACTCAACAACATAACACTGCTGCCAACATCGCAATCCATGATACACCAATTAAAAGCAATCTCGCGCTTGTTTTGAACACGACAAAGCCTAATTCGTATTCCCACCTGACAGACAAAGGTCAGCAATATTCTCAAAATCGGTTCTCTAATTTTAAAAATCAAATGCATACGTTGTCACCTTCAGCATTGATCTACATAAAAGATGCCACCGGCAAACTGCAAGTCACAAGAGCTCTGTTAGATTCTGGCTCTCTATGTTTATAAGTGAAAACTGTATTCAACGTCCACGATTATCCTGAACGCATTCCTATATCTCAGTTAACGGTCTAGCCAGGGCGAAATCCGGTACTACAAAGGGGGCAGTTCAGTTACAACTTATGTCTCCCGATATAAGGCTGAAAACACCATTTCGATTTCTGCTTTAATCCTTAACAGACTTACGTCTAATGTGCCATTAAAAAATGTCGAGATAAGATAACTGACTTACATGCAAAGCTTACAAATCGCGGATCCACAATTCAATCATCCTAGCCAAATCGAGATTATAATTGGTGCTGATGTGCTCTTCAATGTATTGTGTAGCGACCGTATTATTTCGGAAAACCATCCAATCGCCCAGCTTACAATATTTGCTTGGATACTATGTGCGCAATTCTACGAGAAGCAAAATGATAAAGAATCGGAGGTTAATAGTAATCAGTTAATCACCTCCTTTGCCATCATACGTATTTACAAACAACAATCGAAAAATCTTGGCAATTGGAGGATATCAACAGCTTATCACAACTACCTCTAGAAGATAAACGATATGAAACTATCTTTTCGCAAAATCAACATCGCGATCCGGCAGGCAGATGTGTAGTACGTTTGCCATTCCGAAATATACCTGTACTAGGAAATTCGAGACGAGTCTCTAAAAAGCGCATATTCAGATTTCATGGCAGAATATCGTCGATTCTGCATTGGAACTGGAAAACGTGGATGAATTTGTGATTCTAGAAATTGAAATTTATGATTTTTTTAATTCAGTGTTCAAACAGAATCACAGAAAAATTCTCAAAATTCTTTGAAGATGCTCCTATTTTCTGGGATCCTTAACTAACAACCTTGATTAAATAATTTATCAAGAAATGTAACAGGATCGTGCCAAAAACCTGGGATTAGTGTTAAGGCTACCTAGCTAAATTAGGAAGAACTAGGATTGCGCCACCTTAGAAATCAACTGATAGTTTGCATTTAGTGTCAAATTTCACTAAATATAGAGACATCTATAACAAGCGTAAATTCTAAATTCTTAACTCGGCTTTCTCGAATAACGATTCGGATCCCGAAAATGACTATTTCAAGTATATGAATAACAGCGTTCAATCTTCTTTGGTTAGGATTTGGTTAAAACTACAAACTCAACGATTTTTTATTTATTTATTTTATTTTATTTTTTTTTATTGATAACTATGCGATCTGTTTTGGGGCTCAAGACTCACCCTGTTCTTCCGCGGTTATACTTTTTACGTCCTTACTTTACGCCTTCCGGCCAACTCGAGGACGTACGGCTATAGGACCGATTTTAAGACCATCTGCACATTGCAAGCTCCATACCAGCCTATACTGGCTCAACTGTAACCGGTGTCTATAACCGGATTAATCTGTAACACTCAATCCAATCAATCTTGTTGCTGTGGAGTATCATTCGTGCTGAACTAGTTCTTTAGCACTTAAAAATATTTTTTTTTTCGTTTTATTTTAAAGTTCATCGTTATTATGAAATTTTAAGTTATTTTTTTATTTTTTTCAGCAGCTTGATATCTTTAATTTAAACTCTCAAAAAAAAATATTACAGATGATGACTCTTCGCGTACGGTCAGGGAGGCGTAATTGGTTTTGGGGAATATTATTATTATTATTTACCGATATGCAAATCTCGCGAGCTGCTGATTCTACGGCGTACGCTAATTTACCGAGTGATACACAAGAAATAATTTTTAGACTTATTTCTAGATTTGTAAAAGTAAGATTGTGCAATTTACGAACGGAAATGGAATCGCTTATGGTTGTCTCAATTTAAAAAATATCGAGTAACCAAAGTGACGGTCGAGACGCTAGACAGCAAGTGACAATTGATTTAGGTTGTTTACTACTGCATTGGCTGATAAACGTGAATTGGAATAAAATACACAGGGGGAGGGGAGGGGGGGGGGGTCACAGGTGGTAGATAGTGGACGGCCTATCGATAGGTAGGTTAGCAGTGAATTAAATAAACCACCCCAACCGCAGTCGTGCTGGGAGGAGAGTCTCAGGGAACTGGGGAGTGATTAACCTTAATTCACTAAATTCTGATTGCCTATGATACCCAGCATGGCGCGAACCGATGGCGCTCTAAAGCCATCGACTACCAACCTCGGCGGACTGAGCGTCACGTCTTCTTGCGTTCCCGGGTCTCCAAGGAGTGAGTTGGGAACCCCTATAAACGGATCATCTCTTGAATGGAGTAATCCCATTGGTTTGGGATATCCACATGTAACGCTGAATGGGTGGGTGAATGTTAGAGGGGGACCGGGCGGCCGTGCTCGGGGACCCAAGGGGCTGGATTAATGTGTTATGCGACCCGTGCTGATGATCGACTAGGATTGGGGCCCTTTTAACAAAGCCCAGTCATGAACTGAGCCGTCTGGATACCTGGCGACCTTCAGATGTACCTAGCCTTCCCCGTGTATCTCTGCACGGAGTGACCATCATTTTCTCCGATATTCGTGGGAACACAATATGGAAAAAAATAAAAAGTGGCCAGCACTTCTCAAATTCTAGTGAGGACGGGGAGTCTGCGACTCCAGCCGTCAGTGTGGCTAAAACTGGTTCCGAGGCTAGCAAGCCAGAAACTAGTGGAAGCAGTAAAAAGAAGGTCATTGATCCTTCGGTTTGGCGGTACAGAACTAGGCGTTCGGCCTTCCGTACCTTGAATAGACTGGCCACAGTCCCGGAGGAGCAGTGGACTGAGGAACAGAGGCAAAAGGCTGAGTGGGCGAAGAGCTGAATTGCCGATGTTAGTAAAACTCGGAAGGAGGATCTTGGATCGAAAATACAGAGGTCTGGCGAGGAGGTGTTGGATTTCGAAACGAAACGGGCCAAGTTTCAAGTGGAACAATCGGGGAAGGGGCCTAAACTCTTCAGCGACGTGGTGAAGGAGGGTGAGGTGTTGCTAGCCGTCGTGAACGAGAGCCACGAAGATGGGAGCATCACCGGGGAAATGGAGGTCGGTGTTCAATGTACTGAACCTAGTTTTCCTCAGGGTCCTTGGACAACATCCGGGATCACCACCAATATGCAGGGACGCGTGTTGGTATCAGCGACGGCTGAAGCTGACCACGTGCACTGATCAACGATCGGTCTTCTTGTATAGGAAGGCGTTAGAAGAGGTAGGCGAGGTATGGCCAGAAGCTATGCTGAAGGCAATTCCCAAAGAGCAAATACCAAGCAGACCGAGGGCAATCGTCTGGCGTCCCACGGAGCCGGCTAACCCAGATGAATCCCTGAGGATTATCCTGGGAACTGGAAAATTTTCAAGCAGGAGAAGCCTAAGGGCATTTTCAGATCATCAATCATGGTGATCAATAAGGAATCCCTGGCTCCTCTGTCACAAACCAAAGGGGTCATCAACTTCGGCTTCGGCTCCGTTACACTGAAGGTGTTCAGGAAAGACGAGGTCAGAGCGAAACGGATCACTGCGCAGCCTGAGAAGGGGGAGGTAGAAGTCCAGCTTGCTGTCGGAAGCGCGAGGGTTGGTATCTCTCCAGGGGAGAAACTGCAGCTAGTGGCGAACCCGAGTGAGGGGTTGAATAGCGACCTTAGGGACCGACTATCTCTTGACAGAAGGGATACATCGGATTCCGAGGGGGGAGAGGCGAACCTCCTTAACTTCAGGGAATGCGGTGGGAGTGGGCCGGAGGATACCGTCGACTCCGTCGAGTCCAATTAAGTGACGTAGCACTGCTGTCGCAATTAAGATAAGTGAAAACTGATATCAATGATTAGGTTTGTGCAGATAAACTTACATCACACCAAGGCTGCTGCGGCGGCGCTACTTCTCAGACTGGCTAAATCAACAATAACAAGATCTGCGGGCTGCGAGCGAAGGGTTACACCGTTTTTCACGCTTGTGGGACTAAAAAGAGCAGATTTTGTATATTAGTGGGAAATAACATAAATGTTTTTCTACTTTCACAGTATATAGCAATGGGGACATTACTGCGGTCTGTATGGAGATGGAGGGGAGAAGATTCTGACTAGCAGCCGCATACATGGACCGAGAGATGCCAGTGCCCTCAGATATACTGGGGACACTGGTTTCTGATGCAGAAAGAAGGAAGGTGGGAGTTATCCTGGGGTGCGACGCAAACGCGCACCACACTATCTTGAGTAGCTCGGATATAAATGACAGGGATGAGTTACTTTTTTAATTTCTCTTAAGAACTAACCTCACTATTAGTAGTATAGGCCAGGAACCCACCTTTATTATTAGTGATAGACATGAGGTTCTGGATATCACTCTGGTCTCTGAATTTATCTAACCGATGATCAAGGAATGGAGGGAGGTGAAGGAGTATTCCTTCTACGACCATTGTATAACGTGTTAACTTAATCTCAATATTACAAAACAGTACGTGTTCAGAAATCCCAGGAGGACAGTGTGGCATGTATATAGGGATGTATTGGAGGGCATTATTCTATCTAGAGTTCCAGGACTCCCCGACACAGGTGGTGAACTGGATTCAATGGTGGACACTCTGACAAGGGCTTGCCATCATATCTGCCATCATAAATGGAGTTAAGGAAGGCGTAGAGAAATTCGTGTAGACGCTTCTGTGATAGAATGGAAGGGGTCTCGGAAATCTTGCGTTTAAGGAAAATTCTCTTTACCAATCTAGCTGTTCCAGGCTATCTGTTAAAAACGGATGGCGAATGGAAGGTTTCTAGTGAAGAGACTCTTGATCTCTTGATGGAAACTCACTTCCCGGGTAGTGAGGACGTGTCGACTGCGAAGCCTTTGGATGGTTGTGGGTCTAGGGATGACTGCGGTGTCCAATTATTGTGTACAGAGGATATTCTGAGTATACGGATAATAAAATGGGCTATTAAAGGGTTCAAGCCTTTTAAGTCAGCTGGTCCGGATGGGATTGTACCAGCGGAAATTCAGAAGAACCTGAAGGTCTTGCTTCCCTGGCTGAAAGTTATCGTCAAAGGGTGTCTGAAGCTGGGGTACGTCTCCGATAGATGGCGGGAGGCTAAAATTGTACCCAGAAACTGGGCTCAGTCTCAACATGCGTACCATAAGGATAAGTCCGTCGATATGGCATTACGTACTCTGGTTCGTGGAATTGAGAAGTCACTGGATTTTCAGGAATTCTCGTTGGTGGCATTTTTCGATATCGAGGGCGCGTTCGATTGTTGTTAACTCAATTTATTTTCCGAATTATTTACTTTATATAATTAAATTTAGTAATTTACTTATACAGTAGATGGAATTGTTAATTAAGTTGTATAAAACTCAGTAGGTATAATAATTATAAAAAAAAGAAAAGAAAAAGGGTTCCGCAAAAGAACTGAACGATGAACATGAACGAAACAAGACACTAATTATTATACGAATAAATAAAAATAATAAATCGTTAATTCATTTGGTTTCATTTTAAATATATTATCGCTACACAATAACGTGAAGGTGGAAGCAATTATGGAAGGATTGCTACCTTTTGAGATCGAAAACCTAGTGATCAAGCTAATTATTAATTTGCTAGGTAGCAGAAGAGTCACAGCGGGGATGGAGGAAGCCTCACTTCCTTGGTGTGGTTGCTTATGCCGATGACGTGGCGATAGCTGTTTTGGGTAAGCACCTGGGTACAATCAGGGATATGATGCAAAATGCGTTATCAAAAACTGCGGAGTGGGCCAGCAGATGTGGATTGGCGATTAACCCATTTAAAACAGAACTGGTACTCTTTACTAGGAGGTATAACGTTCCAGCAATGGTTTTACCAAGCCTGAATGGTACTATGCTGGTCCTTACTGATAAGGCGAGATTCCTAGGGATTGTTCTGGACAGTAAGCTCAGCTGGAAACCAAACACGATTGACTGCCAGATTTGTTCATCACGTTCACATGCAATCCAAAATGGCCTGAAATTACCGGCAATATACTGCCAGCACAAACTTCCAGCGATCGCCGTGACATCACCACACGTGTGTTTAAACAAAAACTCAGGACGCTAATGAACTTCATCGTTAAATAGATGGGTTTCGAACAGCCACGTTGTTGGATGTACTCAGTAGAGTAGCAGAAGCGTGGATTACCACATGCATACATTCTGCTGTGGTTCATTGTGAAAATCAAACCAGATCAAATCGATTCAATCATCAGCACGAAAATAAAAGATCCAAAAGCAGACGCGGAGTTATTCGCGGCAGTCGCAACAAGCGTCCGTTGCTGACATACACAATTATTGGAAACGACGGTTATCCACTATATCGACATCGTTTACCTCGGCATCGTGGTCGATAATAACTGGATCGTTCCGTATTATAGCTTCTGTCGAAAACATTTGCAACACACAGCAATGTTGAGTACTATAACTCCATTAAATTTATCTACAAATACGTGTTCCATGTTCGTGGTCCTACTTCGTTCGAATGGCTTCGTACTATAGAATGTGTCTTGTGCGCCACTTATCGAGAAGCTTGATAACCTCTAAATTTGCTAGAAATCAACTCTCATTGGGACTCATCACCTATGTCACTGTTACAGTGGGGCCCGCAAATCAAATTCGTAGAATGCTCGCGATTATCATAGCGACGTGTCATCCATCGAACGCATTGGAATTGTGGAACAAATACAAGGACGAGATGGCTGATGACATTTTGCATAGAGAGCAATGCAACATCGAATTATGAGCTTAAAATGAACGATGAGATCCGCAACGAAGCTTTGATCATGATCGAAGACATGTACGCGCTTATGTGCGGCAGCACATGATTTGTCGAAATTGGACACGCCAGCACCTATGCGTTTGATGTACGATGCATTTAATAGTGAATTGCAACGAAAGCAAATGTAAGATCGAAATTCAGTGAGCCAAATAGTACAAACGAATGTTCGCTTTTGAATACACAGCAAAAGAACGTGTAGGAAGCATTAACGAAGGCAGTTCACGGTCGAGATGGCACATTCTGCGTTCAAGTTACCGATGAATACCTACACGAATGACAAGTCAGTGTGCGCAATTGCCAAGAACTCGTCGATGGCCAAGGTATTGCAAGAATGCAAAATCATCATCTGGGACGAATGCACAATAGCACATAAACGATCATTGGCATCGTTCAATCGAACGATGAAGGATTTACGAAGTGACTCAAGACGTTTCAGTTGAGCGATGATTCTGCTGGCCGCCGATTTTCATCAAACATTACCTGTCATTCCGAGATCAACAGCTGCAGATGAACTCAACGGATGTCTGAAATTGTCAAGTTTGTGGCGCTATGTGAAGAAATTGCAGTTGACCACGAACATGAGAGTCGCGTTACAGAACGACTCATCGACAACTGCTGATTTTTTCAAACAACTGTTGGCGCTTAGCAATGGTCAAATTCCTGTTGATGTTTTGACAGGATTGAGTTCGTTTCCATCGAACATTTGCGCATGTTCACGACGTCGAAGGAAGCGCTTATCATGAAGCTGTTTCCGGATATTCACTGAAATTATATATGAATCATGATTGGCTAGCAAACGAGCGATTTTGGCACCGAAGAACAAGGAACAGTCTGAATTACTTAATTCAAAACTAAATCGCTGGGTGAATGCATTGTTACAAATCTGTTGACTGTGTGACCACCAGGACGAGGCATCCTACTATTCGACCGAGTTTTTCAATGCGCTTGATTTTCCGGGAATACCACTGCATAACTTGATACTCAAGGTAGGATCTGTGATTCAAGTCACGATCATCAATGGCAAATTCAAAGAAGAAGATGTTCTACTTCCAAGATTTCCTCTGATCCCAACTGACATTCCGTTCGACTTCACGCGTATTCAGTTCCCCATTTGTTTGGCGTTCACTATGACGATTAACAAATCGCAAGGTCAATCGTTGGGAGTGTGAGGATTAAATCTGGAATTTCCGTGTTTTTCTCATGGTCAATGAATGGCAAAATATTGTTTATCACAATGCATTGTATTGGATTCCGTTTAATTCCACTCGAATAAAATACATTGAATTATTTTTAATTCCAACTGACTTCAATTCATTTCCACACTGAGCGAAAAAATCCAAAAAACAACTCAATTTTCTATAGATCCCTGAGTTTGAATCGACATTTCATTCACTTTTCAATACATTATGCCGCCTTTATGGTTGCGTTCGTTCGTTCGTTCTGACAATTTTTACCAGCAATCATATTGCTCAAAAATGATGATTTTTTTCTTCCTGATTTTTCCACAAGAGATGATTGGTCGAAAAAACGACCGTTCGAACGCAACCATAAAACCTGCCTTAATTGTTGAATTCGATAAAAAAGTGGAATGGAATGACCACTCAACTCAATCTTCTATTGTGAATTGAGTTGAGTTGTTTGATTTTTTCTCTCATCAAAATCAATTTTCGTGAAGGACAAAATTATGTGCTCGGAACGAAGAAATTTGAGACGAAACGAAGTTCGCCGGGTCAGCTAGTAATTTATAAAATTTCAAACTTGATAAATAAATTAGAAAAAGTATTTTCAAATTTCTGATAAGTTCTTGACCTAAGTAATATAGTAGAACTCCCTGTTCTTCGAAAATCGGATTTCGACAAAATCGTATTTCTTTAATAATGAATTTCGTCAATAATATATTTTATATGAATTATATATTTTGAAAAAATGGGTCTTACAAAAAGCGGATTATAGCAAAGTAGTTTTTGGAAGATCTTCGATTTAGCCGTATTGAATCTTAATATCTTTTAGTCAATAATAAAACAAAGAAAATGTATTTTTACATCAATGGATTCTTCTTGGATATATTTTAATGGGATCAGTTACTAATCACGTTTTTTCCAATTTGCCATTCCAATCCACCTCATTTAGAACCCATAAATATAAACGAAACAAAAGCTGGCATTAAATTTTCCAGCAATCACATTTTTTGTACCTCAATTACAAAAGTACCATAAAAATGCAGCGCCGAATAAATTTTATGCTATGAATCCTTTCAAGCACGCGTTATACATCAAACCAACCAATGAATTTTGCCTCATTTATGTGAATATTATTGTACCCAGCATCCGTTCAATAAATTCAATCGAAAAAAAATTATTGAAATAAATTTACGTTTTCTTTATTTTCTATGCACACATATTATGTACTTGGTTGTGTTGTACGGGGGGGTTCCCCACTACCTCCACCATCCATATATTATACATTATACATATTTTTCATTTATATTATTATTTATTTGCAATTGGATTGAATCTATATATCGGTTTTAGGGTTTTTTTTACACTTTATTGATTTCGTATTGAACCGAAAATATAAAAAGTACACATAAATTGAATAAAATAAAATAATAAACATAAAAATCCTAAATACAAAAAAAAGTATAAGGAAAGTGGAAAATCGATAATTTTCCTATGTAATACAATATTGTTCGTCTCTAAATTTAGACTGAGATGAAATGGGTAGGTGTAGGTAGATAAAGGTAGAGGGGCTCAAACAGAGAGCGAGAAAATTCCTGAGAAATCCATCATCATCCCTTCACCAATTTTTTTTTTGTTCCTTTTGTGTTTTGTGCTCGACGTACTAAAGTTGCCTCGTATATTCAGCAGCCCAGCATTAAGGCGAAAACCACCAACAACATATACAGCATAATAATAATAAAGTTAAGAGGTTTTATTTTTATTTTATTTTTATTGGTACAGCTGATAGAGAAGAAATATACCAACCCACTCCACCCACGTCAACGAATACACAAAAAAATGAAAGTCTTTCGATTAACGTAAAGCACAAAATAAAAAATCTATTGGATCTACGGCGCCGTATCCTAAATTATGCGTTCGAGCCGATATAGTTGATGCGGTTTGATACCTTCACGAATACAATTAAAATGGTTAAATTAAGCAGATTAAAGAGGTTTCTGTTCTACTTTATGTACAAAGAACACAACAAAAAATGGATTGTTTCAGGTTATTTGAGATGTGTTTACGAAAATTTACTTTGCTTATTCGTAAAACGATTTGGGGTTTAATGATATACTCGAATACATGAAGTGGGTTGAGGTGTATTTGAAACATTTTCTTCTTAGAATATGTTTACACGCCGGATTTTGTGAATGGAAATTTATCTTTTGTTTTGCCACAAGCATCATGAATATGTATATCGATATACAATGAAACAAGATACTTGCTGGTTTCTGTTTTGACTGATGTTGATTTTTGTAATTTTATGTGCCTTCGACAATTTATGTAAATTCAAAAATCAAACTGATCGATTAGGTATAGTTTTCTATGTCAACTATATAAGCATGAAAACCCCTTAGAACCCAGATACGAAATTATTTTGCTCGCTGTCGATGTGATTTAACATCCTTCTAATTCGATACAATCGTCCTTTCGATTCACTTTAACTGTAAGTCTTTGTTTATTTAGTTTGTTACTAGTACCCCTGTAACTACACGGTTTATTGATTTTATTATTTCGAGTAGGACCACCGGCATATGGAGGGTCTTGCCACTGGGTCGTGAACGAATCATATTCTGTTTTGGTTTATGTCAATTTGGTAAATTGAATGGAGAATGTTTTAACCTAACTGAAAGTCAAGTTTAATTTAGATAGGCCAGATGGTATTCAACATTATTGGAAGGATCTCAGAAAATAGCCAAAGTACTTTTTTAAGTGAAATTTTGGTGGTGGTAGTTTAATGGTATGGAGGGCTTTCCATAAGATGTGCGAAAACCAACGCATGGAGGCTATACTGTAATAAAATACAGAGGTCTTCGGAAGTTTTAATGCTATGTAAAGTACTCGTTACTAGTCCTACCATCCCCGAGGCTAATAAAAACTTACTTTTTCGGCTGCTCCGAAATCACGGTAAAATTTGTAATTCATACAATAAATAAGAGGAAAACTATGTGCTCAATAAACTTTAAGCCAGTTAAGACGGAAAACCCTGATGGCATCATCACAGCGAATGTCTAATTGACTTCTAACTTTGAGTTACCATGGTACGAAGATATATTCAAAGACAACCATATTACTAGGAAATGGACTTAAGTAACGGTTATATATTTATACCTAAGACGGAAAAAGGATCTTATTGAAATTTAAAAGACCTTATACGTTATCTTCGTTTTTTCTAAAATTTTTGGAAAGACAAATATATAGTAAGGTAATTTAAGAAGGCTTCACCAAGTTTTGAACTTTGCGGTACGTACGTGTAATTAACCAACTGGTTAAAACACTAGAAGTGCAACCGACAAAAACCAGCACCACAATGAAAAACTTCCGTCTTTAATGGGGTATCAAAAGTTCAAAACACCACTAAAATCGGGGAATGGAAACACATATTATTTTCGATGGTTATCATCGCGGAAACACATAGTCTCAACACAAAACCGAGTGGACCATGCATCCCGTGAGTTTTTACAATCAAAATTTGGTATTCCGGAACAACGTTGGACCGAACCTGAAATAATGAAGAAACCCGTCATAAATTAAACCATGGAGATGTTTGATACGAATATTGAACTAAAAAGGACCACAACTGTTCTTCACGTTTACAATAAGGATGCCGCATCTGACAACGCCATAATCAAGCTCAAGTAAGAGTGGTTCAAGGCTTTTTCTTTGCATACAAAATATTAACGTTAACGAAACAAGAAGAGCACCATAGCCTCGCTGAATCCGTTCTTGCCTTATCATCTCCCTACCCTCTAAATTACAATGCATTACCATTATAATTATCCGGAAAACCTTCTGGATGATAAGGTAGCTCAAGGAATAAAGAATCACATGTCAAAGGGGACATTATGGGGAAGGGATCATTTATGCCGAGTTATTAGAAATACGTATTAGGAATTATCCATTACGCTGATCGAAGCATGTTACAATTCCGACTCCCCCTGAAAATGATTTGTAAGATACAAATCCAAGTTTATTAACCAGATGAGAGAAAAAGGTCGGAACAAAGCAATTCAGCCGGGTAGACATAATCTTGTAAGTGCAGCTACGATTTTCAAGAATTAAACGTTCTAATACGAAATGATGCACTCTGCCAGCCTTAAAACATGAAAATGAAAGCCCATTAACTAACGAAGAAAACAAGCCAACTTTAAGAAGCAGGTCATGTCGAGTTCCTGGGTGCAGTAACATTGATCACATTATTATCCAGTTTAACTAGTACTCAGCTGCTTGCTGCACACTGGAATTTAATCAGTCGATATAAACATGCTGTTATGAAAACATAACATACATTCCAGTTGTATATGTTGGAGGTCTGCGTCTTACTCCTACCAATCATTGGATACCATTACACGAATCAACCCAATGGATTTATGGTACTAAACGAAAATCATCAAAGATTATGTTTCACTTGATTTGTGAATCACATATCATTTTACTAAACCTCCACCCTCTAAAAAATTTACCGCTGTAGTAGGCAGTATCGTTAAGGATGAAACAATACAAATTTCGCAATATGAGTTATATAGAGTCGCTTTTACGCGGCATAGCCACATACACTATAGACAGTAAAAGGTGATTTCTATTGCAACATCCTCTTTAACAACAACAAACATCCACGAGGCACAAATTGAGCTTTAAAAATTGGTACCGTAATCATTATCATGATTGTGATTGAAGTGATTCTCTGGAAAAAAAGTCAAAGACATCATCGGGACGTGATCATCGGCTCACCACAAATCCTTGCTAGATCTTCAATGTCGAACGCAGCATGTTCAGCTGAACAACTAAGGCCAACTGTAAAAATATAAAATGAGCATTAATGCAAATATAACACATCATCATAATGAAGTCAATATGTCTGCTCCACTTTACCGTTTTTTCTTTACAACTCACATCAGATATTCAATTCAATTGAACAAGCTGTAGAAGTTATAACACACGTAATTGTAAGGGTAAACTTGTGGAAATTGATCTCCTCACCCTTATCTTCTATTATATTAATACGCTTAATTTTTTCAAACTCAACCCTAAAATGACCCCTAAACATGATCCGATCCGTTAGATTTTTTCAGGGTAGGTCGACATAAATATTGCGGTATGCATAGGCTAGAAAAATCGGAAAAATCCCACCGGAAAGTACCCGGAAAGTACCTCAGGTGGTTTCAGAAAATTTCCAAGTTTTTGTGCACGTGAAATCTTGCAACATTTGCGATTCATTCCATTCATTCCATTAGCTGGGAAAATCATCCTCATGTGTGGTGACTACCTGAAGGCGGGACGCGCGCGAACTTGCGAATCGACCATCAAGTTAAACCCGCCCTGGAAATTGGTAAATAAGTTTATACTCACCAAAAACATGCGCGTCGATGAAGGTGAGGACGAGTTTGCACAATATTTGCTTTCTGTTGGAAACGGCAATGCTCGTACCGACTCGATCACACTTCCGGCAGACTTCCTCAAAATGTGATTGATTTCGTGTATGGTGACATCAACACAACACCAGCCGAGCGAACCATCGAGGAGCGCACCATCCTTGCACCCAAGAATGATGATTGTGCGCTAATCAATCAGCAGGTGCTTGACCTCCTGCCCGGGGAACAAGCAGTCAAACATAGTGCTGATAAACTTGATAGTGCCAACATGCATGAGGAACTCCGCCTACCCGTCGAGTTTCTCATTTTGAGTCGCTACATTTTGGAATGTGAGGTGCTGACTGGCTTCTCAAAATGCGAGCGCATTCTCATTCCACGCATTAAGCTCTCACCCTCGGAAGGCATCTTCTCATTTAAAATGTCTCGCCTTCAAGCTCGCGTTCGCCATAACCATCAACAAGAGTCAGGGTTAAAGCTTGAAGAAGGTAAGAGTGTATTTGCAGGCCCCCGCATTTACGCATGGTCAGATGTATGTGGCCTTTTCACGATGCCGCTCATTTGACCGACTCAAGGTAGAATGTATTTTTTGAAGAGATTCTGTGCATGTAAATAGTAATATATTTTACTATTTTATTATCTACCTTTTACTACTATTTTATTATCCTTTTGTACATTTCTTATTAAATATTTAGATTAAAAATTGCCTCAGCAATTGTGTGCTTTTCCCTTTTGAGATTTTAATATTTAGTTTGGATGCGTAAGTGATCATGTGGTCCCGAGCGCGCGCTTCCTGTTTGAGATATGAATATTTGACTTGACACGTAAGTCATACTGTGTTCATTTGAGCGCGTGCTTGCCGCTTAAGATTTAAAAATTAACCACGTATATGAATTTACTTTATTTTTGATAAAAGTGCATCAAATTTACATCTTAAAAAATCTTCTTTATCATTTCTTAACCAAAAATTCAACAAAATGTATTCACGTGACTGATTATTCAGTCACAGATCAGCTAGTTTTAACTAATTGAGAAATTCCTTGAGTATAAGGAATTGTATATGACAGTACTTCAGGATAGGGTTTGTCAAAAACAGGTGTTTCAGAAAAACAGTTGTTTTCGGTTTTAGATTAAAAAAAAACCGGTTAACAGCTGTTTTTTTTTTTTTTTTTTTTGATATATTGCGACTGTAAAGTCCTACGCTCCGTCACATTCTTTCTAAAACTTTCGACAATTTTAAAGACAATAAATTTAAATTCTACATATAATAAAAGCTGTGTTGCTTTCAAAATATTACAACAACAATTGCATTGTATTCAAGCCGATTGTTTTAGAATGTTAAGAAAATTTTTTTTAGGATTAGGGGAAATAAAATCATTTTATGGTTATGGTGTTTACCGCAAGGCGTTATTTTTTCTATTTTTCTAGAAGAATTTATATTGAATAATAATTTAGCATTTGTTATTTGATAGCAAAATATCGAATTTAATTTATTCTATTTCTTAAAATAAAAAAAAATAAAATAAATATTAAGAAAATGAACCAACACAGAAAAATTAAAACGCATTAAAAAATTAAATCCAAAAGTTGTTGCTTTCACATTTCTTAGCTAAGCTAAGCGGATTAGCGAAAGCAACACTACTGAAATTCAACATTTATTCAAGTTTTTTTTTAGTAATAAAATTTCAAGAATACCAGTGCATTTAACGGTGAATCAGATAGTCGTGAACAAATTTTTGTGCAAAAGTTTGTACAAATTGAAAACACACGTTCGACGTCTGATGAGGTTAGTTTGATAGTGAGAAGCGTATCGAATAATTTCTGCAAATTTTCGGTTCTGTTTCCTGTGTTTTTGAATAAGGTAAATTCTTGCTTTAACCATTTAAAACTGCCTGTTCCTGATGTTGATTGTGTCAACTTTTCTTTTTGTAGTAATAAGTTCAGCTCATCTTGAAGCGAAATGTTAGCTGTTGTCAGGTGACTAGTTTCTTCGGCATTTTGTTCATTCTCCAAAATATCAACTACATGAACTCCGAACAGGCGTGATGCTAAATTTCCTGCGAAAGATAATGTACTTTTTGATGGAATATTTGGAGGAATTTTTTAACATTTTCATAAACCCATAACATCAGTATTCCATCTTTCATGTTTGTGTTTTTTGATGTTCTCATACAACTCTAAACTAATTCTGCTATTTAAATTCGAAAGCTTACTGAGCATAAATTCGACTATGGTTTCGGCATTAAGTAAAGTCGAATTTTCAAGGCTTAATGTTTCAACAGCAAGCTTAATTGGCTCCGTGGCATTTTGCAGCATTAATAATGCATGAAAGCCAATTTTGTTGATAATAATCAGTGAATTCAGCTCAGAAAAAGTTTCAAAGAGGCATCGTTTTGTTTTTATCAATGGTGCAATCATAATTGCAATAGAATTCCACCGGTGTTTTACATCCAAATTAAATTCGGTTTCATTACCAAATTCAGCGATTACTTTGGATTGATAAATTTGATTTCTAACTGTAGAATTTCTAATGAATTTTACAACATATCGTGCGTTTTTTAATGTCATATTAAAATGGACATCATCAAGATATTCTTCTTGTATAACTTCCATATAAAGAGCGTCGTCAACATCATCAATTTCATTTGAAGTATGGGACTCTTCTTCAGATATTCGCAAAACTTTATTAGTTTTGTAAATCGTATCACAGACACCCAAAGGGATAGCATGATTGATGTAATACTGATCAATAATCTTCAAAATTTTCATAAATTTGTAAGTAATTGCCGCACCATCTTGTGTATATCCTACTATGTCCTGTTCAAAATTGATACTCGTACCAAACCACTCTAAATGATCTTTAACATTTGTCGCCATTAATTTTGCATTGCATGAATCAAAAATACGGACTAATTCTGTTTTGTATGTTTTCTTATCCACTTATCATTTCTAATAATTCTAATAATTTTTATACTTACCATTTCATACCAATATTGCATAAATTATACTAAACACAACGAACGTATTTCAGAGCGAAACCATTAAGTATTAACCGCTAAAAATACACAAAAACGCACAAAGTCAAAAACACAACATAGCACGTTAAATCTTTTTCTCTTAATGGCCCATTCCATCACAGACACCTATATTTATCAAGACTCAGTAATATTTTTGTCAATCCGTAGTTCCACACTTTAATTCTTTCAACGTGATTCTTTCCTCGTTTCTTTCCCTTTCACCAACAAACTAATTTTTTGGCGGGGAAATTTTTGATT
Organism: Nephrotoma appendiculata; assembly: GCA_947310385.1. Lineage (NCBI taxonomy): Eukaryota > Metazoa > Arthropoda > Insecta > Diptera > Tipulidae > Nephrotoma > Nephrotoma appendiculata. The sequence goes on from OX371223.1 coordinate 299,203,007, forward strand.
CTTTTTCCAGCAACATTTTTGTTAACGACATCGGCTACGTTTATCAAAATTGCCCTACTCCGTCATCTCACATTTTTTTCTATAGTTGTGGAAGCGAAAATGTACTTAAACCTAACTGTCATAAATGCAATGCCGGAAAATCGGGAAACTTGAATACGGAAATGCGCGCGACTGGGCAACCACATATCCAAAAGATCATGTCACCCAGAGTCCTCCCGTGGATTACAATAACCCCCGCCGAGACGGGATCCTTGAACCGTCCAGTTCAATAATCCACGTCTCTCGCATAATGCAAATTCCACAATAATCAGGGCCCCTGACCATCTTACGGGCACGTCGCAGTTTACAAGGCCTTCTTTCAGTCGAACTTCCCAATATTTTTATAAAAGACGTAAGATCAAAGTCAAATGCATAGAATCTGTCATACCACATGAAGCCGATGGCAGGCCATACAGTTCTCAGGATTTTCTGGAATCTATCATATTATCGTATACATTTCATCGGTTGTCATCATACGCTTGCTCCGCTAATGGGCAGAAGAATGTAATACTCGGGCATTTTAATCTTCCTATCACCTACTCGAATAAAACTTAAATTATCCGAATCTATGTTGCACCAGATTTACAACAAAGTTTATATTTCGGTATGGACTTTTGGAGAGAATTTGGGATAGCTCCCTCCATTGTCAATGATTTACATCAGCCTCTCGAGAGTTCAATAGTTATTAACCAGCATGACTTACCCGACAAGCTTCGGGCTGAACTAAACGAAATTATTGCTCTCTTTCCCTCGTCAGACTCACTTGAACTAGGCCGGACTACTATTACTACGCATACTATCGAGGTCGGGTCGGCTGTTCCTATTAAGCAGCGGTATTACGCAGTGTCACCAGCTATCCAAGCTGACATAAACAAAGAATTAGACCGTATGTTAGCTCTGGGAGTGATTGAAGTGAGTGACCGTAGTTGGTATTCTCCCGTAACGCTAATAAAGAAGCTCAGTGGGAAAGTTAGATTGTGTCTGGATGCGCGTAAGTTGAACGCCGTTACGGTTAAGAACGCGTATTTGTTGCCCCTCATTGAAGGACTATTAGGAAGACTGGATCAGACCAGATCTATATCTAGCTTGGATTTAAAAGATGCCTTTTGGCAAATCCCTTTAGACGAGAATCCGAGACCGTATACCGCTTTTACCGTGCAAGGCCGACCGCTGTACCATTTTCGCGTAATGCCATTCGGTTTATGCAATGCGCCGCAACGCCTGTGTCGTCTTATGCACCAGCACCACCTTTTCATCTGCAAGATCGAATATTTGTTTACTTGGACGATCTTCTAATCACGTCTGCTAGTATACAGCAGCACTTTTCATTGCTTCGAGAGGTTGCGTGGCGTTTAAAGAAAGCTAACCTCACCATCAATATAAACAAAAGCAAGTTTGTTCTGAAAAAAATTAAGTACCTCGGTTATATCGTTGGTGACGGTTGCTTAAAGGTTGACTCGGAGAAAATCTCAGCAATTGAACAGTATCCTGTAGCTGTACCTAAAACGTTAAAACAAATACGCCGATTCTTGGGCGTCACCGGTTGGTATTGGCGGTTTATTGCTCAATACTGCTCAAGAAAGGGAAAAAATGTGTCTGGAATGATGAGGCTCAAAACGCTTTTGATTACCTGAAACGTGCGCTAGTCACCACGCCAGTTTTACGAAATCCCAATTTTGATAAGACATTTTTTGTACAGTGGGATGCTAGCTCCACGGGAGTTGGTAGCGTGCTGTTATTATTATTATAAGCAGACAAAACAATCCGAACGAATTTTTTGGTACACCCTTTTTCTTTGATATAGCCTTTCTTTTTTTATGCATGTGTGTAAATTTTTTTTTACGCATTCGTTTTGTATTGTAGGTAGGTAACATTCGTTTTGTATAGGTAACATTCGTTTTGTACAGTAACATATGCGTAAAATATTTTTCCACTGACATCTCGAAACTAAAAAAATTCAACAAAAACAAATACAGGAAACCCTCCAAGAACACAATTAATTCGTTCCGTGTTCTTTAAAACCGTGTTGTTCGATACTACAAAAAATAAAATTAAAAAAAAAACGTTTCGTTTTATTTATTATTTTTTGTTATGATATACAAAAAACAAAATAAAACAGAAAACGAAAATCGTGTTGTTTGAAACCGTGTAATTTTAGCAAATGGGTATCCATGTTCTTCGAAACCGTGTTCTTCGAATACCGTGTTCTTGGAGGGTTACCTCTAAATAAAATGACCTTGAAATATTTTATCTTCGTAGTAGTGCGAAGAAATCAGTGAACCAAAAAAAATATTGACGAAAAAAGAATCAAAAATTTCCCCAAGTTTGTGGGTGATGGGAAAGAAACGAGGAAAGAATCACGCTGAAAGAATTAAAGTGTGGAACCGCGGAATGTGTGTATTGAATTTGTTTTCTTTGTTTTTTCTATTAAATTTTTTTAGTTGTTCTTTGTAATTCAATGCGTATAGATGTGATGTCAAGATGCATTATATATTTTTTTTTTATTAATTTTGAATCATTAAGTAACGTTTTATTTGTATTTTCTTACTTTAGTGATAATAAATAAAACTAATAAGCGATAATTATTGTTACGATCTCTTAAAATGCCAAGAAGATGTTGTGTTATCGGCTGTCAAAGCAATTCTAGTCGTAATAAGGAAAATGTAAAATAATCTCAACATTTTGTTTCCCGGCTGATGATAATTTAACATTAAAATGGATAAAAGCACGGAAAACTGGTATCCTACAAAATATTCAGCTGTGTCTCTTGAACATTTCCTACCGGAAGATGTCCAAAGAAATTTAAAAATAAAGATGGAGGACACTGATTATAAATTATCCCGTTCAAAATTAATAAATGGGGCCGTTCCATCAGTTTTTCCAGGAAAATCACATCCTAAAACAGTACTACCGAAGAGAAAAACTCCAGCTAAAAGACTCGAGGAAATTAATTGCAGGATTGAAGGGCAAAATGAGGCTGTGTAGGGGGACAGGCAGACATTATAAAAGGTTTTGATGATGCAAAAACCAATTATACGTTTAAGATTAAAAATGATGTTTTTAAAGAATATCACATTTTCATTCAAAATAATTCTTTAGTACTTTATATTCTTGATGAAGATATCGAAAAAGGCTGAAATTTTAAAATAAGAACTGTGATAAATTTGAGTGATTTAAAACTTAAAAAATTCAATATGAATTTCATTAATATTTTTGTTTATGAAATTTCTGTGTGCAAAAAGGACTTGCAATGGGTGCTTCCAAATACGCAAAAAATTACACTCTAGTCGCAATTGGAGAATTTGTTGGTAAGATACAATTTGTCAAATTTTGATTCAAAAACTGATTTTGATTTGCTATTGGAAAATGCTTTAATGAATTTAAATTCGGCTTCCGCGGAAATTCCCGATGATTTTTTATTCCCAAATGAACTTATTTTTTTAACTGATCAAATTAAATTATTGCAACCTAAAAATAAAATACCGCGCTACTCTAAGAATTCGATCATTGTTGCCCGTTTTTGCCTTCACAATCAAGCGCTGCATATAATATAATTCGACAGTATTTAAACTTACCGCATCCCGAACATATTCGACATATTTCTGCTTCTTTAAACATCTCGCCTAATAGTGAAATTTCAAATAATAATTATCTCAAACAAATTGTTTCTACATTAGTTGATAGGAAAAAAAAGTCATCTTGATGATTGATGAAATATATATAATGTCAGGAATTGATTATAAAGCTGGTAAATATAAAAGGATTTTACTCAAAATTCGGCAGAAGTTTTAGCAAAAACAGTACAAACTTTCATGGTTGTCTCAGCTGTTGGTACCTGTAAGGAAGTTGTAAAATTGGCACCTGTTAAAGACTGTACTGGTAAAGAACTTTACAGCTTAACAAAAAATGTTCTTATATATTTGCATAGTATTGGGTTAGAAGTATTTGTTATCATGACTGATAACAATAATTGTAATCGACGCATGTTCGAATTTTTTACTTCCACAGGTGATTTTTCATTTCCTCATCCTTGTGATAACACGAAGACCATATTCTGTTGCTATGATGCCGTTCACAATTTTAAAAATATCCGAAACAATTGGTTGAACGTTAAAAATCTCGATTATTCTTTCGTTTATCCAGATTTTGATACGCACGAAATCAAATATGCTCGTTTTTCACACTTACGAGAGCAATATACAAACGAAATACACTTACCCTCAAAAACCGCATTTAAGCTTAACTTTAAATCTATGTATCCTAATAATTTAGAAAAGCAAAAGGGTTCATTGGTTGATAATATTTTCCACAATAGTACAATTGCAGCTCTTAGGCAAAATAATAATTATTTACAAACAGCAAATTTTTTGGAATTAATTCGAAAGTGGTGGGATATAGTAAACGTAAAATCTAAATTCAAAGTTATCGCAAAACGTAATGACAACTGTAAACCAATTTTCTCTCATAATGACGATAGACTGCTATTTTTGCAAAAATTTACTGAATGGCTAACAGACTGGCACAATTCCGGTAATAACAATGGTAGATTGTCTAGAGAAACCCACACCGCAATGGTTAAAACCACCAAAGCTTTGATCGATATCACAAAATATTCATTTAACCATTACGGCATTGAGTATGTCTTATTAGGTAAATTCCATAGTGATAACTTAGAAAATAGGTTTAGTAAGTATAGATTTTTATCAGGGCGTTGTTACAATATTTCTTATAGAAATATAACTGAATCGGAACCCCAATTACGGATTAGAAAAATTTTTAGAAGAGAAATCCCAATAAGCCAGTTTAAAAATTCTCGAGAACTTGAACAAGCAAATATTTCAGATGACATATCCATATCTGCCTATAAGGAAATATTTGACACTGAATATTTGGGGAACGTTGAGCTTGATGAAGTATCTAATAATTATGTGTGTGGCTTCGCTACACATTCTATTCGCAAAAAGATTCAGTGTTCCGAGTGCCAAACGATTTTTATAAAAGAAATTGGAACTAAATCTGACGATACCTATTTCGATTATTTACGAAGGGGTGGTTTAGTGCAATCAACAGATGTTGTCTATCAATTATTTTTTCATGCATGCGCCATATTTCAGGAAATTATTCGCCATGGTGACGTAAAAGCCAAGTATTTCTCTGAAAGTAACCAAAGTGTGATCTTGCATAAATTAACAATTTATAGTGTACAACAAGACAATTTTTGTCTCGATACCAACAGACTATGTTCATGTGACCAAACGAACCTTAATATTTTTAAAATGATGCTTTATCCGATGGCAAACATAATTATTTTGAATTATTGTAAGCAAGTGGACCACAATTATGCCACTGCAAATTTCAATAAACGAAAGTTAGTTAATTTTTTTATAGATTCTATGTACGATTAGTACGAAACCATAAATGTGATAAATTGATAAATAATATTATCATAAATGTATAAAAATTAGTTTTAAGAACTTGTGATCATGTAAATAATCATTATTGTTGTTAATATTTTATGTTAGTAGTATAGAATTTATTGATAGTGATGAAATATTGAATTAAGCAAACATTAAATGTATATTTATTATTTAACTACACATGAAATTGATTGATTGATTGATTCTGAATGTACGACCAAGTTCTTACACAGGAGCTCCCGGGTGACGCCGGGCCCACCGTACACTCTTTTTTACATATAACAAAACCGAAGGATTGGATAGGTTAGTTAAGTGGGACAGAATCGGCCCGGTTACAGACACCTAGGTATAGCCGATAGTTAGTAACACAAAGACAACACAATTCTAATCTACTAGAGGAAGGATAAAGGTTTAATAGGTTTAATGGATAACGATGGTATTGTTCTTCAACAATTGCTTCTTTAATTCAGCAACCTAAGGAAAAATTATATTATTTCACATGTATCCAGAAATTTCCTAAAATTTAATTCTACATAAATTAATACTTTACGGCTTCCTAAACAAAACTGATTAATTGAATCGCCCCGGTTACCGGCACCTAGGTAAAGTCGATAGTTAATAATACAATGACAACACAATTCTAAACTACACAATCAGCAATTAATATTTCAAATGAATATCATTCGACAGGTATCTGTGGATTTCCTGAAATTTAATTCTAAATTAATGTTTTCCGGCTTCCTAAATTATATAAACAATAATTAATTTAATCCTCCTGCACCTCCACAACTTACAAGACAATTTCCTGAAACCATAGTTATTTGAATAATATTAAAAATTACTCTAAAATCCATTAGTATTTAACCCTTGAATTCGGCAACCACGAAAAATTCAAAAAGTTGCAAAAATATGTGAGACAAGGCAATGGCTCCGGTAAACTATCAATGTCAGATTAACTTCCGGATTGGATATTTCAAATAAATTTAGTTTATTTCAAAAAATTTATCAATTTAGTTCATCAAAGAATATTCGATTCAAGTATAATTATACTGCACAGGATATTGATACCATTCTCAATGGAACTTTACCATTCCTCAACCAATAACTTTCAAATATGGTATGCAGAATTGGAGTGGAACTCTAGCATATTGCTCAATGGAACTAGGCCATCTCTCAACAAAGGATGATCAAATACGGAGTACAAAGCCAAATTAGACGAAATTTAGGGATTCGGCTATAATGAATGGAACCATTCCGTTTCCCAACCTAAATTCTTCCAATTCAGCTTGGAAAGCTGGGCTAGGATTCTAATAAACTAGGCTCAACTTGTATATTGGGATTGTATCGTATCTTCTTGATGAAGTTCTAAAATTCGACCATTCTGAATAGAACTTAGCCATGTCCCAACCAATTATTGTTAAATCAGGCAAGGAAAATTGGATGTGAATTTAAAAATGGATTTTAGAGAAGTTCCGGAATTTTGCCGTGCTAAACACTTTCTTAGCTAATTATCTTCGGGTCTGGTATGTTGAGCTGAACCGCGTTTCCAACATAAACCCCAGATAAAGTTCTGGATTTATTACAAAATAAGGCTGAAAATAATCGGCCAAGGAATTATCCTATTGCTCCACTTACCGGTCAACAAGACAACCCGTTAAAATATGACCCAGCCAAACTGCGCCTCACCAAAACTAAGTTTTGCTAGAATTCCAATTTAGCCCAAAAATTATTTTATGCATCTTCCACAGTATGCTGTCTAGAAATAGATTATGCAACAATTCTGCACATCACAATCAAACAAAAAGATCGTGATTTACGTGAAAATAGGCAACATTGAAAGCCCGAGGCACATCAAAGATTTGCTTGTCATTAAAAACAAAAATAAAAATTAAAGACCATTTTCCCTTTGCCATGCCAGTCTAATCCCTTTAAATCAGTCTATAAAAAAATATTGAATATTTACATATACACCCAAACCTGTTCCTCCACGGTGTTTTTTTTTTGCACAACAAAAAAAAAAAAAAAAAATAATAATAATAATAATAATAATAATAATAATAATAATAATATGTATTGGCAATTGTTTCAATCTTAGTTTTAGTGTTACTTAAAATAAAATTTTAATAAATAGTTTTAAATGATTTATCAAGCACTGCTGCTCGTTTAACTAAATTTAAAAATTGAATTTTGTGTGTTGGGTAAGTCAAGATTTTCATAACGCAAACCATTAGAGACGAAAATAAATATATTAGACCAAATTGCAAAAGGTGAAGGTTCTACATGAGTCAGCACAAGCTTTAAGTTGAATGAAGGTACAATTCGAACAATTAAAAAAGGAGAAGGATATTCGTAATTCTGTGTCAGATGGTACCAGGATATAATAGCGCATTCTCATATACTAGAAATGCGGTCATTGAAAATGTGGAAAATGGATTGTTTACATTTATTGAAGATAATAGCCAAAAACGTATATCTTTGAACTGTATTATTATTAAGGAGTAAGCCTTTAGCATTTATGAGAAACTGAAACAACTGGAACCATCAACGTTATCCCAATTAGACCAAAAAAAAATACATTACATAATATTCTTCTATTGCCAAAATAATGGAAGACAGTGAAAATACGTCTGATAAAATTTTAACACTGACAAAACCAGCCATTTCTGGAAGAAAATGCCAAGCAGAACATTTGTGTCTAGCACGGAAAAGAGTGCTAGTGATTTCAAAATGGCAAAAGGTAGCATTACGTTGTTGTTTTGCAGCAATGTCTCAAAAATTCGTATTTTAAAATCTCTCATAGTTAATCGAACACTCCGACAATGAGCATTGAAAGGTGTCAATGTAAAGGAACTTCTAGTTCAAGGGATGACAAATAAGAAAACCTGGCTTACGGAGTCTGTATTCAATGAGTGGTTCGAAAAATATTTTATTTCGGAGGTCACAGGGTAAAGGCATGCCCTTTAAATGTAAAAGTCGTCATCTTGCCACCTAATACAGGTTCTCTTCTGCAACTAGTCAACTAGAGAATAATTGTAACTTTTAAAGTATATTATATAAGACGATCATTTAAATATATTTAATATATTTAATATATTTTGGATGAGGACAATTGATAACTGTTGTTGAAGTGTGGAAAAAAATCAATACTGGACTGTATAAAACATGCAGTTTTGTCCGTGTCCGAAATAAGGCTATCTATACTTTGAATGCTTGCTAAAAGAACGTTTGGCCCGATTGCGTTAAAATTGTACACTGTTCCATCAAACCTGGCTGATGAAATGTACACCGAAATAATCAACAAGCAGTTGGCGATGAGAGATTTTGCAATCTCACCATTGACGATATAAATGAAGTAATTTACACGATATTCTTTGAAACGTATCTACCGTGTAAATACAGGCCTAGGTGTATTGCAAATTAAAACAATTATTCATAAACACATCGTGGGCTTGGTGCAACAGCGACACAACTCAAATTCCACTCATTTATAAGATATTCGTATCAATTGATACCTAATAATTCATATTTTTATTATTTTGTATCAAAACATACTCTCTTATGCAGTTATTTCTAGCAAATAAGGTAAGATTCCATGTTAAAAATCACTCAGTTAACGAGGGAAATTAACATTTCTTCACATATCTTAATATTGGAAATTATCTCAAAATATATTAGGGAATTATAAAAATTAAGATCCGCTTGAAGAAAAAATATTATTTTACTAATCAGAATGTATTTTTATTTAGTTTTGAAAAACGCTGTTTTTACAAACAAGTTTAAGCGATTTTTCTAATCGCTCTACTGAAAAATTTAAAATTTTGAGTTGTGTCACTGTTGCACCAAACCGACGATATATACATTAAAATAATATTAATATGTTATAATAATATTCTAAATTAATTATTAAAATAATTATAAAGAGATAAAAAAGTCAATCATATATAAATATACACATAGGTAACTAAACATATCCATATGTATAAATACAGCCGTACATACTCGCAAACACATGCATACATTTGAAGGTTAAAAATTCGCTCGTTAAAATGTATTTTTCATTCTCCACACTGTTTGAATAGTGTTATTTGTAATGCTGTTCAATAAAAATAATGAGAAGAAACAAACTACATATATTTAGTTTTACTATTTGCTTATGAAGAATAATATAGAAAAAGGTTTTCTCTATTCGATCGTTCAATACAGACAACAATACATTTATCTATTACCATTATATTCGCTTTCTTATTCAAATAGAAAAAGTAAAACAAAAGAGCACTAGATCCCGGTCGTTAACACACAAAATAACATCAATCCTTTTAGTTTCTCATTAATCGCTCACTATTCGTTTTTACTGCATAACATTTTTAAAATGTCTGTTTACTATACTAAGAGCAAAGAGAAATTAGCATACAAAAAATTCATACAAAAATGGACGAAAAACGAATAATAACCAACTAAGAGCATGTAGGTAGCAAACACACTGGCATAAACACAAACACCGCATTATTTTATATTTTATAACCAATTACTATTTATTATGTATTGATTGTGTGAATGTGTATGTGTATCACAGTATATCCCCTTCCCGGCAAGACAAACTTTTACTTAAGTTTAAGTACACCGTACACAAAAGTGAACGAAAAAATGACAGGTTGTAATATCTTCCAGATTTTAAAGGATCTTAGTTAAATCAGAATTCTTTTTGAAAAATCATTATAATTTGATAACATATAAATTGTATAACATATCAATTATTTGTTTTTGATAACATATTAATTATTTTATTATTATTATGGTTATATACCTTTCTGGTTCAGAAATATTTTTATTCGCACCATAATTTTAGTCCAACCCTCACAAATGTGGGAGTAAATACGAATATTACGAAAACTAATTTTCATCATAAAATTTCATCAGAACAAAAGCCCATCTTACACAATTGTGCTAGTTGGGATTAACATGATCTAAATTTTGAGTATTATATTTTGAAAGAAATGCACAATTGTGTAAGTTGGTCCTAAACTTATCTATAAAATATTTTTAATGTTACTCACCAGAGTAATAAAAATTTACCCACACAACCGTGTAGGCAGTTCAGGAAAGGGATATTGTCATTTTTCGGACGAAAACGATTTAAGCGGCATGCGCAAATGTGTACGTTGGTCCAAAAAACATGCAAAAAAACAATTTTGTTAAGATTCTCGTACACGCACAGTTGTGATCGCGGGCCGGAAAAGGGATATAATACCACACAATAAATGCATTGTGCTGCCACACACAGACACGAAAACCATACCACACACCACTACGGCGACACACCATAAATGCGTACTTTCTTATTATAAAAACATATCACATTCACAAACAAAATTAAAACTTATATGGGAACTAAAATAATAAAAACACTAGTATTGTACACATTTATATGTTAACAGTACCTAATACTTAAATTTTTGTAATAATAAGTAATAATAAAATAATATTAAAACAACGAAACAATGAAAAAAACGAAAAAAAAAAAAAAAAAACAAAACACTTAGCTTTGCGCATCCTTTGACATCAAGAAAGTCCTACACATATTTCATTTATTATTTAACTACACATGAAATGTATTATTATTTATTTTAAATTTATAATTTTATTCAATTGAGTTCAAAATAAATGTGAATTATTGAAACTATAAACATTAACTTACATTGTTTCATTTTCCATCGAAATTCAATTCAGCGTTTGAATGTATTAGTAAAACAAGTATTACTGAGTCTTGATAAATATAGGTGTCTCTGATTCCATCCTCACTAGATTTCTTTTGAAATCATTTTCCTTTCAAGGCCAACTAGTCGTAGTAGATAATGTCTATGTATGTGTAACAAAATTGATAAAAAAAAATCATTTTGTTAGAGAAAAAAAAATCGTCAAAAACAGAAATAAAAAAAACTGTTGTTTTCTGTTATTGATTTTTAGGAAAAACAGCTGTTTTTCGGGGTCTGTTAATAGGCTTGACAAACCCTACTTCAGGATATAGGGGCGACCTTTAACAACCTTATTAATTTTTAATTCGACTTGTTTGCTTTGTTTTTTTATTATTAGTTCAGCAGCTTAATGTCCTTGTCCATAACCCTTCTGATTATATTATAAACAATAATAATAATGTAAGTGGAGACTCCTCACGTGCGGTCAGGGAGGTATAATATATTTTAAAAATAAGGTAATAAAAATTATTATTGAAACCGTTGAAAAACTAGCCGTCTTTGGGTTTAATTCCTCAGTTAAATTTTCAAATATGTCCAAGCGTTTAAAATCGCTTCAGCGATAATAAAAGTTGATTGCTTTTTTTTATTAATTGTTGCTATCCTTAAACCCTTATACATCTTCTGTATTGGAAAGATAAAATATTTTGCGATTAAATACATTTGGGAAAACTTTTTAACTGGTATTTGATCAGTGTAAGGGTGCGCTAGTTATACAAGCTCCTCGTACTCTGGGTTCCGCTAAAAATATCACCCCGCAAGTACAGGCGCGGTAAACTCCTAGCTACTTGCCTTGAGGGGGAAATCCCTATGGCAAATTCTGAAGCGTCTGTTCTTCATGTTAGGGACGGCTATGACTAGCGTCTGTTCTCCATGTTAGGGAAGTATACGGAAAGTACAAACACCTTTATGAAATCGAACAATCCTTTCTTAAAAAGAAATATGGTGACAAATTTGCCTACAAAACCGTCCGCTGTAAGTACTGTCAAACGATTCATTTCAACTTTAACGTTGTTTATGAAGCCAGAAGTGGTAGATGACCCAATGAATTTATTCCTTTAAAAGCACAGTAGCGACACAAGCTTAAAGCGAGCACTAAACGTAATGTAATTATGACACAAATTAGCGTCGATTTCATCGAAGGATGCGGAAGAGAGCCCAACTATAAATGCAAATATTCAAGAACAGGCTAATCTCAAATACAAGCCACCTCCAATCTAATTGCGTAAAACCAATACACACAAGTGCACCACCTTGAACTCAAATCAAGCATGCTAACGAATGGAAGAACATTTCACGTAACAAATTTATTACGCGGGAAAATACACGAAGTAAAAATTGAAACCCAGAGGTCATATGCTGAACCTACCCTGAATAACTGCATGCATCTGATGATGCAGTTAATGACAACAATGCAAAATATGCCACTAGCGATGCTACAAAATCAAACCATTATCATACAGAAACTAGAATGTCTTCGATAAATTAGAACCGATAAATTGTAGAACCCTGGCTACCCTGGCTAGAAAAAATTTGTACAACCTTGGCTCAAAATTGCAAAGCGTACTACAAAAAAACAAGATTGATTATATGCAAAGCAGTCTTAAGGGATTAACTCCCCCATTTGGACACAAACTATTGATTATGGAAGGCCACTAAATATCTTAAACGGCTTCAGCAACCAAACCCACCAATTCGTAACGGTGAATGGGCTAGAAGTAACGAGGAAAAGGCTAAAGCCTTTGCTGACCTTGAAAGTGTATTCACTCTAAACCTTGGATTATCGGTGGTTCAACCAGAAAAGATAGAAATCAGACCTGAGAGGAAATTCAAGATATAAAAACCACTAGTAAAGTTTATTATTGCACATCAAATTCAATTTTCGCCCCTGGGCATGATCAAATTTTAGGTGAAATGCTTAAGCAACTGAATGTGTGTTTTTCGACGACTGGCTCAAATGCTCAATTCAATTTATGAATCGGGATATGCCCCTGAGTGCTGGAAAGTGTCAACTGGTCCAAATTTATCAAGCGAACTACAGAATGATCACAGTTGATTACTATCCACAAGGATCTAACTATATTAATGGAGACTTACTAATGTAAATAATTTAACGGAAAGCAGCCTCATAAAGTTGTGATGCCATCGAGCACCATTGATTGAGACATAGAAGGAACCCATTACAAAAAAAAATTCTTGCAAACAAATTTGAAAAAATCATTAAAGCTGCCGGCGCAAAATTCGAATAATGTTAAGAATTTTAAAGTAAATTATATTCCGAATACGAAAATTTCCACAGATTTCGAGAAAAGGGCCCTAGGTCCTCACTTTTATTTTAGAATTGTAAATTCATGTTTCCTCGTAATTGCTGGTGTAGTTCAAGGATTTCTCGAACTGCATGATATGCTTCCGTTTATACTATTATCAGTAGAAGTCCCTGAACACAAAATAACTGAGGGGCGTATTTACGATGCCGTTTCAACCAAAGTGAAGTAATCAAAATAGAACTTAACATTTCAATTGACAATATACCGCTCTTTAGGATACAAATACATACAGCCGACTTCAATTCCACCAGGTAGTTTAACAATATATAAATCTCAGAAAAATCCTTGAGCTTTATGCTAAATCATGAGAAATTCATATACAACCGATTTTCATTTTGATTTGAATCGAAGAAAAACGAAATTCTAGAATTTAGATTTTATTGTGTAACAGCACCCCTGGGAATTGGGGCAGATTATATTCAAAAATAAGGTAAATCCGTCTGTATTTTTATATACTCGCGTATGTATTTTAGTATTCCACTGTACGTGTATAAAAAGGAGCTACATAGATAGGGTATGAATTATTATCAAAATCCTTATCATTACAAAGGCATGTATTCCTTTTCATACAACTAGAAGTAAAAATTAAGGTTTAGCTTCAAAATTTTAAATTTTTTACGTCTGTGTATATGACAAAGAACAATATCTCGAAACACATGGAAATTAAACATGTTGACGCAAATTTATTAATTTTTAGATGGATTGTAATCCTTGTTGGAAACAAGCGTTGATAAAATCAATTCCGTGTACTCGCGTGTACACAGAATTTGGGACGAAGTGAAATAAGATTTTCGTATTACAGTGTTTAAATGTGGGGATGGCAGTTTTATTTTAGTTCTCCTTTCGTAATTTTTTTTAGCACTTGTTAACATTGATTGATGTGACATAAGAAATTCGTAATAAAAGTAAAGAATTCATTGTAACATTGTCAAGGTTCGAATTTTTGATATGCAATATAAACTATGGTGTTACATTTGTGAAATAGGAAAAAAGTTGAAGTTTAAATTTTATAATAAATATAAAATATCTGGTTAAAATGTATTAAGCAATATAAACTTTTCGGTCAAAATTATGTTATGAGAGAGAGAGAGAGAGAGTGTGGATGGTGTATAAGTTTCCCAACTGCATCACAGCATATTACCTTATATTAACCGTCAATTTCTCGCATCATTCAATCACATTAATTGTAATAAAAAGGAACATAATGCCAAACTTTTCGGTTTTTGGCTTTGTTGTATTCCCCGCAGTCTGCAAATATTTCCTCATATTCATCATGGTAAAAAAAAAACATCACAGGCAACCAATAACTTTAATACTAACAAAAACGTATAAATCAATTTGAAACTGGGAAAAGGAAAAAAAAATTTTCCGACCCGTGAAATTGTGTAATATTTCAATTTCGTAAACGAATCTCATGCATGTACATATGTATATTTGTACAGTGAAACACAAAAAGTATTCGCACAATTTTATAAATCTTTCTTTAGAATAGGCTTCGTGCGGATAATAATGATGAAAACTTTTGAAATTAAACTGATCTGAAATCGTTTGCGCACTTTTCGATTATAAGCTCCTTGGAAAAGTAAATGGTTTACAAAATTCTTGAAACTAATCGAATTTTTTTCGATTGAAACCCGCTGCAAGGTACATAAAAAAGTTGTATGGCACTAAACTGTAGATTTTATCGAAAACTACTCTATTAAATCCGACGCAATATAATAACATAATCAAGTAGTTTCAGCCTCACCCGAGGATATTTCCGAAACTATTTCTATACTTCTCACAAATCCATCAGAAAAAGGTAGATAGGAGAATTAGAAGTCAGAATTGGCAAAGCAACATAATCGGAACAAAGATTATTATGATTGGGCACGATCTTGGCAATCGAAAGGTAAGTGAAGTGATTAAACTAGGAGGTTTGTTTATTTTATTTTTTATTTTTATTTTAATATAAATGTTTGAAGTTCTTATAAACTTATTACATTAGTGGCAACTACTTATTTTAATTTATTTCTAATTTATTTATTGAATTAACCTATAGGTGTGCAGCAACATTTTAGCGATTCATCAACTTGAAATTGGCAAAAAATAGAATTTTGATATTATTAAGCTGAAGAAAAGTATTTTTTCCGAAACACGGTAGGGGATTTAGATTTCTTAAAGTTATTACTTAACGCATTAGGGTAGCTTCACATTATCAATCTTGGTAATCAACAAGGAATCCCTGGCTCCTCTGACAAAAACAAAAGGCGTTATAAACTTCGGCTTCGGATCTATTACACTAAAGGTGTTTAGAAAAGACGAAGTTGGAGTTAATACAGGTACTGCGCAGCCCAAAAAGGGGGAGGAAGAGATCCAGCCTGAAAGAGGAAGCGCGACGAGCGGTACATCTTCAGAGGAGACACAGCTAGTAGCGAACCCTAATGAGGAGCTGACCAGCGAACTCCGCGACCGACTTTTTGTTGGCAGAGGGAAGCGGGACACAGCGGACTCTGAAGGGGGAGATGTAGACCTCCTTAATTTTAGGGACTGCGGGGGAATGAAACGGATGATACCGTCGACTCTATCGTAAGTGAACTCTGTTAACAATGATCAGGTTTGTGCAGGTAAATTTGCATCATACAAAGTCTGCATCGGCGGCATTACTTCTCCGATTAGCTAAATCTGGGGAGGAAATATCTTTAATCCAAGAACCTCGGATCAAAAATAACAAGATCTGTTTACTTCTCCGATTAGCTAAGTCTGGGGAGGAAATAGCTTTAATCCAAGAACCTCGGATCAAAAATAACAAGATCTGTGGTCTTCGAGAGAAGGAGTACACCCTATTTTACGCTCGTGGGACGGAAAAGAGCAGATCATGTATACTTGTGGTTAATAATACAAATACTTATTTACTTCCACAGTATTGCAATGGGGACATAACTGCGTAGAGACGGAGGGGAGGAGGTTCTGACTTGCAGCCGCATACATGGACCGAGAAAAGCCAGTGCCGCCAGATATACTGGGGGCACTTGTCAGTGACGCGAGAAGAAGGAAGGTGAGGGCTATCCTGGGATGTGACGCGAATGCGCACCATACCATCTGGGGCAGCTCGGACATCAATGATAGGGGTGAGTTACTTTTCGAATTTCTTTTAAGAACTAACCTCACTATTAGTAACATAGGTCAGGACCCCACTTTTATTATTTGTAATAGACAGGAAGTTCTGGATGTTACTCTGGTCTCTGAATTTATTTCTCCGATGATCAGAGAATGGAGGGTGGCGAAGAAGCATTCCTTCTCCGACCATCGATACTTAACTTTTAAACTAAATCGCCAAATTACAAATCAACACGTGTTCAGAAATCCAAGAAGGATAGTATGGCGTGTATATAGGGAGGTATTGGAGGGCGTCATTCCATCTCAAGTCCCAGGACTCCCCGACATGGGCAGTGAACTGGACTCAATGGTGGATACTCTTATTAGGCGTTGCAATATCTCTATGAGGGAAGCTGGCCCATTAACCAGTGATTGAAAATAACTCTTATTTTTCTATCTCTCACTCTTTTTCCACTCTTTATCAGCCGAAACAAATTTTTATTTAATTTATAAAAGTCTTTCTCTTTAACTAATTCGTTTTGTACATATTGAATCTTACACCAAAGCGTGATATTTATTTCTAAAACATAAAACGCTTGAGAGTAGAATTTTTTTAAAATAAATAAAAATTGTCTTCAAAAGAGAGATTGGAAAAAAAATATTAATTCCGCTTGAAAGAGGAATATTTCCTCGAAATTTATTTACGTCTTTTCACCAAGCGATAAAAAATTATTTTAGAAATAAAAATTGGTCGAAAAAGAGTTTTATTTTTTTTTCAAGGGATAAAACTCTTTACAACAATAACAATTAATAAAAAATCTATATGGAGGATATTCATAGAAATATGTATGTAAGAAGATAAAAAAAGTGTGTTTGGTTGTGTTTGTAATATACAACATTGGATATGGAATTTTTGATGCACTAGGCAGGTAAAAACTATACGATAGAGGTTTGACTTTTGTTATTTTTTAAATGCATATCCGTAGTCAAATCTTGGTATGATCTTATACGAACAATTATCGGTTATCATTATAATCATTATATGGGTTAATTATTAAAAGACGATTTAATTTGAACATAATTTCTAGATTCACTTGTCTATATATTTTATGAGAATATGATTTATTTTAAAGTTTTACATTTAAACGATTGTTCAAAATATTAATTACTTTGCAGAAAAATATGTTAAGGATTTTGCATTTTTACTAAATAAGAACCACATATACTTGTTCACACTTGATGTTCAATTTTTATTATGTGTAGACTTCCCAGTGTGATTTGATTGTTTCTACAAGAAAACGTTTTATATAATGTTTCTATTTATCGGCGGTCAAACGAAGCGAGTCAAATTCGGAAGCAATATGATACAAGTCATCTTCAGCTGATGCACTTTATAATATTGGTGTCTGGGAGTTGGGAGAGTCACAGTCTAATTGATTCGCAAATGTAATTTGCATTCTCAAAAAATGTAAAATGTTTTATTTTTAGTTCTATTGTTGGTTATATTCTAGTGAAACAAAATCGAATAATTATTAAGAAGTAGCTTATTATTCCTCAATATATAGTCTATAAGAATTTATACACTACAAAAAATCGTAGTATAAGATTGTATAACTCATGTATTAATCCAAATACATATTTTTTTTATATAATCTTCTATATCTATAAAAATGGTGCAAAAAATGTATGTGCGCGCATCAGTTGAGAACGGCTGAACCGATTTGGCTCAATCTTTTCTGTTGTTTTCGCAATTACCAGGAGATGGTTCTTACGAAAGCAATTTTTGAAAAAATCCACTGGAAAAGTCGGAAAATCAGAAAAATCGAATAAAAAGCCTTTTTATATGAATTTTGTATGTACATTTTTTATGATAATAAAATATAAAATCAATAGCCGTGATATAAAATCAATAGCCGTGAGTTAGTCTCGCAAAAACTCGAGAACGACAAGACCGATTTGGATGATTCTTTTTTTGCTTTGTTCGTCTCAATGCAGTGGCGGCTTAGGAAAAAAGGAAACTCGGAAAAATTGGATAATAGAAGAAAATTCCCCAAAACCCAAAGGAAAACTGAAAAATCGGAAAATCGGAAATTGCGTTTTGTATAGGAATTTGTTTTATGATATTTGAATTTTGTGAATTCCATCCATAAACGGTACCATTATTACAATCATATGAAGTTCGGTGTGATTTTTACGATTTTGATAATTTTTTCAGAAATTTATTTTATTGTAAGTTCCTTCAAATTTATTTCGTTGTTTAAAACTATTTTGGAGACAATGACTTCCGATGATCACCAAATAATCACCAGAGCAGACAAAAAACTAACCGGAAGCCATGTACGTCAGTACAATGCTCCCACTACCGACAAAGTTGCAGTTGTGATCGTTGGCGAAAATGTGGAATCGCGTGATATTGTGATAAACCGGCGTGATGACGGGACAAAAAACATCGATCTTATGATGCATTTCAATATTCATTGAGGTTTTGTCAGGGAGAGGATTGTTACGACTTCCAGATAAAGATGATCAATCTGCTGACCGGTTAGTTATTGAGCTGTCAATTGTACTTTCGGATGAAGAAACGATTAAAAAGGTCAGTTCCATGTATTTTTATACTTATTGGTTGATGATGCGACAAGGCGTGCAATCGTCTTTTGAGATATCGTCGATTGTTTCAACAGTATTGAACTTTTAAATTTCGTCCGCTCAAATCAATCAAAACTACGTTCCAAGCAGTACATTCATCTACGAGATCCATCGTTTTGGAAGGAGATGAGACCATTGTTGGCCAATTGACCATTCTCCAAGCCACATATGTTGTTAGGTAGCGACCTGGCTGTGTTCGGCATTGCTGCTGTGGATGCAAATGACGAAGTGCCAAGGTTTCAATTGAGCCGTTATGTTAGTTGCAATGAGGCGATTTGGCATATTTTTTGATTTGCAATACACGAACGTTAACCCACTGTTTATCATTTGTGAGTGCATTTGGATAATGGACAGGGTGTCTATTTTACGGAAGCTAATGCAGTACAACGAGTAGACCGACCATCAGCTGCAACACCCACAAATTGCTTCGAAATTTGCCAAAGTGATCCGTTCGACGAATATTGCTTTACTGGAAAATGCTACGCTATTATACTTGGAACCATTTAACGAAGAAGTTTAAATGACGGATGAAAGGTCAACCTGTTGCAGGATACGTCGATGTGTATTCGACTGATACGCTTGGCTGTATGCATATAGATGGTGTGTTGTGCGCCACTTAACGAATTTGTCAAAATTGGGTATGGCAGCACCAATTCGTTCGATACACGATGCATTTAATCGTGAATTGCAACGAGAGCCAGAGTACGATCGAAATTCAATGAGCCAAATAGTACGAACGAATGTTCTGCTTTTGAATGCACAGCAAAGGAACGTGTACGACGAATTGATGAAGGCAGTTGACGAAGGAAACGGCTTTATATTCTTCCTCGATGCTCCTGGTGGGACATGCAAAACCTTTTGATTTCATTGCATTTGGCCACAATTCGCTCGAGATCTCAAAAGCGTTATTACATCATCGAGAATTACAGCCACATTGTTCGGTGGCCGGATGGCAAATTCTGATTTGAAGTTGCCGATGAATATCCATACGATTGACAAGCCAGTGTGCTCAATTACCAAGAACGCGGCGTTGGACAAGGTATCTTCATCTAGGACGAGAGCACAAATGCACACCAATGTATATAGCGATTATTCTGCTGGCCGCCGATTTTCGTGAAACGCTACCTGTCATTCCGAGATTGGCAATTGCAAATGAACTCAACGCATGACTGAAATCGTCAAGACTGTCATGCTATGTGAAGAGGTAGCAGTTGACCACGAACATGAGAGTCACGTTACAAAACGACTCGATTTTTCCAAACAACTGTTGGCGCTTTATCAAATTCGTGCTGATATTTCGACCGGATTGATTTCGTTTCCCCTTAATTTTTTGCATGTTCACGACGTCGAAGAAAAAGCTAGCTTATTACGAAAGTGTTCCGGAAATCCGCTGAAATTATATGAATCACGATTGGCTCAGCGAACGAGCAATTTTGGCAGCGAAGAACAAGGAAGACATGATTAAAAACCAAATTTCTAGGGAAATGCACTGTTACAAATCCGTTGACTGTGGGACCAATCAAGACGAGGCAAATAACTATCCGCCGAGTTTTTGAATGCGCTTTATTTGTCGGGAATACCACCGCATAAATTGATGATCTAGATCGTATCTGTGATAATCATGCTGCGCAATCTGAACCATCCGATATTTTGTAACGGAACGATATTAGCTGTGAAGGAACTGATGAATCACGTGATTCAAGCGACGATTATCAAGAGCAAATTTAAAGGAGAGGATGTTCTAATTCCGAGAATTCCTCTGATTCCAAGTGCATTCAATTCCCCGTTCGTTTGGCGTTCGCTATGATAATTAACAAATCACAAAGTCAATTTGCAAAAAAACCACTAAAATTTCGATAGATGCCTAAGTTTGAATCGACATTTTATTCACTTTTCAATACATTATGCCGCCTTTATTAATGCGTTCGTTCGTTCTGACGATTTTTTTCACCAATCATATTGCTCAAAAATGACGATTTTTTTCTTCTGGATTTTTCTACAAGAGATGATTGGTCGAACAAATGACCGAACGAACGATGGAACGCAGCCATAAACCTGCCGTTAGTGTTGAATTCGATGAAAAAGTAAATGGAATGGTCACTCAATTTAATCGTCTATTGAGAATTGAGTTGAGTTGTTTGATTTATTCTCTCATCAAAATCAATTTTCGTGAAGGACAAAAGTGTTTGCTCGGACGAAGTAATTTGGGGCGAAATTTTCCACAAGTATTGTGGTATTATACAATATTATGTAATATTTTATTCGGAAGTGCCAACAAATTTTGTTATTTTGTAAATCTGAACGAAAGTTTCAAATAAAACATACCTTGAAATAGAACGCATACTTACATATATGTAGAATAATGTACATAGTTTATATCGAATTTTACCAACTCATTAATTTGAAATAGTTGATAGCTAATTAGTTAACATCTTTTACAAATCAGTAATATAGTGTAATCCCTATAAAGCTTGGCCGAACCAATTTTGTGATTGTGTTTTATATTTATTATATGAAGGTGTAATCATATCGGTTAAATTTATGTCATATTTTCACACTAAATTACTAACTTGCGATTCAAAATTGATATTTCCATCTTTATAAACCAGACTCCGAAACCGAAACAGGACGGAAAATTGCGATTAAGCATTATGTTTAATAAATAAAAACCGGTACTGAACCAAGTAAAGTAAAAAAATCGATTGACTATAATGCTATCCAAGAGCAAAACCAGGTTTTCCGGTTTTCCAAATGTTGGAAGGAGTAATTCTATTTCGACTTCAATACATACATATGTATAGCGTTCGTTTTTATTTATTTGAAAGAAGTCACTGTTTATAAAAGTTATTTTATTTATATTTGTTGCTATGTGCCTTAATGGAACTGAACTAAATTTATACAATTAGTTCGTGAAATACAAAATCAGTTGCCACTAACCAAACATTTGTAACTTGTGAGTTTTATTAATTTATCTGTAAATAAATAACAGTCGAAGTTAGAGCACGATAGCAAAATTATAAAAATTTAGTTCAAAGTTATTGAAAAGGAAGATCGTAAATTGCCTTTTTATCGCCCGCGTACTGAACATTCGAGGGAGCTTCAACATTTAGTGTAGTCGATTAAGGTATACCGTATTAGTTATATTTTATATTTAAGTTTTGCTAACAATTTTTGATTAAGTAATCGATAGACATAAATGAAAATTAAAATGAAAACGCACTGTAAACATAAAGCTCAATAGAATTTAAATTTAAACACTTTATCTAATTTCATGTTACCCATGTCATGGAGTTACTAATTTCTAAGGTAGAGTAGAAGTAGTAGTTCGTTAGATGGTCCAGTA
This sequence comes from Nephrotoma appendiculata, assembly GCA_947310385.1. Taxonomy (NCBI): domain Eukaryota; kingdom Metazoa; phylum Arthropoda; class Insecta; order Diptera; family Tipulidae; genus Nephrotoma; species Nephrotoma appendiculata. Next base: position 299,225,607 of record OX371223.1, read on the forward strand.
ATTCATTTGAAGCGCTCACAACAAATTATAGTCATATATTACAGCACATAAATGTTAATACATAGACATTTTTTTAGCCTATATTACTTAAGTCTCTGTGTCCGCTGAAGGTGCAATTCATTCTGGAAGCAAATTGTTTAACTTATCTTAAAAAAAGAAAACAAGAAGTACAATGAAATTATAAAACGCATTCGACAAATTTATTTGTAGATCACAAGAAAAATCGATATGTATTCAAGAGCAAACTATTTTAACAATAGATTGTAGCAACAACAACCTTACAACACCATTTTTTTATTTTAACCATCTACTTTTCTACCTAATACAAAATTTCAATACAATTGTTATTGTAGATTGTAAATTGTTTCATGAAGAGTTTTATATTTTAAAAATTTATAAATCGCTTTGCAGAAAGAGTGATAAATTTAAAAATCTTTTTTTACTCTTTAAAGAGGAATTGATATTTATTTTTTGAATCTCTCTTTTGCTAAAGAGTTTTATTCCTTGAAAAAAAATATTACGCTCAAGCGATAAATACTTTTCTTTATTTTATCTCCCTTGACGTAGAGTTTTATTTATTTTTAGAAAAAATTAATTGCAAAAGAGAAATAAAGAGATATCTGGAGTGTTATTTTCAATCACTGCCATTAACAAAGCTAGCGGGAAAGCGAAAACTTGTTTGGTGGACCTCGGCACTAGCGGAGTGCCGGAAACGTGCGGGTCCTCTTTCAATAGAGCAAACAGATCTAAAGAAATTCAAGACTAGGACTTCTACAAGGACGGCCTCAGAGTTTACAAAAGGGAAGTAAGGAAGGCGCACAGGAAGTCGTGGAGGCGCTTCTGTGATAGAATGGAAGGGGTCTCAGGAACCTCGCGCTTAAGAAAGATTCTCTCCACTAGTCCAGTTGTTCCAGGCTATCTGATAAAACCGGATGACGAATGGATGGCGTCTAGTAAAGAGACTCTTGATCTTATGATGAAAACTCACTTCCCTGGAAGTGAGGAAGTGTCAACTGCGGTTTTTTCGAATGACTGCGGGCCTAGGAATGACCATCTAGGTCCCTAGGGGGTCCATCTGTTACGTACAGAGAATTTTGCTGAATACACGGAAGATAAAATGGGCTATTAAAGGGTTTAAGCCTTTTAAGTCAGCTGGGTTTGTGCCAGCAGAATTTCAGAAGAACTTGGAGGTCTTGCTTCCCTGGCTGGAAGTCATCTTCAGAGGGTGTCTGAAGCTGGGGTACATCCCGATGAAATGGAGGGAGGCTAGAGTGATCTTCATCCCGAAAGCAGGTAGAAGCTCGCACAGCAACCCTAAGGACTTAAGACCAATATCTCTATCATCCCTTCTGCTGAAAATCATGGAAAGGCTGCTGGACGTCTATATTCGGTCGAGAATTGTACCCCGTGGATACGGCATTACACACCTTGGTTCGGGGAATTGAGAAGTCACTGGATTTTCTCGTTGGTGGCGTTTCTCGATATCGAGGGCTCTTTCAACAACGTGAAGGTGGAGGCAATTAGGGAAGGATTGCTGCCACTTGAGATCGAAGACCCAGTAATCAGGCTGATCGATCACTTCGATCGGCAGCAGAAGGATCATAGCGAGGATGGGGGAAGTTTCCGTCAGAAGACGGGTCGTTTGAGGAACACTCCAGGGAGGTGTCCTCTCTCCCCTTTTTTGGAACATAGTAATCAATGGACTACTACCGGAACTGGAGAGGGTAGGAATAAGTGTGGTTGCTTATGCCGATGACGTAGCAATAGCTGTCTCGGGTAAGCACCTGAGTACAATCAGGGATGTGATGCAGAATTCGCTATCAATCACTGCGAGTTGGGCCAATAGATGTGAATTAGGGGTTAACCCATCTAAAACAGAGCTGGTTATTTTTTACTAGGAAATATAAAATTCCGGCAATGGTTCCACCAAGCCTGAATTGTACTAGACTGGTCTTTACTAAAAACGCAAAATTCTTAGGGATTCTTCTGGACAGTAAGCTCAGTTGGAAACCAAACACGATAGAAAGAGTTAAGAAGCCTACTGTGGCACTCTACTTTTGTAAAAATGCCATTGGAAGAAAATGGGGCTTGAAACCGGAGCTGGTACATTGGCTTTACACGGCAGTTGTAAGGCCCGTACTGCTGTATGATGTGAACGTATGGTGGCCAGCTCTGAAGAAATTAACATACAGGAACATTATGGGGAAAGTGCAGCGGGTAGCCTGTCTGCTCATTAGTGGGATGCTGAAAAGAGCCCCCACTAGTGCCCTAAAGGTCATGCTGTACCTTCTCCCGTTGGATATCCTTGGCAAGGAAATGGCGGTTAATACGGCCGCCTGGCTATCAGCGACTTTGGAGTGGAAGTGCCTGCAAAAAGGGCACTCAAATATAGTCAATTCAGTGAGGCATGACCTGGCGAATTTAGACTATATAACACCCCTGTTGTGTTTTGGAAAGCTTTTTAAGATGATTTTCCCCTCTAGGGAGGATTGGAATAGTGGTCTCATTATGGAGACCGGGTCAGCTAAATTCTTCACCGATGGCTCCAAGCTCGATGGTAGAGTGGGAACGGGTGTATTCTGTGCAGAATTAAATGTTAGTTTATTTTTTCGTCTGCCTGAGTACTGCAGTGTGTACCAGGCAGAAGTTTTAACGATTGAAGAGCTCATGAATTGGTTGAAGCATAATGTAATATCGTTAATTGATATCACTATTTATGTGGACAGTGAGGCGACCATTCTTTCGCTGGATACAGTTTCCCTGGCGTCAAGGGTGGCGTTGGATTGTCAAACATCTCTTAAAGAGATGAGTGAACATTTCAATATCCAGTTGGTCTGGGTTCCGGGCCATTCTGACGTTGAGGGAAATTGCAGGACAGACGAGTTAGCAAGGTACGGTACGACTCTCCAGCTGGAACCAGGGAGAGAATGTGTAGGAAGGCCTATGTCTAGCCATAGAGGCAGTTGCTTTGACAAATGCTAGGTAGATCGCCAGTTCAACTGGCAGGGTAGCGAAGCAATTGTGGCCTGAGCTGAACTTGAATCGCCCCAAGATCTTAATCACACTAAGTAAGCGTGATTTAGGTAGAATTGTGAGGATAATTACTGGGCACTGCCTTTTTGGAGAGCATGCAAGAAGGCTGGGTCTGGATGCAAATGACTTCTGTAGAAGCTGCATGAATGAGGAGGAGGAGGAGACTCTTGCTCACTTCATTTGCTCGTGCCCTGCGCTAGCTGGTAGAAGACATGATAACTTGGGAAAATACACTATGGACAGCCTCTGTGACCTCGAAAGCGGTAATGTGCGAGATCTTTTACGCTATATTAATAGTACTAAATGGGTTTAAGGGAGTTTATGATGTCGGATCCTGTGGTATCACAATGGGCCATAATTGGCCTAAGTGTGCGATAGCAACCACTAACCTAACCTAACCTACTTAACGAATTCCACATGCTAACTCCCCTCACAAAAAATGCTGAATTCATCAGATTACATTTGTTAATAGCCGGAGTCAAAAGACGAATGCGACGATTGGAAGACGAAACTAATTTCTCTACAATATAGGTGGGTTGTTTATACTTTAAGAACTTGAAAATGTATAAACAAACTCGAAACTCATAGAATTCAGCAAGAGAACAGCCAAGTAATTAGTAAAATTCGAGATGTGGTCGTACTTTCTTAGCCCGTATACGTATCTCACACAAGAATTAAATAGCAATCGAAGTTGATTAAAGTACTTCTTCTTTAATTCAAAGAAGACAATATCTACGTACAAAAAATGTGGAAGGATGAAAGATTTCAACAATTGGAGTCTAAGATTGGTATTAACACGTTCACGACCACAGGACTCATATGTGCGTCGTGCAGTTTATACAACGAAATTTTGTTCTAAAAAACTGGCGACTCGTTTATGCGTCATACTATTAATATCGTCATAAACCTCACAACACACACGAATAAAACATTTATTCTACAATTAGGCTTCAATTAGCTCATTTCGTGCAAAATTTATCATCTGATTTGTGGCCAGTCCAGGCTAGGGTAGCAGCTCGGTCGTGAACGGATTATAACACTTCGTGGTAGCCCATAACATTCTTAATAATAAAAAATACTCGATTACAAACTGTTTCGATGTGGTAACTCCAGCATAAGCACTTGTCAAAAATTAAACCTAAATTGTTCACAGAATCAGAGAAATCAACCTCCTCTCCTAGTACGCTGATTTTAGGTAGGTTGTGCGTATCACGAATTGTAGAAGATATAATAATAGATTTGGTTTTTCCACCATTAAGTTCAAGATTATTTTCTATAGACCATTTTGTAATCAATTGAATATTGAAATTACCGGTTCCGATAGAATTTGTTATCTCGTTGGGCCTACAAAATCTATAAATTTGCAGGTCGTCCGCGAAAAGGTGATATTTGCATTGAGTGACAATTGCAGGTAGGTATTTTATATACATCATGAATAGAAAAGGACCTAATACCGATCCCTGGGGAACACCGCAATTTGTATAACAAGAGCTTGAGATTAGTTAGTTCTAACCAATTTTGATCGGTTTGATCGATATGACAAAACCAAACGACAAACCGACATTTGAAACTGTTACGAAGTTTGCTAACCAAAATTGAATGATCAATTTTATCGAAAGCTTTACTAAAGTCTAGAAGAACCAGCGTACAAAGATAAACCTTATCTATGGCCGTGCGGATGTCGTCATTGATATGTAGTAAGGCACATTAGTGCTGAAATGCTGTCTGTAAGCAGACTGGTACATTGATAGTAAATTATCCGATTCAACGTAAGTTAATATTTGTGATTGTAGTATTTTTTCAAAAACTTTAGACAAAGCAGGAAGCAGACTAATAGAGCAAAAATCAGATAAGCATTTGAGATTTTTATTCTTGGGAATAGGAATAATAATTGATTGCTTCCAACTCTCTGGAAAAATAGAAAACGTTATTAAGCTATTAAAAATATTTAGCAAGTAGCAATCAACCTTTGGTAAAATAAGTTTAACAAACTTAATTAGTATTTCGTCAACTCCAACAGCGTTTGATTTAACGGAATCTAAGGCATCCATATAAGGTCAGTGTAGTGTAGTAATCCCGCTGAACGAGCACTGTTAAGAGAAAAATAATTATTGAACTCATTTGGTGAATATTGTGTAGATGGTTTTTCGTTGGATGATAGAAAGGAACCAACAGATTTTAAGTTTTTCCAAAAAACTTTTGAAGGAAGGGATGGGTGCAATATAGATGAAAAATATTTGGCCTTTGCGCGTTTTATAATATTATTACTCCTATTTCGGACAGCTTTATATTCTTGGTACAGTTCAACTCTTCTTGTACGCTTCCATCGACGTAAAATAAAATCCCTGAAATTTATGGTATCCCTGATCTCATCATTGAACCTATAGGCGGCTGTTTAGGTTTAGGTGATATATTCCTTAGTGGCACAAATTCCTCAAACAAGTCTACAACTAGTTCAGTAAAGTATTCTACTTTATCAACAGGGTTGTTAAAATTGTAAACCATGCTCCAATATAAATTATTACATTTATCAAGCAAGTCTGATAACCTAATGGTATTGTAGTCACGAAATGAAATTTTAGGAATAGATCTCTCATGTTTAATATCATAGGAAAAATAAAGAAGATCGTGATCACTAAACCCAACCGAGATTTGGATATGAAATACAATTTTATCCGTATTAGAAATAATACAGTCCAATAATGAACTAGAGTGTGACGTGAAATATGTTGGCTGGGTCGGTGTTCACAGTAGTGAGAGAAAATTCAGTTAGCAACCTTTTAAATGTTTTCGATGACGATTTAGTTTTTTTGAGATCACAATTGAAGTCACCGCACAGTACAATATCATTATAGTTAACACTATAATTTTGCAAGAATTTTGTCCCAAAATCTTCAAGGGGTTCGCCATTCGAACCCATTCGATGATATTTTACCAATTACGGACAGGATTTATGAATCAACAACATTATCTCACGTATCAAGTGTTAATCAACCGCTACCCCTAACAACAAACTTAGAAACAATAATCGCAAGTATTGAAAGCATGTTGCATAAGGACTTGAGTCAGTAGCGTATTTAACTGTTCGAGATATGACTGCTTACGTCAATAAACCGTCCCTTCTATGCAATTGTCAAAGACAAATACGATTCTTCACTCAAAATATTTCCTTCCCTTTTAGCTCCACCGGATTATAATTATCCAGTAAAACATGACGTACTATATATTTATTCAAGATTGACATCTTTTTTCGAAACTACGTTTCGGCTCAGTCAAGCCCAAGACCGACCTTGCGGAATACCCGCATGGTCCAATTGGGCATATGCAGGCCTCCACCTTCTTGTGAGGATTCTTCCAGGAGGGCACAGACCTTCCAGTGATCTATAAATGAAGTACTGAAACGATTTCACTTTCTATTTACGTACATTGATGGCACATACATAGATGGTGCTCATGGCCAGTGAGAGCGAAGATAAGCATAAGTTCATCCCACTCAATCCAACCATCGCCATGGCGAGTCAACAACCATTAGAAATTCAACAACTCGTAGGAAGGGTCAATTATCACCACAGGATCATTTCAAAATTAGTCGAATTATTGGCTCCAATTCATGCGCAATTGTGATAATTAAACAAGATGCCAATATTACAAAAGAATTGCTCACGGTCAGAAGAGTATGAGACTGCTTTAGGAAAAATAAAGTGCATCTCATTAATTACACCAGATACAATATTGCGTCTGATGTGTCAAACGAAGCTGTAGGAGCTGTGTTACAATAATGGTATGACGGATGTTGGCAACCTTTAGGATTATTTTCTCGCAAGCTTAAGATAGAGAAAATATTTATTCAACCTTTGATAGGGAACTTTTTTGAATTTACCTCGCTGTTAAACATTTCAGATATGCCGTGAAAGGATGTCAATTGATTGTTTTCAGCGATCACAAAGCATTAACAAAAGATGTGTCTCTCTCGAAGACACATTCACGGAAAAGACTACTTGACGATATCGCTCAGTCTACGACTAATAGTAGACCCATTTCCGATAAGAACAATGTGTGTTGGAGATGACATTCAACGTGACGTATCCTCGTCGATTAGTACCACCATCTGCTGATGGGCACTCATTAACCAACCACATTGCATCGGGCAATTCCTCAAATGTCAAATCAACACGACGACGAAAATTAAAACTTCTTCTTGTCAAAATCTTGGAGGAGCACGCAGCACGAGCACAAAAGAATACAAATAATAAAGCATATAATAAAACAGTTTGTTTTTAACTCGTATTTAATTCTTTGCAATCCGTTTCAACATTTTATGGTCCTTCGAGCCGAATGCTCGTGCCGTGCTACAGCAATAATCAACATTCGCGGATAAGAAACTTGAATTCTTGGTGAAGTGCGCGTGGCTAATATCAGTGTAAGCGACCTGGTGGCAAACCAACAATGTTCGGTGCACCAATGTCAGCCCGCATCAGACTATCATTGCTACAACGGGCTCTTGAGCGAGCTGTACGGAAGAGCAAGGAGCTCGCAATCAACACGCCCGGGATATCCAGAGAAGTAGTACAGATGCAAATCGATCACGTGGCTTCCTGGTACAAGGAATTTTGCGGAGTACAGGATGAAATCGAGGCCGTGTGCGGTGATAAAGAGCTCGAGGGAGAGTACGGGATCCGCGGCCAAGCGGACGACTACTACCTCGCAGCAACATCGAACCTCAAAACACTGCAAAGACAGTTAGCAGCCATGGGCGAAGGCGATGCCAAGGGAGCTCTCGTACAACAGTCGTTCGATACGAAGCTGCCCCGAATCTCGATACCAGTATCCGATGGCGATTACGCAAGCTCGACCGAATTCGAAAACTTATTTGTTGATCTCATCCACAACCACGTGCAGCTGGCCAGCTCGCAAAAACTACATTACTTAAAAGCGAACCTGACCGGAGACGCAGCATCGCTGCTCAAATCTGTGAGCATAACAAATGAAAATTATGATGAAGCATGGCACATGTTACGAGACCGATATAACCACCGGCGGCTCATCATCGACAGTCATTAACGCAGGTTCAGAACAATGTCTACTCTACAAATTGAATCAGCTGTGGGGTTGCGCAAAATCATCGACACTGCGACCGACACCATTCGCAGCTTGAAGGTCTTAGGGGTACCAGTCACCACTTGGGATATCATATTAGTGAACATCATCGCAGATAAGCTGGACTCTGATACCCACCGCAACTGGGAAATGTCACTAACCCGAGCACAATACCCATCATACAAAGAGCTAATCGATTTTTTGAGCACTAGATGGCAATCACTGGAGATGATTTCCATGACCAAAGCACAATGGGAGCCACCACAGCCGCACAACGATGTTCCGTCATTATCGCTTTCGTTGCGCACTCGAGCACCTCGCAAACCTATCACGCACTCAACTCGTACCCTCGTCGTCACATCGAGCTCTCGTATCACGTGTCAAGTTTGTGCTGGAAATCACAACGTGTTCCAGTGTGATCATTTCAAACCTCTTACATTCGAAGAAAGGTCAAATCTCTTCCGATCAAAGATGTTGTGCTTCAACTGGCTGCGCAAGGGCCACTCCAGTTCGAGTTGTAGATCCAGTTTATGCCGTGTTTGCAACAAAAGACACCACCGCTATTACACATATCGAATCCAAACACTGAATCATCATCCATCGAATCATCATCTACTTCGGTCATCACGAACCTATTCCCCTAGTCGCATCACTTCAAGTGATGTGACTACTCATCTTGTTGGTTACTAGATAATTAAATCGAAATTTACAAAATAATTGTTCAATAAAGTCGTTCTGGCTGTTTTTTAAATCTTAGTATACTGCTTTATAAATATTTCCTTGCGTCTGCTATCACTTGAAACAACAATTTCTATCACTTGAAATTTTGACGTGACAAATAAATAAAAAAAAATTCAAACTATCGCAGCCAACTAAGATTTAAAAAATTTTCATTGAGAGTTTTGCACAAAATTATTTAGTAAATTTTGATTTTAAAATCTAGTAACCAGGAAGATTCCTAGTTACGTCGCATGAAGTAATACGTCTAAGGGAATTGTGTACTAAATTTTAGTTCTGTAAAAATAACGGCCTACTGGATTTTGTCTTCAATTGTTTGTCATTACTTGATAGAGAAAAGCGGGTCCTTGCAAGTTGGAAGTATAAGAAACGAAGCAATCATTTATAGGATTTTGTACTTTGATGTACAAAAAATGATTTCACGCGACGGACAAAACATATTTTAATAGGACATTATTTTTAGAACTTGAAACCACTAAATGTGAAGCACAAATTACGTAAGATTATTTTTCGAGCAGGTTTATCACCATTGCATGAGTTGTGTCAGGTATCATGCTACAGCAAACAGTCAAGTAACTGGTGATCTACCTGCCACTCAGGTAAATCCATCGCGTTGCGTTACACAATATTTAAGTCAACATTAATCATTTGCACGAATTCTTTTGTATGATGTACATATTTTTAGGTTCACTTACGTTTCCCGCAACTAAAATATGAATCTTGTGCGAGTATTTTTGTGTATCACTGTCTGATTTGCTCCTATGGATACATAGGTTTTAATACATCTGTATAAACGGTTTATTTAGAATTTTTCAATGTTTTATGTAAATCGTACATACGAGTACATAAATAAACTAAGTAAATTATTGGTATTTGGGTCGATGCTCTTTACAAAAAATAAACTTTAATCACCAAATATAAAAAATCCATTAAAAATTTAATAAAATTTACGTAGGCAGTAAACCAATATCCTCTTCGAAATTATTTATGGAAAATAATAGCGGTATTCAAAATCCAAACCAGCATTAGTCATTAACTCAGGTAATAGTTTTAGAACACTCCTGAATAAAGAGGCTGTTTGAAACTAAGCAATTTGGGGAAGTTCACTTTACGTGATGTAAATAAAATTAACTTAAGAAAAGTAGAAAGTAGTCCCACTCATATAAGCCTTTGTCATGCACCAGTTTTCACCAGAGATAAATCTAAGATTTCCTTAAGCTTTCATTCAAACAGCCTTTCGAATCGCATTAAAAAGGGCGAACAACTAAATTTATGTATCAATTGCTTTCGATCCGGTCACTTGGAGGATAGATGTCGTGCGCGGATTGCAATATCTGCCGAAAAATGCATAATACCTTACTTCATGCACACTACACGTGCAAAACACAAAAATTTGTAAAAATTTTAAAGTGTGATATCTAGAAAACGTCTCATTTGAAGCGGTTCGCCTATGGTTAACGCTGGAAAATTTTCCAGGTCAAGTTTCATGTTGGGAGTTCATTAACACTGGGAGAAAATAGACGTGCAAACTTCAAAATTTTATAAAAACTTAACGTATAAAGTGTTATGTGTGGAAAAGGTCTAATTTGAAATGGTTTGTCGATGATCGCTGGAAAAGAGTTTGCGAAAATTTAGGGATGTGAAATACTCGTGCAATTAAAAATTATTTAAAAAAAAAATTAACGTTTAAAGTGTTATTTGTGAAAAAAGTCTCATTTCAATCTAGTCGTTGATGGTTTTCGCTGGAAAATTTTCCAGAGTAAAGATTTTATTCGAAAGTTGAGGCTTGAGAGTTGGGAGTTTTCTGCTGTTTCATTAACCATCAACAAAATCTGCACTGGTCATGTTCATATTGGGAGTTCGGAAAAATTGGGGGGAGTGAAATACACGTGCAAACTTCAAAAATATGTAAAAACTTAAATTTTAAAGTCTTATGTCTGGAAATAGTTCATCGATGATCGCTGGAAAGTTTGCAGGTCATTATTAACGTTTAGAGGTCACGAAAATTCGGGGTAGTGAAATACTCACTTTTAAAAATTATTAAAAAAATTTAAGGTTCAAAGTGTCATGTGGGGAAAACGTCTCAAGTTGTCGATGGTTTTCGCCGGAAAATTTTCCAGCTCAAGTTACATGTTGGGCAAACAACGTGAAATTCATGTTCAAATTTCAAAAATTTGTAGAAACTTAACGTTTAAAGTCTAATTTGAAGCGATTTGCCGTGGATGAACGCTTGAAAATTTTGCAGATCAAGTCTCATGTTGGGAGACCGGGAAAATTGGGAGGAATGAAATACAAGTACAAAACCCCAAACATTTATGACAACCCGTACAAATAAATTGTTGTCTGGAACAAGTTTGATTTGAAGTGGTTCCTCGATGGTTATCACTGGAAAATTTTATAGGTTATGTTAACGTTGAAAGTTCGCGAGAATTTGGTGGTGTAATACACGTCCAAACTTCAAAAATTTGTAAAAACTTAACATTTGAAGTAATATATCGGGTGGCCTCATTTGAAGCGGTTCGTCACTAGTTATCACTGGAAAATTGTCCGGGTCATTTTGAACGTTGAGATTTTTCGCGAGAATGTGGAGAAGTGCAACTTACAAATATTATTAAAAAAAATTGTACGTTTAATGTGCTATGTGTGGGAAAGGTGTCATTTGAGTCCAGTCTTCGATGGTTTTCACTGGGAAATTGGCCAGCGTTCACAGTTCAGGTTCAAGCCTCACGCGTGCAAACTTCAAAAAATTGAAACTTGATGAACGGCTTCAAATATGACCTTTTCCAGAAATAACACTTTAAAAGTGAAAACAACTCAAAATCATTTGAGTTCAATAAAAATCAATCTGTAAAATTTCACCCGAATTGTTGAGAAGGATTCCATGGATAACAGAAAACTTTCAACATCACCGATGAAACGCGAAACAATGATATGTTTGTCTGGCCTGCACACCACGAAATTTTTTTTGAATAGAAACGGATAATTTTCTGGAGTAGGAAACATCAAGCTACATTTAACCTACATGTTTTGACATCTTACTAACACAGCAAAGTAACACAGACTCTTAAACAAAAATATTAATTAAATAATTACTCGTAATTTAACGTTATATTTGTTCTTGAAGATGTAATGGTTGGAAAATACAATTAAAAATGGAAAATTAAATTTAGCAATTGTATGAAAATTCTATTTTTTGATATGGCAACCTCTTTGTACTCCCCCTATTCATTATATAAGTACACACTCGTCTTACTACTTATTGTTTATAATATCTTTTGATATTAAAAATATATATTTGTGGTTTTTCGAGTGCTACACTTATCAGAGTTTCGCAATAAAATATAAATGTATGAACAAATATGTTTTATATGCAATATATGCAGCAGAAACTGTATACATCAAACGTAAAGAAAAAAATTAAGATTGAAGTTGAAAAAATTCGTCATAAAAATACTTCGTGATTATACTACAAATGACGTCATTCTATTAATTATTTAAGACAATGCAAATATGTTACCATTCAGTTATTATACCACCAAATTTTGTTTGAGTGAATTTTTAGTATAATTTACTTCACTTACCTGATAATTCCGTTAATTACACCTTCGATCTCAAGAAATCATCTAAAAAGAAATGTATATCAAAATATTAATATTATATGAGTTATAATTGGAACAAAAATTTAGAAATATATTCAAACGCGCAAAGTTCCTTGCAGAAAAGACGCGAAATAACTAACAAAATACTTGACGAACAATTAGGATAGAGAGTGGCACTGAAATCGTGTCAAGTTGATCTCTTGCGCCTACCAACGATCATTGCCCCTATACAAAATGGCTGCAAAGCATAGGTTAAGTCTGACCTGATACTAAACTAGGATAAGTCGCTAGAGAGGATATCTCCTGGAGACCTAGAGTGAGAGCTTGATCCTAGTGGAACTGCCGACCACCGACTGGAGAGTGGCCAAGTTTGAAGAACCAAAGGCCGATTATAATCTATATAGCTATTACCTTATTAAAAGGAGCATGATGAAACTATGGTGAAGATTGAGGTAACACAGAGTAAACCTAAGGTTGAGATTCCTGCAGATTAACTTCCATCGCTCCAAGGCAGCTTTGGGTGCCTTTATGCTCAAACTACCTAAATATAAACTGCTATACGCGAAGAAAGAAGGTAAAATTATTTCCCGCATTCTTGCTAAAATTAATCAAAATATCTTCAAGTTACAGTAATTCAGATATTGTCAAAACAATCATTGTGCTAGTTTAGTAAATTGCAAGGTGTCACAGGATCATTCCTTTTCTGAGCATTGTTATCTCCAATTTGAATTGAAGACACAACTTATCAACATATCTAGATGTGGAAACATAAGAAAACCGACAGGGATAGTTTTAAAACTATTCGAAGCAATTCACTACCGGCACCGGTTCCTAGCCCCCTAATTCAACACAACAGCTTGATGTCCTAATGAACCAGCTATCCCAGCTTTTAAATAAGGCCATATTAGATGGGTGTCCTCCTAGTAGACCTCTGGCTTAACCTCGACCACCTTCAAAACACCCGTACCAAATGCTGGAGGCTCTTTAGAAGAGTCAAGGACACTAAAGCTGCAAATGACTGGGACTGCTACAAGGAAGTCCTCAAAACATACAAATACGAATTAAAAAATGCTAAATACCGCATTAAAATGCAGCCGATCTCCGAGGCATCTAGCCTGAATACATCGGAGTGAAGTTTCTGCCAAAATAAAAAAATATACACTGTGTCCTATAAGTACTTAGAATTGAAAAAACACTCAAATATTGAACTTTCATAATTATATCTGAAATTTTTTAATAAACACAAATATTTTTCCACTAAGTAGCAAAGATTTAAGTTTTGAGAAAAGTTTTGAATGAAATTTATAAAATGAATTCGTTCACAACAAAACACACTAATACCCTTGACAGACTAGCGATTAGCTAAACGCGTTTAGTCGGTTTTTCGAGTTTATCTCTTAATGTGTCAACAGTCGAGATTAACTAAACGGGTTTAGTGCGCTAATCTCTCAATATTTTGAAGTTTATCGCATAAAAATGGGTTTAGCGAGAGCGCCATCTAACAATAAAGGTTAAAATGTATAAATAGGACAATGCCATTTAGTAATGTGATACAATGATAGATGCCGCTTACTTTTTGAGTTATTCCTTTCGGGTTCAAACATTTTTTTTGCTTCATTTTAAGTTCAACATACACAAATGTGTATGTAAATAATGACAGGTTGTAATGTCTTCCGTATTTTAACGGATCTTAGTTAAATGGGAATTCTTCAAAAAGAGCATAATAATTTGATAACACATAAATTTAATAACATATTAATTATTTGTTTCTGATAACATATTGGGGGTACAAATTGAAAATGCGGGATTTTTTTCTATTTTTGAACGTTTATTCTGAAAAAATGGTAACAAATGAATTATTCAAAATATTGTCCATCGCTAGCCACAACTTTTTCCCATCTTTCTGGCAATTTACGGATACCGTCGCGAAAAAATTCGGCCGGCTTGGCTGCTATCCAGTCATCGACCCATTTTTGGGCTTCTTCGTAAGAATGGAAACGCTGGTCAGCTAGGTCATGTGTCATCGATCGGAAAAGGTGGTAATCGGAAGGAGCAATATCTGGGCTATACGGCGGGTGGGGTAAGACTTCCCATTTCAGCGTTTGTAGGTATGTTTTGACCGGCGCTGCAACATGTGGCCGAGCGTTGTCATGTTGCAAAATTACTTTGTCGTGTCTTTGCTCGTATTGTGGCCGTTTTTCTTTGAGTGCGCGGCTCAAACGCATCAATTGAGTTCGGTATAGTGCTCCTGTGATGGTTTCGTTCGATTTCAATAGCTCATAATACACCACACCCAGCTGGTCCCACCAAATACAGAGCATGAGCTTGGCGCCGTGAATATTTGGTTTGGCCGTCGATGATGATGCATGGGGTAACCATATGATTTTTTGCGCTTCGGGTTATCGTAATGGATCCACTTTTCATCACCAGTGACAATGCGATGCAAAAAACCTTTCCGTTTTTGCCGTTCGAGCAGCAGTTCGCATGCAAAAAAACGGCGCTCGACGTCTCTCGGCTTCAGCTCATACGGCACCCAATGTCCTTGCTTTTGGATCATTCCGAGGGCTTTTATACGATGGGAAATGGCTTGTTGTGTCACTCCCAATGAATCTGCGAGCTCTTGTTGAGTTTGACACGAGTCTTCATTGAGTATTGCCTCCAATTCAGCATTCTCAAACTTTTTCACTTGGCCCGGCCGCTCTTTGTCCTCAACGTCAAAATCACCACTTCTAAACCGCACAAACCATCTCTCGCACGTTGAAACCGATGGAACATGACTCGGATAAGCCTCGGAGACCAATCGATGTGCTTCAGCAGCACTTTTCTTCAAATTAAAGAAGTAAATTAAAACTTCCCGCAAATGCTGTTTTGTTGGCACGAAACTCGACATATTGAGAGCTCAAAAAAACTATGAATTTGACACTGCGACAAATTGACACATACTGAAAATAAAAGCTATAAGACGTAGCTTTGACATGAACATAGTCACAGTACTGCCTGATGCGTATAGCGTTAGTAACGCCATCTGTTATCAATCCCGCATTTTCAATTTGTACCCCCAATATTAGTTATTTTATTATTATTATAGTTAGTGTTTGTTATGGTTTGTTATAGTGTCTAACCAAAAAATTAAGTAGAATCAGAAATGTGTATATTGGTCTTCAATATACACATAATTCTATGTTTGACACGTTCGTTTTTCGTAAGCAAAAGTTGCATACACAATTGTGTATACTGGTCGGGAAAGGTTATATTCCTTTTTCAGCCTGCCATCACAATTGTGTGGGTAACGAAGACGCATCATGTCAAAAATTGATATTTGTATGTGTTTTGGCCCAACATACACATTTGTGTATTTACGTAGAGTGTGTATTATGACTCATGACAAATAAAAGCTGCGTTTTTTTTAAAACAGATTAAAAATTTTATTTTTTTTTAAAAAATCCATCATAAAAGTTGTATGGTTTTCTTGTAAAATCGTTGTTCTGTATAGTTCTGTATAATAACGGAGTAGTTCAGAACTATACAGAACAACGATATTACAAGAAAATCATACAACTTTCATGATGGATTTTTTTGGTTATACATAGATTGATTCATATTAAATCTAAATTATTTAATTTTAAAAAAAAATAGATTTTTAATTTTAAATTGGACAAATTTGAAAATAGCTATCGCGAACTCTACTCGATTGTTTTCAAAAAAAACGCAGCTAAAGTACCACTGGTGCTATATTTGACTTATTTCTAGTGCCGGATAATAAACCATGGTATTGTATTTGGGATTCATATTTTTTTAATCTGTACCTATGTACATAACTCGTTTTATTGTCTTGGGAGGAAATCCACTATCAGGTACATTAGCAGAAAAATATATGACCCATTTGGAAAAAGGATACATTATTTATAATTACAACGAGTATTGTTAAACGAGTATTATAAACAAAACTATGCACCGCGCTCAATGACAATTGAAAATTAATGACAATGACATTTGTTTAATACCGATTCCGGACAAACATAGCGCTACCGTATTTTATTATTGAAACAGGGTTTGTTAAGCCTCATAGTGTGTCAACCTAATTGGTTTTGTAGTAGATTAACTAAACTAGTTTAGCTAAACGCGTTTAGCTAAACCCTAGTCTGTCAAGGGTATAAGAATCGCAAAGAGATGATCGAAGTGGTTCTGAACTAGTAATTGATGTAAGAAACAAATCTTATTTATCCACATGCTCGGAAATCTCTGAGATTTTTATTAGTTGAGCCAAAACATCATCGAGTGCAATATAAAATTTCTTAAACATACTTAGATATTTCCAAATATTTAAGAATCTTCTTATTACACTCAATGATGTTCTGTCTCGAGTTACAAAAATCTCAGAGATTTCCGAGCATGTGGACAAATAAGATTTGTTTCTTACATCAATTACTAGTTCAGAATCACTTCGATCACCTCTGTGCGATCCGTAGGGGCCGCGATAAATAATTTCAAATGTTTAAGAATTTTCATATTACACTCAATGATGTTTTGGCTCAACTAATAAAAATCTCAGAGATTTCCGAGCATGTGGATAAATAAGATTTGTTTCTTACATCAATTACTAGTTCAGAATCACTTCGATCATCTCTTTGCGATTATTAGTGTGTTTTGTTGTAAACGAATTCATTTTATAAATTTCATTCAAAACTTTTCTCAAAACTTAAATCTTTGCTACTTAGTGGAAAAATATTTGTGTTTATTAAAAAATTTCAGATATAATTATGAAAGTTCAATATTTGAGTGTTTTTTCAATTCTAAGTACTTATAGGATACATTGTATATTTTGTTATTTTGGCAGAAACTTAACTCCGATCATGAATACAGTACTATCTCTAAGTCAACCCATTCCGAACTTCTCCAACAACTGGATGGCTTCTTGGAGCTATTGGAGCGAAATCACTTTCCTCTGTGCCACGAAAACCTAGAGACAACAGAGTCGGAGAATTGTAAGCCAAGTTATAAGCTGAAGAAAAATCCATTAGCTTTAAATCTTATTTCGGCAGGACCCAATAGCATTATATCGATTGATGTCCACAAACGAATGACTGGTAACCTTACTCAGACATAAAATCATCTCCAAGGGCAGCCTGGAACTCTCACATTTCTAGTAAATAGACTAAAGTAAATATTTATACCAAAGGCGGTTAATTTATAAGCCCACCCAACATGCATAACTGCTATCCACACCCTTATTGCTGATATCGATAAATCCCTTGAGCACAAGGAATACTTCATGATAACTTTGGAGATGCCAAACTTCCATCGTGGCGCGTCCCCAGGTGGCGGATAGGGGAATGCTCTTTAACCGGCTTGCCGGAGGGTAGGTGGGAAATAAAATACCATCCGCGGACTAAAACTGGCTAGGGGAAGGAACCCCGAACAATAAACCAACCATGGCAGATCAGAAGAAGATTAATGCTACGGTGCAGGGATTAGGATGCCCAGTACCGGCGACTTCGGAAAGTGAGCGAGCGGGCTTCCAGTCGTCGATATCCAGCGACCGCAATGCTTTAGTAGTGGCAAGCTTAGCTACTGGAGCAGATAGAAGTATAAGCCCCATTTCTCCATTAGAACTCATGCATTCTCCAACATTAACGAAAAGACACCGTATGCTTTAAGACGGCAATGAAATGACATCAAAATTAGCCTCGCTTGAGCGCCAGAATAATGAACTAAGGACAAAATGCCAGCAATATGAGTTACAATGTAATAAATACCAAGATATTTTGGTAAACTTACAAAACAGAATCGAATCACTAGAAAGGCAAAATAAACCTTCTACGTCTACTAATGGTAGAAGTCAGAGCCTACAAAGTCTAACCAATGACTACTTTACGGATGAAGAGGAACTTGAGAAAGAAACCCAACCTAGACAAAATAAACTAAATGTACATAAAAAGAGGAGACTCTCCAAAACGCCATCACCAAGGGTAACTCTACCGCAAGATAACGAAATACCAAAACAACAACAACAAGCACACAAAAAGGAGCCCTTACCACCACCAATCAATGTCAGCAACGTTAGGAATTTTAATATACTCAGAGCTCAAGTATTGGCAGTGACAGATAAACCTGCTCAGTTTAAAGCAATATCCAATAACGACATCAAAATAACAACGCAGTCTGAAAATGACTACCGTAAAATTAAAAAACTACTTAGCGATATAAAAGACACTGAATCCAATAACAAGGATAGTACACTATATAAGATGGAATACCATACTTATCAGCTCAAAAGTGAAAAATGGTATAGAATCGTAATACGAGATTTACCGTCATCTACCAATCGCGAAGAGATCAAAGCGGCAATCGAGGACCATGGTCATAAAGTAACCAACATTATTAACGTTCATAAAAAGTTGACAATTAATAATGAGAAAATTATTAGACACTTCCCATTGTTTTATGTAGACCTGTTACAGGGGGAAAACAATAAGGACATATACGAAATTAAGAACCTGCTATATTGCAAGGTGTCTATTGAACCACCTAAAAAGGTAATAGGTATACCTCAGTGTACAAATTGCCAACAGTTAGGACACACGAAGAACTTCTGCAATAGGCAAGCTAAATGTGTCAAATGTGCTGAGAATCATCAAACAAAAGAATGTCAAAAGCCGCGAAATGTTATACCAACTTGTGCACTGTGCGGAGAAAAAGGTCATCCGGCTAGCTATAAAGGATGCCTGGTGTATCAGAAAAAACTAAATGCTCAGCTACCGAGAAAAATTACAGTAGCAGAGCGCCTACAGCAAAAGCCAAACCAACAATATGATACAATTAGAGAGGGGGTTTCCTACGCCCAGGTGACCAAAACCTCGAATAACAATTCAAATCAAGTAAGCAGAGCAGGCAGAAGCCTGTGCCAAACGAGCCAACCATTAGTAATATAATGAAAATGCTCACCGAATTTCAGGCAGAAATGAGACAAAATTTCAGCCAGCTTACTAACAGGGTGGATAAACTGGAAGATAATTCCAAACCACCAAACAAACCGCTAAAACATAAAAAGTAAATGACTGTAACATTCCTACGTATAATTACCTGGAATGCTAACGGGCTTAATGCAAGAGCTCAAGAACTAGAAGTATTTCTAAGAACCAACAACATAGATGTAGCTTTAATATCAGAGACGCACTTTACGGAGAAAAACTTTATCAAAATTACAGGATATAGAGCCTATTGGACATTGCATCCTAGTGGTCGTGCTCGAGGAGGGACAGCAATCTTAATCAAACAAAATATCCTACATTTCCAACAAGAAGAAATTAAGGAACCATTTATGCAAGCAACCGTAATAACGATTAACCATGGTGGTGCTGAACTAAGTTTAGGGGCGATCTACTGCCCACCAAGACATAATATCGTAAGAAATCAATATGTCAACATTTTTAATAAACTTGGACCAAGGTTTATTATAGGAGGTGACTACAACGTGAAACATACTGCGTGGGGATCTCGACTCATAACACCAGGAAAAGGAAAAGAACTCCTAAGTGCAATAGAAATATCAGGATGTGAATATCACTCATCGCGTAAACCTACCTATTGGCCTACAGACATAAGCAAAATTCCTGATTTGATTGACTTTTATATCTCGAAAGGAATAGCCTCAAATTACATTGAAGTTGAAGGCATTGACGACCTTACTTCCGATCATACACCGGTCTTAATGACTCTGAGTACATTAGTCATAAGAAAGAAAACCAAACTTAACCTTACTAATAAATTTACTGATTGGGAATTATTTAGAGAGAAACTGGATACTCTAATTGAGTTAAAAGTTAGTCTTAAAACTAAACAAGAACTTGAATTACAAACTAAACATTTTATTAACTCCATGCGTGATGCAGCTAAAGAGGCTACACCCATTCTAGGTGAGAAAGTCGTACAAGAGATCAACTACCCCCTGGCGATTCGGGAACTGATAAAAGAAAGGCGTAGGAAAAGGCGCGTATGGCATAGAACTAGAAACATTAATGACAAAAGAGAATTTAATCGGGTAAGTAATAAAGTTAACCGATTAATTAAAGAACACAAAGAAGCTTGTACTGAATATTATTTGAAAGGACTGGGTCCTCAAGCTGACAAAAATTATTCTCTTTGGAAAGCTACTAAAAGATACAAGAGACCAATAATCCAAGTGCCACCTATAAGGAACATAAATGGAGAATGGGTGCGACGTAACGAAGGAAAAGCAGAACTATTTGCACAACATTTGGCATCAGTATTTCAACCACACGACATACAATCTAGGATTGATCCTAAACCAGTCTATAGATCTCCATCAAATATCAGAAGTGTCACCCCACTTGAAATTGCACAAGAAATTGACATGAATCTGAATCCCAAAAAGTCACCTGGAATTGATGACATTTCGCCAAGGATGTTTAAGGAGTTATCAAAGAGAGCAGTGACTATGTTAACATATATATATAATGCTTGCTTTCGACTTACATATGTGCCTGAGTGTTTTAAGGTTGCACAAATCATCATGATAAAAAAACCAGACAAACCAGCCGAGCAAATGGGCTCATACAGGCCCATCTCTTTGTTACCTACTATTTCAAAATTGTTTGAGAAGTTGTTATTGAAACGACTAAGACCAATGATCATTATACCTGACTTCCAGTTTGGATTCAGGAATAAACATTCGACAATTGATCAAGTTCATCGCGTGACTGCAAAGATAGAACAAGCACTTGAAGAGAAGAAATATTGCCCTGCCGTATTTCTAGATGTATCACAGGCTTTCGATAGAGTGTGGCATGAGGGTCTTATCTACAAGATAAGTAAATTAGTGCCAAAAAATTACTGCCAATTGCTCGAGTCGTATCTCTCCAAACGAATATTTAGAGTATCACATGAAGTAACATACTCCAACTTTTACCCAGCCGTAGCAGGAGTCCCCCAGGGTAGCGTATTAGGACCCATCCTATATCTACTTTACACTTCTGATATACCGACAACGGAAACAACCTTCAATGGAACTTTTGCTGATGATACCGCAGTATTGGCATCAAGCGAATCGCAGAACCAAGCAGTAGAATACTTACAGCACGCACTCGATAAAATCAGCCAATGGACCAGGGATTGGAAAATAAAGCTTAACGAGCTGAAATCAGTCCATGTAACATACACGTTGCGGCACAAAAATAGCAACATCCATACATTTCTCAATGGGGTACAAATTCCCCAAGCTGAATCTGCAAAATATCTCGGATTGCATCTCGATTCAAGATTGAACTGGAAACATCACGTTAGACAAAAAGCAGAGCAAATGAAAATGAAACAACGTGAAATGTACTGGCTAATAGGAAGACATTCTAAGCTTAGCCTGTACTGTAAACGCCTGATCTACGAAACAATAATTAAACCAATTTGGACGTATGGTATCCAGCTCTGGGGCTGTACTAAACAATCAAATCGTTTAATTATTCAACGTTATCAAAACAAATTTCTACGTACAATAACGAATGCTTACCGCTACGTAACCAACGAGGAATTACATAAAGACCTAAATGTCAAATGGATTGATGAAGTGATCCAGGAATTTGCAATCAAACATGAAAGAAGGTTACTGCAACATACCAACAGTGAAGCAATACAACTTCTTGACATAACACAAGAACTGAGACGCCTTAAAAGAATTAAACCGCATGAGCTAGTCATCTAATAAATAAAGTTTCATTATTGGGAGCAGAATATTGATTTCTGTAAACCCACACTCGCTCCACTTATTAGTTTCAAATAAGTGCGTTATTATCTTTAGTAATAAATTATCATTTGATAAGATTGTACTATTTAAATAAATAAAAAAAAAAAAAAAAAAAAAAAAAAATGATAACTTTTCAGACCACCACCCTGTGACCCATCCAGGGTGGTGGTCTGAAAAGTTATCATTTTTTGCCAACAGCAGATTTGTGAGTAAAGACACACCGCACGAATTATCTTCTTTCAAGCTTGGTCTTAAATGACCTGTTATTAAACCTAGACTGGTGCGACTTTATGGTGGTTGCTAATGCGGATGATTTTGATAATGGTGTCTTCAGTAAATATCTTTGCACCTTAAGAGATTGCATGCAAAGTGTTAAGCATTCTATCAAATTATACCTGTGATAGACTAGGGATTAACAAAACGAGATTAGTTAAACTCGTTTAGCTAATCGAACAAAATCCTCTTGCGTTGACATACTACCAGTTTAGCTAATCGCGGTGCAAATGTAAAATACTATAGTTGAGCCGCGATTGCACGGTGTCAATATTATAACAAATGACATTTGAATTTATTAGTTATTTATTTCATTAAATAAATATTTCAATTAAATATTCAATAATAAACATTTACAATTAATTGTTATGTAGTAATTAAATAATGAATGAACTCATCCTTTTCAGTTTTAGAATAAACAGGGTTTATTGCAATTCATAAGTACATATTTGTATATTTTTGGTTTGTTTAATTTTACTACTATTTGAATCAAATGCACACAAACAATGAAATGTCTCATAAGAGTTAAAATCTCCGACGTGTAATGGCGCTACTTGTAGTCCCTACCACTAATCTCATAAATATGATAAATCTTCAAAAATTTTGAAGATTAGTTGATTAAACCACTTTAGTCACTAAACCTTAATCCAAATCGAGATTAGTTAATCTTCTACTTGACACACTAGCGCTTAACTCGAAAAAATCACAAATCGCGTTTTATTAATCCATAGTCTGTCACAGGTATTAGGGTAACAGTTGCAATTTGAACACAAAACTGAGTTAGTCCTTTTTTCCATGAAATAAAAACCCCCAAGCTGGCTGAAATTTTGTCTCATTCCTGCCTGAAATTCGGTGAGCAGTGTCATTATATTACCAATGGTTGGCTCGTTGGGCACAGGCTTCTGCCTGCTTTCTTGATTTAGATTGTTATTTGAGGTCTCTAATATTATTGGTTTGGCTTTTGCTATAGGCGCTCTGCTACTGTTATTTTTCTCGGTAGTTGAGCATTTATTTTTTTCTGATACACCAGGCATCCTTTATAGCTAGCCCGGATGACCTTTTTCTCCGCACAGTGCACAAGTTGGTATAGCATTTCGCGGCTTGTGACATTGTTTTGATTGATGATTCTCTGCACATTTGACTTGCCTATTGCAGAAGTTTTTCGTGTGTCCTAACTAGTGGCAATTTGTGCACTGTGGTATACCTATTACCTTTTTAGGTGGTTCAATAGACACCTTGCAATATAGCAGGTTCTTAATTTCGTAAATGTTCTTATTGTTTTCCCCCTGCAATAGGTCTACATAAAACAATGGGAAGTGTCTAATAATTTTCTCATTATTAATTGTCGATTTTTTATGAACGTTAATAATGTTGGTTACTTTATTACCATGGTCCTCGATTGCCGCTTTGATCTCTTCGCGATTGGTAGATGACGGTAAACCTCAAATTACGACTCTATACCATCTTTCACTTTTGAGCTGATAAGTATGGTATTCCATCATATATTTTGATATCATTATTGGATATTGCTTTAAACTGAGCAGGTTTCTCTGTCGCTGTCAATACTTGATCTCTGAGTATATTAAAATTCCTAACATTGCTGATATTAATTGGTGGTGGTAACGGTTCCTTTTTGTGTGCATGTTGTTGTTGTTTTGGTATTTCGTTATCTTGCGGTAGAGATACCCTTGGTGATGTTGTTTTAGACTCTCCTCTTTTTATTTACATTTACTTTATTTTGTCTAGGTTGGATTTCTTTCTCAAGTTCCTCTTCATCCGTAAACCGAAATAACCGGATGGTAACGGCTGTGGGTAATGACTGAAGAGGTAATGGAGAGTGGCTAAATTTCAATGCCGATCAAAATTCTTGTCGTCATGGGGATGTCGGAGATGTGGATGTTGCGTCGGGCAAAGTTTTTGTCAGTGATGTGGTTATCATACAAATTATGAATCTGCAAAACCATAACAGAAATTTAGAAAAACTGGATTTTAACTAACCAATAATTTAAAAACCATAATTTGTTTTTCTTTTAAAGCGATATCTTGAAAACTGGAATACTGATCCGGGATCTTGAACCCCAAGATTGTAATTCCTGGAGCTTTGAAACTTGGGATTTGGAAGGTAATCCAAATCAAGAGTATCAGAAATAAAATTATATGCGTCCAATTTAGTATCATTCGCTGTAAAGGCACTCAGTGTCGAAATTGAATCAGTTAATCTGTGGAGTGATTATCAAATTAATATGATTAACATGACATTTGTAGGTAACGGATTGGATCAGGTTCAACAAATTATCCGTTTTCAAAAAGTGGCTGACTATAATAAATTTTTTATTTGCTATAATAAACTATTTATTGATTTCCGTTGTTTCAGACAGATTAGATAACTGCCATTAACATTCAGTCTGTATTGCATTGAATTTCATACAAAACGTGTTTTTACGCTGTTGAATATGTCGGATTTTGTGATAACAAAACAGCATTTGCAGGAAGTATTAATTTTTTATTTTAATTGGAAGCTGAAGCACATCGAATGCTTGTAGAAGTTTACGGTGATAATGCCCCAACCGACAAATCATGTACAGAGAATGGTTTTGACGCTTCAAAAATGATGAAATGTGTTGAAGATAAGCCTCACTTAGGACATCCAAATCGAAATCGTAGACGATGAATTAGAGGCATTGCTTGATGAAGATCCACACGCCGCAAAAGCAAGAGGAGCTTGTCGGCACATTAGGGGTGACCCAACAAAGAATTTCCGTACGGTTGAAATCTATGGGCATGATTTCAAAGTAAGGCAATTGTGTCCCTTTTGAATTTAAAGCAAGAGACGTGGAAAGGCGATTTTTTTCGTGTGAGCAGCTGCTTCAAAGGCAAACAAGAAAAGGTTTTTTTTTACATCGGATAGTGACTGGTGACGAGAGCCGGATCTTCTACGATAACCTCAAGAGAGAAAAACACTACAGTTTGCCCAGCCAATCGTTGCCATCGACATCAACATCAACACCAAAGACGAAGATTAATGGTTCGAAGGTTATGTTGTGTATCTGGGGGGGGGGGGGGACCAAAGCTCCATTACGGGCGAGCGGTACAGACTACAATTAATTCATTTGAACCATGCATTACAAGAAAAACAACCGAAATATGAGGAAAGGCGTGATAAAGTTTTTATTCTGCATGACAACGATCGGCCTCACATTGCAAAAGTCGTAAAAAAATATTTGGAAACGCTCAAGTGGGATACTTTACCGCACTCGCTGTATTTTCCGGACATAGCTCCTTACTGATTACTGGTTGTTCCGACGGATGCAATACGATTTGGCAGGTCACCGGCTCACTTCTTTCGAAGAAATTGAAAATTGGCAACATCAATAAAAACATAAAACGTCTAGACAAGAATTATGAGGGAAATTTTTTTTTTTTATTTTTTTTTTTTAAGTAGAACTGCAGTGGGCGTATTCGAAACTTGTCATTAACTCAAAAAATAAAATCTTCCCCCTCTCATTCGGTTTTCAAAGTAAATTTGAAATTATGATTGGCCCAAATTTTACAGAAGCCTCCACCTCTTATCTGAAAACACGGAAACCGATTTTCTTCTTGTCGATAAATAAGTTAGTTTTAATTTTGCTTTTGATGTGCACGTTTCGTAAAGGTTTTTTTTACTGGTGATCCTGAAATTTTCGTTTTTACTGTAAAAGTGAATAGTGAACATGTTGAAACTCAAACCAACTACTATTACCAGCTTTTTCTCGAAAAAGCAAAAACTGGCGGACGTCTCTTCAGATGAAATACTTCCGGATTTTTGTGACAAGGAAAATTTACCCGCCTCGAGTCACGCGCCAGGGGTTTTAAAATGCGAGGAAACTGGCAATACAGGTTTGTTTAGATTGATTGCAAAACTATAACCTTATCTGTGCTTGGTTTTTTTTCTAATTTTTGAATTCTTGTATTCAATAGACCTCGAGTATTGCGACCCCGCCAACCAATTACCACTCAACAAAACGGAGAGAGAGTCCAGAATCAAAAGGGGGCCTTACCGTCTAAAACTTCCTTCATATCCGAAGACTACAAAGATGGCAAAAACGGTCGTTCCGTTTGGCGTGGTTTCAGGAGTTTGAGTGGCTCGAATACAGTCATATTCAAGATGCTGCGTTTTGTTTCCGTTGCCGCGTTTTCGGCTTAAATATCACTGGAACTATGGGGCAGGTCGATCCGGCATTTACAACCGCTGGTTTTTCATGCTGGCAAAATGCATCGAAAAGATTCTCTAACCATGAAAACACTGCATGTCATCGGAATAGTGGCGCGGCGGGGCATCATTATACAGGTACTCGGCGGATTGGCGTTGTAATTGACAAGAGCCGCCAATCGTTCATTTCGCAACAAGAAAAAACTCGAGTCAAAAACCAGGAAATTATGGGACGATTCATAGATGTCATTGCTAATAGCCCATGGAGGTTGGCAGTTGCGGGACCACAATGAAGCCGGGGGTTCGCTCCAAAAGGGTTTATTTTTGGAGTTCCTGGATTTGATAGCAAAATATGATAGTATTCTTCTGGATCACCTTAAGAATGCTCCAAAAAAGGCTGTGTACACGAGTATCCAAAATCAACTAATTATGTCTATAAAAAATGTAATCAAACGGAAATTGATGTCATTTATGGAAAATATAGCGATGTTGGGTATCATGAACAAATGTCAGTTATTTTTAAATTTAATAATCAGGCATCGGGGGTAGTAGTGGAACATTTGGTTGCGCTTAAAAGGTTAAGCTCACTTGATTCCGAATCCATTTTTAATGCAATTGATTTAGTACTAGAGGATTATAAAATAGACTGGAAAAATGTAATATCAGTTTGCTTTGATGGGGCTGCGACCATGGCAGGAAATTTATCTGGCGTACAGAAAAGATGTAAAGACAGAAACCGCAACATAACCTATGATCACTGCTATGCCCATTGCCTAAATTTAGTTTTAGTCGATTCGTGTGATTATAAATATAATCCATTAGCTGCTGATTTTTTCGGAAATATCCAATTTCTGTATTCTTTTATTGAAGGGAGCGCTATTAGACATGGGATTTTTGAAAAGCTATGTTCCGAGCTTAACAGTCGGCTAAAAACTCTAAAAAGTCTGTCCACGACAAGGTGGGCCTGCTTCGGAAAGAAGCAGTGGCTGCTATTAGTGCCAATTATCCAGCTATACTGTTAACGTTAGAACAAATAATTGAAAATACTAAACTCCATGACGTTCGTGTAAAAGGGAGGGGAATATTGAGTCAAATAAAAACATTTAATTTCATTTTAGGGTTAAAATTAATGGACCCTATTCTAGCAGATATTCTACAAGTTAGCAAAGTGCTTCAAGATCCAAAACTAGACTTGATAATGGCTACATCGTGTGTAAAATCATTGCGAAACGGGCTGGTTGAAGCCAGGAGTAACCAGGATTTTTTTAAGAAAATTTATGATTTAAATTAATTAGCAATCGAAATTACACCTGTAAAGGATCGAAAAATATCATCCAGCATCGATAATTGCAGAAATGAACACATGTATGAAACTAAAGAAACAGAAACAATAGTTAGATATTTCAACCCGTTTCTGGATCATTTGATCACTGGAATAGATGCAAGATTTAGTCAAGAGGCTCTAGATCTCATTGAAGCCATGGGTAATTTTTTAAATTTGGAACCAAGTGACGCTCATATCAATGTGTTATCAAAGAAATTCGGAGTCTGTTCCCAAACACTTGAATCAGAAATTCGATTATTAAGAGGGTTAACAGACACAACAAATGTATCGGTGTGGGAATGGCGCCAGTGGTTTACTCTACACAATCGGAATAAAATATTCAACGATTTTTTTCGAGTCATTGTTGGTTTCCAGACCATCCCTGTATCCAGTAGTGGATGCGAGAGAGAGTTTTCACGTTTGACTAGAGTCAAAAGTAAATTGAGAGCGACTCAGAAACAAGAACGCACGGAATCATTATTGATGATGAATATTGAGAAAGAAATTGTTAGATCTATTACTACGCAGGAAGTCATTGACGAATTTAAAAAACTTGTACCTTATGAGAAGAGAATGCTTTTGTAGATCATGTTGTGAATTCATACTATTATGTGTTTAATTAATAAACCTCTTATTTGTTACCAAAAAGAACTCAATTTTTTCATTTTTTGAACCCACTCGGTTCAATTCGGATTTTGAATCCACAAAGTAATAATAATAATAATAATAATGTTATTAGTATTATTCGGTGCCACACCTATTGCTAGCGGTTGGCTACGCCTATGCTCAAAACACGAAATGATTTTCCGAGATGGGATTCAAAAATTGCCTGAAAAGTGGGAAACAAAATCGTAAGCAGCTATGGACAATATTTTAATTAATATGTTCATTCGTTTTATTTTAAAATAAATGCAATTTTAAAAATAAAAAACGGACCGAATTAATTTGTACAACCAATTACTGTACTACAGTAATTGTAACTGGAATAATATTCAAACTCAACGGAAAACGGCGAACTTCCTTTCGAGGGGAGTAAGGCCAATGCATAATATTCAAATTTGATGATGGTACGATCCTCAAGACTTTATTATTGGTACGAATCATAAATTGGGCGAGGTTCATGGTGAATATTATTTTAATTAAGTTCTCAGAACAAAATTCATACAAAATAGTTTTAACAGGAGAACCTTCGACACAGTTCAGCTGCGATGACATAAAAAAGTACTATTAAAAATAATTTAATTAGATGCGTTTAATCTGCACTAAGATTTAAATTGTTTAAAAATACAAGGGCATTCCAAATACAGGCATTCCAAATAATTTCAGGGAATGCAAAATTAAAAGAAATTTTGAAAACTTGTATTTCGGTTTCTACGGACCGATAACCGGGATCCCGGTTATCAATACCGAAAATTTGATACATCAAGAAGAATTTAAAGGATTAAATTATTTAACTTTATTTCATGTGAGAATCTAAACATCAAATATTGTTATCTTCAGCACATTGTTGCACGCCAAACACAAAGGAAATGCATAACGCCAAGTCGTGGCGTTCTGTGGTCTGTTACAACCAAAAGCATTTAAAAGTCGTTTATGTAATGTGTTATGGAATGATAATGCAAAAAATTCCGACGGTGCACCAAACAAACAATAGGCAAGTGATATCGTATGTTCGACTCCCGATTGACAGTTTTTACTTCAAAATGGAATATACATTTATAAAATCTCAACGTTGCCACATTAAGCAATGTACACATTGTACATCACATCATCATTTAATCTACAAAATCCACCCATTTCAAAATGTTTATTTTACTTAAAGAATTGCAATTATTCCCCGGAAATTTACAATCGACTAAAGGGAAAGCCCCTCAAAATTTATATCGCTGTTTGTTTTGTACTAGTCGAGTGACATCAATCTTGAGTATATAAATAAGTACATCCAGTGCGAATTTAAACAGTATTTTTATTAAAGTTGATAAGTTAACAAACAAAATGTATAAACTATTGGTACTAAGTGCGGTTCTCATAAAATTGTGTTTCTGTGGTGATTTTTACGAATTTAATGGCACTAATTACTTTATGAGTTATCCGTTATTGGTGAGTGATTTGAAACCCAGGGAATTAATATCTGTCATTTTGACATTTTTTTTTAATTTTACAGAAAAATTGGTACCAGGCTGGTCGATATTGTACATTCCATGGAATGCATTTGCTCGCAATAAATACCGAAGCCGAAAATACTATCGCAGCTAAAATTTTACAGGCAACAAAAGCAAAATATAACATTTCGTCAGCATTGGTGTGGACCAGTGGAACCGATTTGGGAAGCGAAGGCTGCTACTATTGGGAAACGACTGGGTACCCGATGCTTTACACGTATTGGGCAAATCATCAGCCTGATAATGCGCACAATAATGAACATTGTGTTGAAATTCAATTGGCCGGGATGGTTTGGAATGATCGGCCATGTGCAACGCTGTCGAGTTTTATATGTCAGTCACACCTAAATAGTATTGTAGGAAAATGTGAAAATTGTCATAATTGTCAATCATAAATATTTTTTAAAATCATATCATTTAAATTAAAAACAATCTTTTAATCAACACAGTTTACTAAACCAACGTGAAGTTTGGTACTCAAAATTTGTATAATTTGGCGGTAAATCATTTTCAACAAATTGACTGTTAGATCAACCAAACAAAAACCAAACATATGGCAACTGAAAGAAAGCAAACATATCAAGATATCAAGCGAATCATTAAAACATTCTATGTAAGTTTTAAATGAGTCAAAAATTTTGTTTTGAATCAGTACTTTAGGAACCATGGCAAATGGAGTAAGAAGAAGCTCTAATTCAATCCAATTAGCGTCGTAAACTAGCGATTAGAATAGAACAAATTTGAATGCATTAAAATCGAACTTTTCTATGGGGGTTATTAATATTTGATGACGCTTAAAGACCTCTACTTGACTTTCCACTCAACATAAAACTTCTTCTGCCAGCACTGCAATCGACGACAAACCATTTCAAGGCAAATACGCGCTGTTTTCTCAAATTTAATAATTAGGCCAGACAAAATCAACAAATATTATCAAAATCAGTTTTATAATTCTAAAAGGCGAGGGTGTACTTTGTTACCTTCTAACGTAGGACTAAGATATCAACGAAGAGCTTCAAGTCGCATGAACTCTGGTGAGTTCATGCTCTCAATCTACTTTTATAAATATTAGGTGTGCAAGTCAAAACTCGTCTCTGAAGTTGGTTGGATTAATAGGGGAAAATGATCGTAGTATGGATACATGAATCGGACAGAGATTTTAAAATAATTGTCTGGAGAACCCTCAGACGTCAGCACGGATACTAACGGAACAACACCAAATTCTTCACAGTTCGTGAAAACAACTATGAGGGACTAAGAATGAGATTTTCCAAGATGAACGATTAGCTTTCTGGGACTGATAACATCGATCAACCAATCCAAATATGTGGTCAAACAATGTCTGTATGCCGAAAAGGTGGGTTCAATCTAAAAAGTGAGAAGAGCTTCTGAATTGCATATCGTCGGCATACCAAGAAAACAAACCATTATGAAGATATACCTCTTAGTTCAAGGTTCATTTTGACGAAGCAAAACGGGAACCAAACGAAGCTCTAACGGTCGTGGTTGTCACCGGCCAAAATCTAGAAAAAAATTGTATTTCAACGTTCCTGTGTACTTAAGCTTGGTTGGGATGACCATCTTTCGACCGAAATAGAGCAAAGCTAGAGAAATATAAAAAGCAATTTACCCAAATTTGAAAAAAATCGAATTTCTCGGTTTATATCTAAATTCCAAGAATCAAAACTATCGGACTACGTGCATTTTGTGTCATATCTGACTGTGTTTAGGCCGTCTGTGTTGATGGTGTCAAAAGAAAGGGTTTCAGGTTAAAGCAGCACTAAATTAATAGCAGCAAAAACAAAGGTAACACCATTGAAACTGTTATTTCCACTAAAGCTCGAGTTGTGAGGAACTCCCTTAGTTAAACTGGTGATCGAACCCTTAACAATAAATATGAAATGTATATATTCACAAGCTGCATAAGATAGCGGAAAATTTCCAACAGAAAAATGTGTTTTGCTATTTACCGCTAGAGGCATCACTATCACAAAAATGAAATTTTTTCTGCTGATATTTTTTTTACACCAGCAGAAAATTTTTGATATTTTTATGCAAATTAAAAATTCTCAGCAGAAAGTTTTATGAAAAATCAGAGAATTTATGAAAAAGAAGAGCAAATGTATGTTTAAACGTTTTGAAGCGATAAAGGTTAATTTTCTTTAAAAACGATATGCGTATATATAGTGTAAGCACTCTCAAAACATAATTAAATTATCATAATCATCATTATGCAAACACAGGGCAACATCAAAAAAATGGCCATTGCTGAAAGCACTCCATACATTTTTGAAGTCAATTTAATGTGAAATGTTTTCAGTTTTTTAACAAAAGTGTTAGGAAAACCCCCCTGTAACTACCCTGGGTGTATGTTTTTATGGTAGCTGAGATCATAATCCATATACATGAGCAACATAAGATTCACACGTGGCGTCAGTAGCCTTCCATATATTTTTGAAGTCATTTTAATGTGAAATGTTTTCAGATTTTAACAAAAGTGTTAGAAAAACCCCCCTGTAACTACCCTGGGTGTATGTTTTTATGGTAGCTGAGATCATAATCCATATACAAGAGCAACATAAGATTCACACGTGGCGTCAGTAGCCTTCCATATATTTTTGAAGTCATTTTAATGTGAAATGTTTTCAGTTTTTTAACAAAAATATTAGAAAAACCCCCTGTAACTACCCTGGGTGTATGTTTTTATGGTAGCTGAGATCATAATCCATATACATGAGCAACATAAGATTCACACGTGGCGTCAGTAGCCTTCCATACATTTTTGAAGTCATTTTAATGTGAAATGATTTCAGTT
Organism: Nephrotoma appendiculata; assembly: GCA_947310385.1. NCBI lineage: Eukaryota > Metazoa > Arthropoda > Insecta > Diptera > Tipulidae > Nephrotoma > Nephrotoma appendiculata. Next base: position 299,258,594 of record OX371223.1, read on the forward strand.
TAGGATTGCTAAAAAATTGAAAACATTTCATGACTTCAAAAATATAAGGAAGGCTACTGACGCCAAGTGTGAATCTTATGTTGCTCATGTGTATGGAATATGATCTCAGCTACCATAAAAACATACACCCAGGGTAGGTACAGAGGGGTTTTTCTAACACTTTTGTTAAAAAACTGAAAACATTTCACAGTAAAATGACTTTAGAAATGTATGGAGTGCTTTCAACGATGGTCATTTTTTTGATGTTGCCCTATGTTTGCATAATGATGATTATGATAATTTAATTATGTTTTGAGAGTGCTTACACTATACATACGCAAATTGTTTTTTAAAGAAAATTAACTTTCATCGCTTCAAATCGTTTAAACATACATTTTCTCTTCTTTTTCATAAATTCTCTAATTTTTCATAAAACTTTCTGCTGAGAATTTTTAATTTGCATAAAAATATCAAAAATTTTCTGCTGGTGTAAAAAATTATCAGTAGAAAAAAATTCATTTTTGTGATAGTGATGCCTCTAGCGGTGAATAGCAAAACACATTTTTTCTGCTGGAAATTTTCTGCTATCTTGTACAGCATTATATTCACGATGGGGCGATTCTAATATAGTACTAGGCTCTTCACAGAAAGTGGTAGACATTACCTTTGTGAAGATAGCCCAAATTTCTATCCCCGAAAATCGAAATAGTTGCTTATGGCAATACTATACAAGTTTATGTATACTATTGCGACATTTAACTAATAATTATAGCAATAAATCTAAATTTTGGTATAAATATTTCCGAATAACAGCTAAATAATAAATAAAAATGTTAAGAGTTTAATAAGAACAATAAAAAGTTATAAAACGCATAAATGAACAATAAACAATTTAATTCTACTATCCAAAAAATATTCTGACAGCGAAAATCAAAAATTACTTTAAATATTCCTCCTTCACCAAAATGCAATATTTTTACTCTCAGCCCAGAAAAATGTTTGTGTCATGATAGTTTTAGCTGTCATGACAGTAAATTTTCGGGGCTGAGAGTAAAAATGTCGTGATTTTTTGGGCTGAGAGTAAAAAAAAATGTCATGATAGCAATAATTAGTGTTACCATCGCATTTTTCGGGGATGAAATTTGGGCTATCTTCACATACATGTAGACATTCGTTATCTCATCAAAAGACAACCCTTCAGACTATACCAACGGAAGCACACCACTTCCTAATAGGCAACAAAGTCTGGGACACTAGAATTAGATTCAACTAATCTATGATTGAACCACAAACGAAACATCAAACGAAAAGCAACCAGCAGAGTAATTATTCGAAAATGAGAACAAGATTATACCTTACGAGAATAAATCGCAGTAATTCAGTCTGGCACCCTAGAACCTGGGAGATAGTCAGCGATATTATCACGAAAGTAAGCTCACTAGAAGCAGACGACATTTAGACGAATTATGTGACCTGAGTGAAAATCATAACCATTTTAGTTCGATTTGTTTTCTCTCACACAGAACAGATAAAATTTGAATTCAAACCTAACCCACATTTCGAAGGTCTTAGGTAGGCCAACATTAAATCAACAAAGCAGCATTTGACCAGGGTAGCTAGTTTCACAACACTAACATTCGAGGAGACGCTTACCCTTTTGGTGCAAATCGAAACCGCCCTGAACTCCTGACCTCTTCATTGAATTATCGGCGCTTCAAACAGACCCCCCGGTAAGTGATGTCATTGCTGCGTTGAAATGATAATTAATTAATTGCTGGGAAAGATAAAAATTTAAAGAGGCTTCGTGAAATTGTTCCACTTGACCACGCAACATGCCTTGAACGAATGACACAACTCCGAATAACCATTCTAATCAACTGCCTCGCCTCAATTACCCAATAACTCGGCATTATAATATTTGTATTGAGACTAGGGAAGGTATAGAAAACATGCTGTATAAGATAGCGGAATTTTGATAGCGGAAAATAAGAGATTGCGGTACTCGCCGAAAGTGGCAGCACTATCACTAAAAAGAAATAATTTTGTTATGTAATTACCAGCGGAAATTTTTCATTCTTTATGTACCACTTTTTTCACTAAATAAAATATCCCAGCGGAATAAAATATTAAATGTGAACCTTAAAATGGCAAATTAATTGATCTCCGAAGTAAAGAAACTCGGTATATAAAATCTTGAAATTTAACAACAATCCGTCTATCCGCCATTTCTTCCAATAGTAACCAATACCTTCGGTTGTTTTTCTAGTAGCTTAGGTCATACTGAGACTATATGGAAAATTTGGAGAAAATTCATAGACTAGAATTTTCAGTAGATTTTTTTGATTTTCTGCGGCCATATAAGTGATTTTCAGTTGTTGACCAATATCTCAAAAACTTTCACTAGTAACCAATACTTTCGGTTGTTTTTCTAGTAGCCTAGGTCATACTGAGACTATATGGAAAATTTGGGGAAAATTCATGGACTAGAATTTTTGATTTTCTGCAAATTGAATATCACAGCTCTATATCTCTTTTGTAACATTTAAGAGCCATGGACTAAGATAATGTCCCTTAAAACTAATGCATATACATCGGCCTTGTTTTCTTAATTATAAAATGGCAGGACTAGGCCTTAAATTTTCCGTAAAATTCGATGCAGTTACTGAATTATTATTCGCAAAGCACCATTTGTGTTCAGTTAAATGTAAAAACTAAATAAAGTAAATACTATCATGAATCTGCATTATATGTGATGTTTTATATAAACCATGAAATGTTATTGTAATAATTACACGAAGGTCCCGCTTTGCGTTGCTATTCGGTTCCTAATTTTTTTTGTTCTGGGAAAATGTTTTTATTTTTTTTTATTGTTAATGTCCTATATCAGTGGAAAAATTAAATTAGATTAAAATAAATATTCATCAAAATACATAAAGTTAAATTGATTAATTAGTATTGACTAGTTATTAAATAGTTTTTATTAAATTTAATTTACTAAATTAAATATAAAAGTAAAAAAGATAGTATAATTGAATAAATCATATTTGAGTTGGTGTGTACATCCCAGTTTCTGCTGTCAATTTTCGCGCCATCTTATAAAGTAAAAATTTGTGTATATTAAATTAACATTATAGTGCTATTAAAATATCAATTAACTGTGATTTTTCCGGAAATGTCGAATACGTGCTTTAATTGCTCCAAAAAAATTACTGGTACAAGGTTTCGAGGCGTAAAATGCATCGGCTCATGTAAAAAATACTTTCATCTCAAGTGCACAAAATCAAAAAATTCTAGTGAAAATTCTGGTCTGTGAATTTTCCCCAAATTTTCCATATAGTCTCAGTATGACCTAGGCTACTAGAAAAACAACCGAAAGTATTGGTTACTAGTGGAAGTTTTTGAAATATTGGTCAAAAACTGAAAATCACTTATTTGGCCGCAGAAAATCAAAAAATTCTACTGAAAATTCTGGTCTATGAATTTTCCCCAAATTTTCCATATGGTCTCAGTATGACCTAGGCTACTAGAAAAACAACCGAAAGTATTGGTTACTAGTGGAAGTTTTTGAGATATTGGTCAACAACTGAAAATCACATACGGCCGCAGAAAATCAAAAAACTCTAGTGAAAATTCTGATTCATGAATTTTCTCCAAATTTTCCATATAGTCTCAGTATGACCTAAGCTACTAGAAAAACAACCGAAAGTATTGGTTACTAGTGGAAGAAATGGCGGATAGACGGATTGTTGTTAAATTTCAAGATTTTATATACCGAGTTTCTTTACTTCGGAGATCAATTAATTTGCCATTTTAAGGTTCACATTTAATATTTTATTCCGCTGGGATATTTTATTAAGTGAAAAAAGTGGTACATAATGAATGAAAAATTTCCGCTGGTAATTACATAACAAAATTATTTCTCTTTAGTGATAGTGCTGCCACTTGCGGCGAGTACCGCAATCTCTTATTTTCCACTGTCAAAATTCCGCTATCTTTTACAGCATATAGAAAACGCTATCATGAGGCTTGCTTCAGATACAACCGAGCCACTTTTTCCATTTATAAATTGATAATTTTTATATTAATTGTAAATAAATTTATAGCTTTTATATTTTAATGCAATATACAAATAATATTAAACTTTCCAAGATCACTTTTCATAGATAATTCAAAGGAAAACCGGACTAAACTCTTTTTCGTAGTAATAATTTTATCCGCGAGGGCACAGGGGTACAATAATCAATAGTACATATGATGACTTTTTATGTGGAGTTCGTACGTAATGAGGTAGGCGAGCCGCAAATTTGAAATAATAAAGGAGGCGTCAGTTTATATGAGACTTTAATTTGCTGCTTGTTGTAACAGGAAGAAAGGGGTTATGCTGCAGATACGCAAAGTTGATGTCATATCACGAATTGTTTGAAGCGTCTCAGGTTTTAAAGAATTTCTTATGGTAAGTGATATCTCACTTTTTCAGCTTGCCAATAATTGGCGTTTTTGTGCAGCCGTGCCATGTCCGTTTCCAACGTTATGAGGAGGCACTATAACCAATTCAGAACAATTTTGGTATATGCAAAGAATGTTTCCATTTCTACTGATATGGTTTCTCTCAACGTAGACATTGTTCGTGTTTTTATTCGAACCACTATGGTTTGGTACGATTCTAGACTTCAACTAGACATTAATTGGTAGCGGATAAGTTTTTCTGTAAAGCGTCACAGAAAGAATTTCCAGTATTTGATTTTTGTATTTAATCGCCTAAGATATGTAATGGTAATTCTTGGACACAAGTTAATTTTTCCGGGGACAATCATCGCATCGGAACAAAAATTTAGGATACTTCCTACAAAAAAAAAATCTGTTTCTAGGCCAATTTTATGTTTCTAAGTTGACGGAAAAGGAAAACACGCCTTCTTCTGGTTGCCATTGTAAACCCAATATTTTAATGGTGTTGCCAGTGTTTAATAACTTAGGAGAAAGTTACTCTTCTGTTATAGTTTATTGGAAGTCTTTTTCTTAAGTGTAAATCCAGCGTGTAGGCTTATTTTGCGAACACCGTAGAGCTCAATCTATACCGTAGGATACAAGTTTGCTTACTACTAAATTTTAAAACACTACGAAAGCTCTTTCTCCTCCCCCAGGGGCCTTCCTTACGACTCGCATTCTCCTTGATAATAAGGAACTTGCGCAAATCAATTTTTACATTGCAATATCGTTTCAGTTTTAGGTGTCCCTGTTTTACTTACAAAATATTTTTCGAATTTTAACGCTTCAATAGAAATGGAATAAATACGAGGGTTGTCTGAAAAGTTTTCAACCTAACAAGGATACCCGACATTTTTTCTTCAAATTTAAGGGAGCTTCAATCTCTTCAACCCGTCCAAATAGTACTCGGCGTCTCTCTCTCTCTCTCTCTCTCTCTAGTTACACTCGCAAACTAGTTGTTTACGAAGGTGATAACCTCCTCATTTAATGAAAATCTCCGTCCTCCGAGCGCAACTTTTAGCTTAGAGAACAAAAAAAGTTGCTTGGGGATAGATCTGGTGCGTAAGGAGAGTGGTCAAGCAGTTCATCCGTAATTCGTGGATTTTGCGCCAAGACAACCGCTGAGGTGTGAGAGTAATTTTTTGTTCTGCAAATGTGCAGTTTTTTCCGCAATTTCTGCCTTCAGCTTGTCAATAATGATGCGTAGTATGCTCCTGTCAGGGTTTAATCTGTCCCAGAAACCAGTCGCCATCACTTTCCCAGCCGAAGGAACAGCTTCTGCCTTTTTCAGAGCCGATTCTGTCTTGGCATTCCACTGTTTTGACTGTAATTTTGATTCTGGTGTGAATGGCCGGCACTAAAACTCTGATTTATTGCGACTAAACTGCGCTAACACAGCGTTTGAAATGTTCATTCGAACACGTTTTTGGTTTAAAGTGAGCAAATGCGACACCTAACGCGCGGACAGCTTTCTTATGCCTAAATCTTGATTGTTTGCGTGACAAACACATTCTTGCATTTAATGATTTAGAATATTTTTCTTCATAGGTCAATAAGGTGCTAACAAAGAGAAAACTATGAAAATTTTTTAGCACGTATTTAAAACACTAGATTGCACAGGGATTTAACCCCTATAGACCTCGTGTTCAACAGCGATTCAAACATCCCAAAAAAGCACGTGTATCGCAGAGTTTAACCGAGGGTAAAAGCCCCCACAGCTCACGCACAAAACGCAAGGTCCCCTAATCCTCAATGAACCAAAAGTAACGCGAGGCTTAAAGGGAGGTCAAACCCCTCAATAAATCACATGTAAAGCGCGAGCTTTAACCAACGGTCTACCGGCCAAAAAATCACCAATACGTGAGGTTTAACAAGATATTCGTACCTAAAATAAACCATGTATAAAATACAAGGTGAAACGAGAGGTTTAACTATTGCCAATAAACCATGTGTAAATACTTGACTACAAAACTAAAATATTTCATGAAAAACTCTACCTAGGATATAGTCACTTGAATATCGCCTCATACATACGATTTCCGAGCACTTGGCATATATCGCCGGATTTGTTGAGGTTTAACTATAGCCGATATCTTCAGAAAAATTATTTTTAAAAATTCTATATCCATAAATTAAAATTTCAATCTGAAAATTCATGAAATTCTGAAAATAATTTTGGGCTGAATGTTCATGACAGGATATCATGACACTTGTTACTATCGTGATAGTGAAATTTTTGGGACTGGAATAGAAAACTCTACCGACAGTGATAGTGTAGTATTGCTATCGGAAAAAAATTTATTTTGCCTTCGATTTTTTTCTGAAAGTAAAGCACCAATTTTGTCAAAGTAATAGATTTTTAAAAAATATTTAATTTAAAAATTAATTAATTAAATTTATTTAAAATAAAAATTTCAACGTCGAGAAAAGCAAAACCGCCTACTAAAATAATAACTCACATACCTACCTACCCATCACACACCCCATATTTTCACACCTTTCGAAGTGTACGAGGCTGGAAACTTGACCAATACTAATAATTTTATAAATTCAACGATCGGAATCGTTTGGTCAATTGTCACTGAGGATTCGTCGTATAAGGAAATAATGAGTTATTAACGAATTTTCGCAATAAATCATTAAGTAGGGACGACCAAACGAAATCAACTAGTGACCAATCCTCAACAAGTTATAAAAAACCAACAAATTGAATTGATTATATCGTATGTCCCTTTGTAAAAGAAATATTTTTATCTAAATGGTGTATTCCAATTGGATTTATTATTAATTTTGTAAAATGAAATTGCCAAATAAGCGACGAACCTGATTTTACTGAATTAATACAATTTTAATTTTTTCTTCGCAATAAAAACTAAATCATTGGTGACCAAACGCAAAAATGTGTTGACCAATTCTGACCTAACGATTACCTAACGAAATTTGATAAAACCGGTATGATTTTCTTGCAATAAAGCGCAACTCATGAAATTTTTTAGTTAAATTTTCATTATTTATCATCCATTTAGTGGTAAGTAACCAAACGATAAAAAGTATAGAGGCCAATCCGGACCAAACGACGATCAAACGAATTCAATCATCACTTTTGTAAAAGCCTTTAGATGGGGTGCTAAGGCGGAGCCTGATAAGGGAGATGTTGGTTACCCTTAAATTTGTGGAAAATCTATAATTGTATAAAAAAGTTGGTTGGTTGGCTCCACACAATTCCACTTTATGACGTACAGATTATATGAAACTGATTCGTCTTCTTATTTAGCAAATTAATACTCGTATTCATTTAAAAAAATGATAAAACGGGAACCAAACCTTTCAGATCCACAAAAATGCATGAATATCTCATTTCTAAAAATGTATATAAATTAATTAAATTGAGATGCGACGACGGGTCAAAGTTTAGAGCAAAGAAAACGAAATCAATAAGATTTCTTTTGCACCTCTACGTATAAAGATATTAAAGTAAATCGAACTTCGTTATCATCTCTTTGATTAAAAGACGAAAATAAAGGTAATTCACAATTATAGATTGAACGTATAAACTCGATAATAAACTTTATTACCTACCAGCAAATACCGCGTGTAAATCCCCTATTTCGATACAACGAACAAATAAACTACTTGAACGAGTATATTTCTGTTATCTGCAATGAATTGAAAAGAACGTATAAAAGAACACACATTGCAAACTTTCATCATAACGTATCAGTTGCTGTATGGCTGCTTATAGTCAAAAAAAAATGTTTAAACTCCTATTTTTAACTACTTTACTTATTGGTATAAGCCTTTGTGATAATGCTTTTACTATTGATGGCAATATTTATTACTTTAGCTATCCATTAATGGTAAGCCTAAATATTAACGATACACTAAAATATTTTAATAATTTTTATGCATAATACAGAAAAATTGGTTCGAAGCTGGCCGCTTCTGCACTTTTCATAACATGTACCTACTTGATGTAAGCACCCATAATGAAAATAAGGTCGTCAGTGCTATTTTACAAGAGGTCCGCGATAATCTAAATTTTACATCCGGTTGGGTCTGGACTAGCGGTACGGATTTAGGCAGCGAGGGTAATTACTATTGGGAGACGACCGGTGATCCGATCCTCTATACAAATTGGAAAATTTTGCAACCGGACAATGCGAACAACAATGAAAATTGCATCGAGATTCAAGCACCTGCGACGTATTGGAATGATCGGCCGTGTTTGACCGAATCATATTTTATATGCCAAAAATACAAAAATAAATAACTTGTGGATATTTATAGATTTGATTACAGTGTTAGTTCTACTAGTGAATTTATTGGTTTTTAATTTGTGATTATAATTGGGGTTTATAAAATAAAAATAATACTAGGTGATAGGGATGTGAGTTTTAAACATAAATCCGATTTTCTAGCGTAAACAAGAAATTGTTGAACCCCAAACATAATAAATCACATATAATGTTCCTAAATTTTTGTAAAAGGGGCAAAATAAATAAATCCCTACAAGATACCTTTCCGTGATATTGATATTTCTCAACAAAAGAATAAGTGGAAAATCTTCCAGCCCAGTTGAAAAGCAGAAATTGCAAGCAGACTTTGCAAATTTCAGAAATCAAATTCGCGACGAAACGCCTGATTATTTCGATTGGACATGTTTATTATCATTTTTAGAAATATAATGGCCGAAATTGTGCTGTGAATTTTCGACACAAGATATTCTTTCAAATTTGACTCCGCATAGCCAAAAAAGTCAGTAATGATTTTCGAAATATGTCGATAATCATAATATTTATATCAGCTAAAATGTCGATAAAGTCGATTCGCGGAACAATATTAATTTATCAGCCCAACAAATGTAGAAAATAGATTAATAATTATTAAAAATGTCGGCAATAAAGATCTGTTGATAGGGCAAAGTCGGGTTATTTGGCGCAGTTGAGCTTGTAAATTACACGATGTAATTTACGCGGGTTTTTACAAATAAATTACTTAAGGTTATTTTTTTACATTGTGTATATTTATTATTTATAACAATACATTTATTTCTTTATTTTAATAATAAGTGCTGCCACCATTTTTTGAACTCAGCTCAAATATTCTATTAGGCATTCACCCGTATAACGACTTCAAATAATTCACGGAAATGTCGGCCCAAGCAGCTTTAATGGCTTCAATAAGCAACTACTTATCATTATACTACTTATCCCCTTCAAAGGACTATAGCGAGAAAGCCATCCCCAAACGTTTTTCATAATATTTAAATCAGCAGTTTATGGGGACAATTTAAGTAAATTGACCTTCTTCTTTACCATCCAGGCTTTCACAATCCTTGTCGTATGGATAGGGGCGTTATCTTGTTGATACATCCATTTCAGTGGTCCGAACAAATGTTAGAACTATGGAAAGGCTGAATCCAAAATAGACAAATACGATTTTGTTATCTTTTTTTTGATTTTGAAAAGCTAACTCAACCCCACCATAGTATGAAATAGCTCCCCAGACCATAATCCCTACTTCCCTGCTGTGATGTCGATTAAGAACGAACTCTTTTTCGCGCAGATCATGCAAATAATAGGGTTAACCATCGTGCCTGTCCAAATTGAATTTTTTGCATCCGAAAACACGACTTTGCACTATTGTGTGCTTTCAGTATGGTGCAACAAACATTTTGTACTGCGACATTAACACCGGCTTATTATTATTTTACGTTTATCTACCGTTAATTTCGAAAGAGTTTAGTTTGGTTTCGAAAGAACTTGCGTCAGAAGAACTAGGTTCATTAATTTTGCAAAAAGTGTAACGTTAAAGAAAAACTAAATTTTCGGAAATTAATGAAGATTCATTATTGCTGAAGAAGTTTTATTGTTGAAGAACAAATAAAGGTTTCTTGTTGAAGAAGTTTTGTGAAATAATTAATTTGGAACGGTGATTATTTCTATCAAACACTTGTAAATTATAATTGAACTGCAAAATAAGAACAGTAGCTACATTAGTTTTAAGCTTAACATAATTTAAATAAAAAAAAAAAATGAAAAACTTTCGTGAATTTTTCGTACAGGGAAAGAAGACTAACAAAGTATTTAAAAAAATAAAAGTAGATTAAGTTTAGTCATCGAGCAATAAATACATAAGAGAAATCAAGTAGTGCAAATTTTATAGGCAGGTTTTTCCGAGGTTAATCTTATTTTATAGTTTTAATATATTTAATATACGGGTTTGTAGTACTTGAGAAACTAAGCAGCTTTTGTTCTACAACTTTTTGATTTGGCCGCCATGTTGACCACGGCCGGCCTCTGAACCGTCATTTTTGGCCCACAGCGTTGAACCTATTTGACATACGCTGGACATATGCATATCGTTGGAAAGGTATTGACGCCGTGGAGGGTCACGGCCAAAAAACTTTTCGGCCAAATTGCTAAAAAATTACCCCAAGACTTTTGGTTCATATTTTCAGGATTATTAGCTACAAACCTCACCTACAATATGACATCAGCCGTTTGTCCCAGAAAATTCGTATGTTTTAGATATTGACCTCCATAACTTGCCATCCTAATTTTTCGCAAAATTTGATTTTTTAGCGCAAATGCACCCTAATATCGGTCCGTTGCGGTTCATAATGATAGTGAATCAACGTATTACAACGAAACTAATATAAATACATCATATTATTATCATTGCTAAGAGAATTTTTACCAGTGACCCTTTTTTTATTGTTATGATCACCGATTGCTCACAGTGGTAAAGGATTTTTGTTGAATTGTTATGATGCATTGTTATGATCACCGATTGTTAAAATTCTATCTAAATCTGAATCATTCCAATTAATCGCATCGCTATCCGGAGTGAAAATTGATTTAAAAACACTGTAAATAATCGCAACGGAAGAACTCGTGGTACACTGATTGCCTCGATTATCGGCCAAAAATCTTTCATTCGATTGGCTGAAATTCCTTACAACTACATCAAAATTGTTCGCTACTCATTCTGGTGTAACTGTTTCTGTCAACAAAATTGTTACCTACCTACCTTGGACTCCTTCGCTTTAAAATTGTCCGCAAAATTTTTACGCTTTTGTGGGCGCCCCATTATCGATGGATAACGCGCGAAGTGAAAAAAGTTAATTTCAAAATGTGCACAAATCGAGCAAAAAATCACGGTAAATTGAAAGTAAAAAATTGAAAAAAAAATCTATTTAAAAATACCGAAATTAATTTAATATTAGAATAAAAAAATGATGAAAACAGCCGAAAAATTAGAAATTTAATTTGAAAAAAACGACAGCGAAATCTCAAAACCAAATCGGTAGGCACGAACGTCCCTAGCTCACACACCACGTGTAAAAATGAAATTCAAATCCACTAAAAAACGCGTATATACACATATTTAATTTTTTCAAACATATGAAGGAATTTTCGATTTTGCACGCGAAAATATTTTTCACAAGAACACGAAAATTGTCATCGCTGAATTATTCGAATGCACGTGAAAGTCAAGTAAAATGTTGTCGCCCGAAATTGACTGCACCACAATTGCGCAAAAAATCACTAAAAATCGAAGCAAATTCTATGCACGCACACAAAAAACACAAAGAAAACAAAAACTAGCAAGAAAACTATCGATAAAAATCAATAAAATTCAATCGCAAATCAATAAAAATTTCTCAAGAGAACTCAGTGTTGGCACTTTGAAAGCAAACACAAGAAGAGATAGTTGGCGCAAAATGTCATTTCCAATCATAAATCATATTGAACCATTCGTCGATAGAAAAAAATTCGTTCTATTGTTTTTTTATTTTTTTATTGAAACAGTTTAGTTCTATTCCACGGTTCCACACTTTAATTCTTTCAGGGTGATTCTTTCTTCGTTTCTTTCCCCTTCACCCGCAAACTAATTTTTTGGCGGGGAAATTGTTAATTCTTTTTTCGTCAATATTTTTTTTTGATTCACTAATTTCTTCGCACTATTACGTAATAAATATTTCAAGGACATCTTGTTTATTTGTCGTTTTTGGGTTAATTTTAGTTTAATGTTTACTTCGAGTGCAAAAAATATATTTTTTCAATTAAGGAAGCAATTTTCGCAGCAAATAATAAATATTTTTTACTATACGAAATAGATCAAAAAACATAATTTTACGCATTTTACGCGTATAGTAAAAAAAAAGGGTGTACCAAAAAATCGTTCGGATTGTTTTGTTTGCTTATAATAAAAAATAGAAATAAAAATGATTAATTTAAAATAATTTATATTTAATTTAATATATAATTTAAAATAAAATATATTAATTAAATATTACAGTTTTAAATTGATTATTTTTATTTTTAATATGTATAAGCAAACAAAACAATCCGAACAAATTTTTTGGTACCCCCTACAAATGCGCAAAGAAATCAAATGTGGCCGTCGATTGATTTTTTGAAATCAGAGAATCACGCTGAAAGAATTAAAGTGTGGCGAGACCCATTGTTTTACGTTCCATTGTGCCTCATACACAGCCGCACGTCACTGGAGTGACGAATATCGAGAGAAGAAGAACGAATCATGCCACAGACACCTATATTTATCAAGACTCAGTAATTCTTGTTTTACTAACACATTCAAACGCTCTATTGAATTTCGATGGAAAATGAAACAATGTAAGTTAATGTTTATAGTTTCAATAATTCACATTTATTTTGAACTCAATTGAATAAAATTATAAATTTAAAATAAATAATAATACATTTCATGTGTAGTTAAATAATAAATATACATTTAATGTTTGCTTAATTCAATATTTCATCACTATCTATATACTACTAACATAAAATATTAACAACAGTAATAATTATTATCATGATCACAAGTTTTTAAAACTAATTTTGATACATTTATGATAATATTATTTATTAATTTATCACACTTATGGTTTTCTAATAATCGTACATAGAATCTATAAAAAATTAACTAACTTTCGTTTATTGAAATTTGCAGTGGCATAATTGTGGTCCACTTGCTTACAATAATTCAAAATAATTATGTTTGCCATCGGAGAAAGCCACATTTTAAAAATATTAAGGTTCGTTTAGCCACATGAACATAGTCTGTTGGTATCGAGACAAAAATTGTCTTGTTGTACACTATAAATTGTCAATTTATGCAAGATCACACTTTAGTTACTTTCAGAGAAATACTTGGTTTTTACGTCATCATGGCGAATAATTTCCTGAAATATGGCGCATGCATGAAAAAATAATTTAAATTTATTTCGTCAACTTTTGTTCGAGCTTTTGTTCGCAGCCTATCGTCATTAGGGGAGAAAATTGGTTTACAGTTGTCATTACGTTTTGCGATAACTTTGAATTTAGATTTTACGTTTACTATATCCAACCACTTTCGAATTAATTCCAAAAAATTTGCTGTTTGTAAATAGTTATTATTATGCCTAAGAGCTGCAATTGTACTATTGTGGAAAATATTATCAACCAATGAAACCTTTTGCTTTTCTAAATTATTAGGATACATAGATTTAAAGTTAAGCTTAAATGCGGTTTTTGAGGGTAAGTGTATTTCGTTTGTATATTGCTCTCGTAAGTGTGAAAAACGAGCATATTTGATTTCGCGCGTATCAAAATCTGGATAAACGAAAGAATAATCGAAATTTTTAACGTTCAACCAATTGTTTCGGATATTTTTAAAATTGTGAACGGGATCATAGCAACAGAATATGGTCTTCGTGTTATCACAAGGATGAGGAAATGAAAAATCACCTGTGGAAGTAAAAAGTTCGAACATGCGTCGATTACAATTATAGTTATCCAGTCATGATAACAAATACTTCTAACCCAATACTATGCAAATATATAAGAACATTTTTTGTTAAGCTGTAAAGTTCTTTACCAGTACAGTCTTGAACAGGTGCCAATTTTACAACTTCCTTACAGGTACCAACAGCTGAGACAACCATGAAAGTTTGTACTGTTTTTGCTAAAACTTCTGCCGAATTTTGAGCAAATCCTTTTATATTACCAGCTTTATAATCAATTCTTGACTTTATATATATTTCATCAATCATCAAGATGACTTTTTTTTCTCTATCAATTAATGTAGAAACAATTTGTTTGAGATAATTATTATTTGAAATTTCACTATTAGGCGAGATGTTTAAAGAAGCAGAAATATGTCGAATATGTTCGGGATGCGGTAAGTTTAAATACTGTCGGATTATATTATATGCAGCACTTGATTGTGAATGCAAAAGATGGGCAACAATGATCGAATTCTTAGAGTAGCGCGGTATTTTATTTTTAGGTTGCAACAATTTAGTTTGATTTGTTAAAAAATAAGTTCATTTGGTAATAAAAAACCATCGGGAATTTCCGCGGAAGTCGTATTTAAATTCATTAAAGCATTTTCCAATAGCAAATCAAAATCACTTTTTGAAACAAAATTTGACAAATTTTTGTATCTTACCAACAAATTCTCCAGCGACCAGAGTGTAATTTTTTGCGTATTTGGAAGCACCCATTGCAAGTCCTTTTTTCACACAAAAATTTCATAAACAAAAATATTAACTTTTAAATCACTATTTATCACAGTTCTTATTTTAAAATTGCAGCCTTTTTCGATATCTTCATCAAGAATATAAAATACTAAAGAATTATTTTGAGTGAAAGTGTGATACTCTTTAAAAACATCGTTTTAATCTTTAACGTATAATTGGTTTTTACATCGTCAAAAAAGTTTTATAATGCTGCCCGCAACACAGCCTCATTTTGTCCTTCAATCCTGCAATTAATTTCCTCGAGTCTTTTAGCTGGAGTTTTTCTCTTCGGTAGTACTGTTTTAGGATGTGATTTTCCTGGAAAAACTGATGGAACGGCCCCATTTATTAATTTCGAACGGGATAATTTATAATCAGTGTCTTCCATCTTTATTTTTAAATTTCTTTGGACATCTTCCGGTAGGAAATGTTCAAGAGACACAGCTGAATATTTTGTAGGATACCAGTTTTCCGTGCTTTTATCCATTTTAATGTTAAATTATCATCAGCCGGGAAACAAAATGTTGAGATTATTTTACATTTTCCTTATTACGACTAGAATTGCTTTGACAGCCGATAACACAACATCTTCTTGGTATTTTACGAAACACTAATTATCACTTATTAATTTTATTTATTATCACTAAAGTAAGAAAATACAATTAAAATGTTATATAATTATTCAAAATTAATAAAAAACATATATTATGTACATTTACATCACATCTATACGCATTGAATTACAAAGAAAAACTAAAAAATTTCAATAGAAAAAACAAAGAAAACAAATTCAATACACACATTGACAAAAATATTACTGAGTGTGAGTCTTGATAAATATAGGCAGAATCAGAATCTACTTAAATATAAGTCGTGCTTACTCCTCTCATTGACATGTCTGTGAAGTTAGTCCGTAAACGATCCCGGAAAAATGCGATGGCAACACTAACATACAAATATCACGATATTTTTCAATGTCATCCCGAAAAAATATTTATATCACGATATTTTTGAATGTCATCCCGGAGAAAAAAATGACAGTTTTTTACTATATCAATTCATAAAAATTTATAAACAATTTGAATTGAAAACTGATGCCAACCCGGAAAAGATTATGTCACAATAAATTTTCTAACAAGAAAATAAATAATTTTTGAAAACAAAAAACGTGTATAATATCAAAAAAACATGAGATGATATATAAAGTCAATAATATAGGAAAATTAAGTACAGGAGTAGGAAAACAAAAAACAAACCAAAATTATAATATAAGTGGCAAAAAAATTCTATGATTTAGAGTTCCGCTATAGCCGTCTGAAATCTTAGAAGATGTCCATTACCAGAAACCGGACTATATAAGTTTTGTAGTTCAGGGATTGGCCTGTTTAAATAATAAGAGGCAAAATTTCTATGATTTAGAGCCTCGCTATAGTCGTTTGAATTTCAATGACAAGAGTCAAAAAAATTATTTGATTTAGAGCTCCGCTATAGACGTCTAAGTTCCTAGTAGATGTCCATTACCAGAAACCGGATTATATAGGTTTTGTAGTTCAGAGATTGGCCTGTTCAAATAATAAGAGGCAAAAAAATTCTATGATTTAGAGCCTCGCTATAGTCGTTTGAATTTAAATGACAAGAGGCAAAAAAATTCTTTGATTTAGAGCTCCGCTATAGCCGTCCTAGTTCCTAGTAGATGTCCATTACCAGAAACCGGACTATATAGGTTTTGTAGTTCAGGGATTGGCCTGTTCAAATAATAAGAGGCAAAAAAATTCTACGATTTAGAGCCTCGCTATAGTCGTTTGAATTTAAATGACAAGAGGCAAAAACATTCTTTGATTTAGAGTTCCGCTATAGTCATTTGAATTCGTAGAAGAAGTACATTACCAGAAACCGGACTATATAGGTTTTGTAGTTCAGGGATTGGCCTGTTTAAATAATAAGAGGCAAAAAAATTCTATGATTTAGAGCCTCGTTATAGTCGTTTGAATTTAAATAACAAGAGGCAAACAATTCTTTGATTTAGAGCTCCACTTTAGTCATATGAATTCGTAGAAGAAGCCCATTACCAGAAACCGGACTATATAGGTTTTGTAGTTCAGGGATTGGCCTGTTTAAATAATAAGAGGCAAAAAAATTCTATGATTTAGAGCCTCGCTATAGTCGTTTGAAATTAAATGACAAGAGTCAAAAAGATTCTTTGATTCTTAGCTCCGCTATAGACGTCTGAGTTCCTAGTAGATGTCCATTACCAGAAACCGGATTATATAGGTTTTGTAGTTCAGAAATTAGCCTGTTTAAATAATAAGAGGCAAAAAAATTCTATGATTTAGAGCTTCGCTGTAGTCGTTTGAATTTAAATGACAAGAGGCAAAAAAATTCTTTGATTTAGAGCTCCGCTATAGCCGTCTGAGTTCCTAGTAGATGTCCATTACCAGAAACCGGACTATATAAGTTTTGTAGTTCAGGGATTGGTAACGAAAACGAATCATGTCATAAATTGATTTTTGTATGTGTTTTGGACCACCATACACATTTGTGCATACCACTTACCGTAGACTGCGTATTATAATACCATGACAAATAAAAGCTGTGTTTTTTTTTAAAACAATCGAGTAGAGTTCACGATAGCTATTTTCAAATTGGTCCAATTTAAAATTAAAATTTAATTTTTTTAAATTAAATAATTTTGATTTAATAGAAATGTATGTACCAAAAAAATCAGTCATAAAAGTTGTATGATTTTTTTGTAATATCGTTCTGTATAATTCTGTATAATAACGGAGTACTTCAGAACTGAGCAATGACAATGACATTTGTTTAATACCGATTCCGGACAATCATAGCGCTACCGTATTTTATTATTAAAACAGGGTTTGCTAAGCCTCAGTGTGTCAATCTAATTGGATTTGTAGTAGATTAACTAAACTAGTTTGGCTAAACGCGTTAAGCTAAACCCTAGTTTGCCAAGGGTATCACAAATAGTTTTCGCCAAATAGCTCTTAATCACAGAATTTGTTTGCCTTTAATTATTTAAACAGGCAAATCCCTGAACTACAAAGCCTATATAGTTAGGTTTCTGGTAATGGACATCTACTAGGAACTAGACGGCTAAAGCGGAGCTCTAAATCAAAGAATTATTTTGCCACTTGTTGTATAAACAGGTCAATCCCTGTACTACAGTACTTTGAAGTACACAGTAATTTGTATTCGTAAGTGTTTTTATTAAATATTAATTAATCTGGAATTTTGACAATTTTTAGAAGAAACCAAATTTTTGTGACATTGTGTTTGTTTACAAATTTAATTATGACTTATTATATAAACAAACCCACTCGTTCATATACAAATTATGTAATTTTTTATTTTGTCATCATGTCAGCTATACATTATAGCTATATATAGCGCAAGTTAAAATTTGTTAATCGGTTTTTATTTATAATGGCCGCGATTTCGTGTATTATTTTTCATAATAATTTTTCTCACTATCGTTATATTTTTATATCGTGATAGTATTATAATTTCTTTAATATATAATAGTGTTGCCATACTTAACTATAATCATTTTACGGGATGATTTTACGGGCTAACTTCACAAAGGTCTCATTGACAGATACCTATTGTATTTAAAAAAAAATAACAAAGAGGGTGTTGGTTACACTAACAATGCAACGCAAATTTGTATTTTGTTTTATTCATGTTTTTTGTTTCTGCACCAACACACTTATACTTAGTTATTTAAAAAAAATGCTATAGAAAAAAAATTTTCAATACATCTTTACTTAGTTATTGTTTATTTCATATGTGTGGAGTTAGCAGGACTTATATTTAAGTAGATTCTGGCAGAATCTACTTAAATATAAGTCCTGCTTACTCCACACATATGAAATAAACAATAACTAAGTAAAGATGTATTGGAAATTTTGTTCCATAGTAATTTTTTTTGAATAACTAAGTATAAGTGTATTAGTGCAGAAACAAAAAAAATGAAGAAAAAAAAATTCAAATTTACGTTGCATTGTTAGTGTAACCAACACACTCTTTGTTAGTTTTTTTTGAATAGGTATATGTCAATGAGAAGAGTAAGCAGGACTTATATTTAAGTAGATTCTGAATATATAGGTGTCTGTGATTTCGATCACGATTTTTTTTAAATTTCTATTTTTCATTATTGTTTTAGTCTTTTTGTGCATGAATGAGTGGCTACACATATTTGATCTACAAATCTATTTTGTTTTTTGTTGTTTGTAAAAACAAAAACGAGAAATCTAGAATAAATGTGTCATATTTGATTTCTATTGGCCGTTACAAATACTATCAAATAGAAGTTAAAAATGTACGCCAATACTATCAAATAGGAGTTAAAAAGTGGCATTATCCGCGTGTATAGCCGATTATTGTACGGCTTATAGAATATAATTGTGTTCGGTTTTGGTATGAGGCACAAGAATAGCGTGTTCATTCTGAAATACAACAAAAAGTTACCCGGATTTTGTCAAAATGAACACGAAAAATTGTTACCCGAAGTTTGTTGTAGTGTGTGTGAAAAACAAAAATAAAAAATTGTTTATTGTTTTGAATATTTTGACAATCCAAAATTTTATTCGTTTGGTGATTGTTCATGTGAGTTGTTGTGATTGATTCCAATTTTTTTTCATTAAATTATTAATTAATATGGAGGTTAATTTAAGTGAGTTTAATTTATTGTTGGATGCCAATGGCTTTATAGTGTACACAGATGATTCTGTCTACCTACAGCATATACACAGTAAGAAATTATTTTTACATTCTATTATTTTATATGAAATTAAATAAATTTAAATTTTTTATTCAAGCTGGCGTTATTATGGAGGTGAAATATTCCGAGGTGGCAAACTATTTTAATTTGAAAATAGTTAATCAAAATGAAACTGGTATGTTATAATTTATAAACAGTTATAGTCGGTATAAACCAATAAATGTTTCATTTATTATTATAGATAGAATTAAACGCAGAGGAAAGTGTACCCCACTATGATCTAGTAGAAACAAATTATGAAAATGGTATGTGTTTAGTTTTAAATTGGATTATTATTTTTAAAATTTATTGATGTATGGAACTTAGCTTTCTATAGACAAAATTTTTTATGATTTTATAATTAATTTTGATCTCCACTTAACCCATATATTTCGACCTGTTGGCATCATCCATCAGTGTAAAATGTCTGTAACAACAATGACTTAAAATGCCACAAAAATATTTATAACATCTTTAAATAATAGCTTTTATATTAAAAATCACAATACACATAATGGCCACTAACTACCAAACAACTTGAAGAACGGACCAATCCTCAACAAGTTATGAAAACCCAACAAATTGAATTGATTATATCGTATGTCTTCCACTTTAGATATATTTCTTTGAAAAAAGAAATATTTTTATCTAAATGGTATATTCCAATTGGATTTTTTATTAATTTTGTAAAATGAAATTGCCAAATAAGCGACCAACCTGATTTTATTGAATTAATACAATTTTGATTTAGTTTTTTTTCGCAATAACAACTAACCATTTGAGACCAAACGCCAAAATGTGGTGACCAATTCTGACCTAACGATTATCTAACGAAATTTGCTAAAAACGGTATGATTTTTTTGCAATGAGGTGCTGCTACCCGGGAATTTTTTTTTTATTTTCATTATTTATTTACCGCTTAATCGTAGGTGACCAAATGATAAAAACTATAGTGGCCAATCCGGACCAAACGACGATCAAACGAATTCAATCATCACTTTTGTAAAAGCCTTTAGATGGGGTGCTAAGGCGGAGCCTGATAAGGGAGATGTTGGTTACCCTTGTTGGCTCCGCACAATTCCACTTTATGATGTACAGATTATATGAAACTGATTCGTCTTCTCATTTAGCAAATTAATACTCGTATTCATTTAAAAAAATGATAAAACGGGAGCGACCAAATCTTTCAGATCCACAAAAATGCATGAATATCTCATTTCTAAAAATGTATATAAATTAATTAAATTGAGATGCGACGACGGGTCAAAGTTTAGAGCAAAGAAAACGAAATCAATAAGATTTCTTTTGCACCTCTACGTATAAAGATATTAAAGTAAATCGAACTTCGTTATCATCTCTTTGATTAAAAGACGAAAATAAAGGTAATTCACAATTATAGATTGAACGTATAAACTCGATAATAAACTTTATTACCTACCAGCAAATACCGCGTGTAAATCCCCTATTTCGATACAACGAACAAATAAACTACTTGAACGAGTATATTTCTGTTATCTGCAATGAATTGAAAAGAACGTATAAAAGAACACACATTGCAAACTTTCATCATAACGTATCAGTTGCTGTATGGCTGCTTATAGTCAAAAAAAAATGTTTAAACTCCTATTTTTAACTACTTTACTTATTGGTATAAGCCTTTGTGATAATGCTTTTACTATTGATGGCAATATTTATTACTTTAGCTATCCATTAATGGTAAGCCTAAATATTAACGATACACTAAAATATTTTAATAATTTTTATGCATAATACAGAAAAATTGGTTCGAAGCTGGTCGCTTCTGCACTTTTCATAAAATGTTCCTACTTGATGTGAGCACCCCTTATAAAAATATTGTGGTCAGTGATATTTTAAAAGAGGCTCGCGTTGAACTAAATTTTACATCCGGTTGGATCTGGACTAGCGGTACGGATTTAGGCAGCGAGGGTAATTACTATTGGGAGACGACCGGTGATCCGATGCTCTATACAAATTGGAAAAATTTTCAACCGGACAATGCGAACAACAATGAAAATTGCATCGAGATTCAAGCACCTGCGACGTATTGGAATGATCGGCCGTGTTTGACCGAATCATATTTTATATGCCAAAAAAAAAACTTACCAGATAACATATAAGTTTTGGATATTTATAGATTTGATTACAGTGTTAGTTCTACTAGTGAATTTATTGGTTTTTAATTTGTGATTATAATTGGGGTTTATAAAATAAAAATAATACTAGGTGATAGGGATGTGAGTTTTAAACATAAATACGATTTTTTAGCATAAACAAGAAATTGTTGAACCCCAAACATAATAAATCACATATAATCACATATAATGTTGTTGATATTGATATTTCTGAATAAAAGAATAAGTGGAAAATCTTCCTGCCCAGTTGAAAAGCAAAAATTTAAGACTTTGCAAATTTCAGAAATCAAATTCGCGACGAAACGCCTGATTATTTCGATTGGACATGTTTATTATCATTTTTAGAAATATAATGGCCGAAATTGTGCTGTGAATTTCCGACACAAGATATTCTTTCAAATTTGACTCCGCATAGCCAAAAAAGTCAGTAATGATTTTCGAAATATGTCGATATGGCAAATTCTAATCATCATAATATTTATATCTGCTAAAATGTCGATAAAGTCGATTCGCGGAACAATATTAATTTATCAGCCCAAGAAATGTAGAAAATAGCTTAATAATTATTAAAAATGTCGGCAATAAAGATCTGTTGATAGGGCAAAGTCGGGTTATTTGGCGCAGTTGAGCTTGTAAATTACACGATGTAATTTACGCGGTTTTTTACAAATAAATTACTTAAGGTTATTTTTTTACATTGTGTATATTTATTATTTATAACAATACATTTATTTCTTTATTTTAATAATAAGTGCTGCCACCATTTTTTGAATTCAGCTCAAATATTCTATTAGGCATTCACCCGTATAACGACTTCAAATAATTCACGTCGGCCCAAGCAGCTTTAATGGCTTCAATAAGCAACTACTTATCATTATACTACTTATCCCCTTCAAAGAACTAGCGAGAAAGCCATCCCCAAACGTTTTTCATAATATTTAAATCAGCAGTGTATGGGGGCCATTTAAGTAAATTGACCTTCTTCTTTAAAATCCAAGCTTTCACAATCCTTTCCGTATGGATAGGGGCGTTATCTTGTTGATATATCCATTTCAGTGGTCCGAACAAATGTTAGAACTATGGAAAGGCTGAATCCAAAATAGACAAATACGATTTTGTTATCTTTTTTTGATTTTGAAAAGCTAACTCAACCCCACCATAGTATGAAATAGCTCCCCAGACCATAATCCCTACTTCCCTGCTGTGATGTCGATTAAGAACGAACTCTTTTTTGCGCAGATCATGCAAATAATAGGGTTAACCATCGTGCCTGTCCAAATTGAATTTTTTGCATCCGAAAACACGACTTTGCACTATTGTGTGCTTTCAGTATGGTGCAACAAACATTTTGTACTGAGACATTAACGCCGGCTTATTATTATTTTACGAATTATTTTAGGTTCATTAATTTTGCAAAAAGTGTAACGTTAAAAAAACTAAATATTTGGAAATTAATGAAGATTCATTATTGCTGTAGAAGTTTTATTGTTGAAGAACAAATAAAGGTTTCTTGTTGAAGAAGTTTTGTGAAATAATTAATTTGGAACGGTGATTATTTCTATCAAACACTTGTAAATTATAATTGAACTGCAAAATAAGAACAGTAGCTACATTAGTTTTAGCTTAACATAATTTAAATAAGAAAAAAAATGAAAAACTTTCGTGAATTTTTCGTACAGGGAAAGAAGACTAACAAAGTATTTAAAAAAATAAAAGTAGATTAAGTTTAGTCATCGAGCAATAAATACATAAGAGAAATCAAGTAGTGCAAATTTTATAGGCAGGTTTTTCCGAGGTTAATCTTATTTTATAGTTTTAATATATTTAATATACGGGTTTGTAGTACTTGAAAAACTAAGCAGCTTTTGTTCTACAACTTTTTGATTTGGCCGCCATGTTGACCACGGCCGGCCTCTGAACCGTCATTTTTGGCCCACAGCGTTGAACCTATTTGACATACACTGGACATATGCATATCGTTGGAAAGGTATTGACGCCAGCTGTCAAATAGCATATGAAAAAATTTCAAAAAATTAGGGTGGAGGGTCATGGCCAAAAAACTTTTCGGCCACATTCGGCCAAATTGCTAAAAAATTACCCCAAGACTTTTGGTTCATATTTTCAGGATTATTAGCTACAAACCTCACCTACAATATGACATCAACCGTTTGTCCCAGAAAACTCGTATGTTTTAGATATTGACCTCCATAACTTGCCATCCTAATTTTTCGCAAAATTTGATTTTTTAGCGCGAATGCACCCTAACATCGGTCCGTTGCGGTTCATAATGATAGTGAATCAACGTATTACAACGAAACTAATATAAATACATCATATTATTATCATTGCTAAGAGAATTTTTACCAGTGACCCTTTTTTATTGTTATGATCACCGTAAAGGATTTTTGTTGAATTGTTATGATGCATTGTTATGATCACCGATTGTTAAAATTCTATCTAAATCTGAATCATTCAAATTAATCGCGTTACTATCCGGAGTGAAAATTGATTTAAAAACACTGTAAATAATCGCAACGGAAGAAATCGCGGTACACTGATTGCCTCGATTATCGGCCAAAAATCTTTCATTCGATTGGCTGAAATTCCCTACAACTACATCAAAATTGTTCCCTACTCGTTCTGGTGTAACTGTTTCTAGGTCAACAAAATTGTTACCTACCTTGGACTCCTTCGCTTTAAAATTGTCCGCAAAATTTTTACGCTTTTGTGGGCGCCCCATTATCGATGGAAAACGCGCGAAGTGAAAAAAGTTAATTTCAAAATGTGCACAAATCGAGCAAAAAATCACGGTAAATTGAAAGTAAAAAATTGAAAAAAAATCTATTTAATAATACCGAAATTAATTTAATATTAGAAAAAAAAAAAATGATGAAAACAGCCAAAAAATTAGAAATTTAATTTGAAAAAAACGACAGCGAAATCTCAAAACCAAATCGGTACGCACGAACGTCCCTAGCTCACACACCACGTGTAAAAATGAAATTCAAATCCACTAAAAAACGCGTATATACATATATTTAATTTTTTCAAACAAATGAAGGAATTTTCAATTTTGTACACGAAAATATTTTTCACAAGAACACGAAAATTGTCATCGCTGAATTATTCGAATGCACGTGAAAGTCAAGTAAAATGTTGTCGCCCGAAATTGACTGCACCACAATTGCGCAAAAAATCACTAAAAATCGAAGCAAATTCTATGCACGCACACAAAAAACACAAAGAAAACAAAAACTACCAAGAAAACTATCGATAAAAATCAATAAAATCCAATCGCAAATCAATAAAAATTTCTCAAGAGAACTCAGTGTTGGCACTTTGAAAGCAAACACAAGAAGAGATAGTTGGCGCAAAATGTCACTTTCCAATCATAAATCATATTGAACCATTGGTCAATAGAAAAAAATTCGTTCTATTGTTTTTTTATTTTTTTATTGAAACAGTTTAGTTCTATTCCACGGTTCCACACTTTAATTCTTTCAGGGTGATTCTTTCTTCGTTTCTTTCCCCTTCACCCGCAAACTAATTTTTTGGCGGGGAAATTGTTAATTCTTTTTTCGTCAATATTTTTTTTTGATTCACTGATTTCTTCGCACTATTACGTAATAAATATTTCAAGGACATCTTGTTTATTTGTCGTTTTTGGGTTAATTTTAGTTTAATGTTTACTTCGAGTGCAAAAAATATATTTTTTCAACCAAGGAAGCAATTTTCGCAGCAAATAATAAATATTTTTTACTATACGAAATAAATAAAAAAACATAATTTTACACATTTTACGCGTATAGTAAAAAAAAAGGGTGTACCAAAAAATCGTTCGGATTGTTTTGTTTGCTTATAATAAAAAATAGAAATAAAAATGATTAATTTAAAATAATTTATATTTAATTTAATATATAATTTAAAATAAAATATATTAATTAAATATTACAGTTTTAAATTGATTATTTTTATTTTTAATATGTATAAGCAAACAAAACAATCCGAACAAATTTTTTGGTACCCCCTACAAATGCGCAAAGAAATCAAATGTGGCCGTCGATTGATTTTTTGAAATCAGAGAATCACGCTGAAAGAATTAAAGTGTGGCGAGACCCATTGTTTTACGTTCCATTGTGCCTCATACACAGCCGCACGTCACTGGAGTGACGAATATCGAGAGAAGAAGAACGAATCATGCCACAGACACCTATATTTATCAAGACTCAGTAATTCTTGTTTTACTAACACATTCAAACGCTCTATTGAATTTCGATGGAAAATGAAACAATGTAAGTTAATGTTTATAGTTTCAATAATTCACATTTATTTTGAACTCAATTGAATAAAATTATAAATTTAAAATAAATAATAATACATTTCATGTGTAGTTAAATAATAAATACACATTTAATGTTTGCTTAATTCAATATTTCATCACTATCAATATACTACTAACATAAAATATTAACAACAGTAATAATTATTATCATGATCACAAGTTTTTAAAACTAATTTTGATACATTTATGATAATATTATTTATTAATTTATCACACTTATGGTTTTCTAATAATCGTACATAGAATCTATAAAAAATTAACTAACTTTCGTTTATTGAAATTTGCAGTGGCATAATTGTGGTCCACTTGCTTACAATAATTCAAAATAATTATGTTTGCCATCGGAGAAAGCATCATTTTAAAAATATTAAGGTTCGTTTGGCCACATGAACATAGTCTGTTGGTATCGAGACAAAAATTGTCTTGTTGTACACTATAAATTGTTAATTTATGCAAGATCACACTTTGGTTACTTTCAGAGAAATACTTGGCTTTTACGTCATCATGGCGAATAATTTCCTGAAATATGGCGCATGCATGAAAAAATAATTGATAAGACAACTTCTGTTGATTGAACTAAACCACCCCTTTGTAAATAATCAAAATAGGTATCGTCAGCTTTAGTTCCAATTTCTTTTATAAAAATAGTTTGGCACTCGGAACACTGAATCTTTTTACGAATAGAATGTGCAGCAAAGCCACACACACATAATTATTAGATACTTCATCAAGCTCAACGTTCGCCAAATATTCAGTGTCAAATATTTCCTTATAGGCAGATATGGATATGTCATCTGAAATATTTGTTTGTTCAAGTTCTCGAGAATTTTTAAACTGGCTTATTGGGATTTCTCTTCTAAAAATTTTTCTAATCCGTAATTGGGTTTCCGATTCAGTTATATTTCTATAAGAAATATTATAACAACGCCCTGATAAAAATCTATACTTACTAAACCTATTTTCTAAGTTATCACTTTGGAATTTACCTAATAAGACATACTCAATGCCGTAATGGTTAACTGAATATTTTGTGATATCGATCAAAGCTTTGGTGGTTTTACCCATTGCGGTATGGGTTTCTCTAGACAATTTACCATTGTTATTACCGGAGTTGTGCCAGTCTGTTAGCCATTCAGTAATTTTTTGCAAAAAAAATAGCAGCCTATCGTCATTAGGGGAGAAAATTGGTTTACAGTTGTCATTACGTTTTGCAATAACTTTGAATTTAGATTTTACGTTTACTATATCCCACCACTTACCAATTAGTTCCAAAAAATTTGCTGTTTGTAAATAGTTATTATTTTGCCTAAGAGCTGCAATTGTACTATTGAGGAAAATTTTATCAACCAATGAAACCTTTTGCTTTTCTAAATTATTAGGATACATAGATTTAAAGTTAAGCTTAAATGCGGTTTTTGAGGGTAAGTGTATTTCGTTTGTATATTGCTCTTGTAAGTGTGAAAAACGAACATATTTGATTTCGCGCGTATCAAAATCTGGATAAACGAAAAAATAATCGAAATTTTTAACGTTCAACCAATTGTTTCGAATATTTTTAAAATTGTGAACGGGATCATAGCCACAGAATATGGTCTTCGTGTTATCACAAGGATGAGGAAATGAAAAATCACCTGTGGAAGTAAAAAGTTCGAACATGCGTCGATTACAATTATAGTTATCCAGTCATGATAACAAATACTTCTAACCCAATACTATGCAAATATATAAGAACATTTTTTGTTAAGCTGTAAAGTTCTTTACCAGTACAGTCTTTAACAGGTGCCAATTTTACAACTTCCTTACAGGTACCAACAGCTGAGACAACCATGAAAGTTTGTACTGTTTTTGCTAAAACTTCTGCCGAATTTTGAGCAAATCCTTTTATATTACCAGCTTTATAATCAATTCTTGACTTTATATATATTTCATCAATCATCAAGATGACTTTTTTTTCTCTATCAATTAATGTAGAAACAATTTGTTTGAGATAATTATTATTTGAAATTTCACTATTAGGCGAGATGTTTAAAGAAGCAGAAATATGTCGAATATGTTCGGGATGCGGTAAGTTTAAATACTGTCGGATTATATTATATGCAGCACTTGATTGTGAATGCAAAAGATGGGCAACAATGATCGAATTCTTAGAGTAGCGCGGTATTTTATTTTTAGCTTGCAATAATTTAATTTGATCAGTTAAAAAAATAAGTTCATTTGGGAATAAAAAATCATCGGGAATTTCCGCGGAAGTCGTATTTAAATTCATTAAAGCATTTTCCAATAGCAAATCAAAATCACTTTTTGAAACAAAATTTGACAAATTTTTGTATCTTACCAACAAATTCTCCACCGACCAGAGTGTAATTTTTTGCGTATTTGGAAGCACCCATTGCAAGTCCTTTTTTCACACAAAAATTTCATAAACAAAAATATTAACTTTTAAATCACTATTTATCACAGTTCTTATTTTAAAATTGCAGCCTTTTTCGATATCTTCATCAAGAATATAAAATACTAAAGAATTATTTTGAGTGAAAGTGTGATACTCTTTAAAAACATCATTTTTAATCTTTAACGTATAATTGGTTTTTACATCATCAAAACCTTTTATAATGCTGCCCGCAACACAGCCTCATTTTGTCCTTCAATCCTGCAATTAATTTCCTCGAGTCTTTTAGCTGGAGTTTTTCTCTTCGGTAGTACTGTTTTAGGATGTGATTTTCCTGGAAAAACTGATGGAACGGCCCCATTTATTAATTTCGAACGGGATAATTTATAATCAGTGTCCTCCATCGTTATTTTTAAATTTCTTTGGACATCTTCCGGTAGGAAATGTCCAAGGGACACAGCTGAATATTTTGTAGGATACCAGTTTTCTCTTTTCAGTGCTTTTATCCATTTTAATGTTAAATTATCATCAGCCGGGAAACAAAATGTTGGGATTATTTTATCATTTTCCTTATTACGACTAGAATTGCTTTGACAGCCGATAACACAACATCTTCTTGGTATTTTACGAAACACTAATTATCACTTATTAATTTTATTTATTATCACTAAAGTAAGAAAATACAATTAAAATGTTATATAATTATTCAAAATTAATAAAAAACATATATTATGTACCTTTACATCACATCTATACGCATTGAATTACAAAGAAAAACTAAAAATTTCAATAGAAAAAACAAAGAAAACAAATTCAATACACACATTGACAAAAATATTACTGAGTGTGAGTCTTGATAAATATAGGCAGAATCAGAATCTACTTAAATATAAGTCGTGCTTACTCCTCTCATTGACATGTCTGTGAAGTTAGCCCGTAAACGATCCCGGAAAAATGCGATGGCAACACTAACATACAAATATCACGATATTTTTCAATGTCATCCCGAAAAAATATTTATATCACGATATTTTTGAATGTCATCCCGGAGAAAAAAATGACAGTTTTTTACTATATCAATTCATAAAAATTTATAAACAATTTGAATTGAAAACTGATGCCAACCCGGAAAAGATTATGTCACAATAAATTTTCTAACAAGAAAATAAATAATTTTTGAAAACAAAAAACGTGTATAATACCAAAAAACATGGGATGATATATAAAGTTAATAATATAAAAAAATTAAGTACAGGAGTAGGAAAACAAAAAACAAACCAAAATTATAATATAAGTGGCAAAAAAATTCTATGATTTAGAGTTCCGCTATAGCCGTCTGAATTCTTAGAAGATGTCCATTACCAGAAACCGGACTATATATGTTTTGTAGTTCAGGGATTGGCCTGTTTAAATAATAAGAGGCAAAATTTCTATGATTTAGAGCCTCGCTATAGTCGTTTGAATTTCAATGACAAGAGTCAAAAAAATTATTTGATTTAGAGCTTCGCTATAGACGTCTAAGTTCCTAGTAGATGTCCATTACCAGAAACCGGATTATATAGGTTTTGTAGTTCAGGGTTTGGCCTGTTCAAATAATAAGAGGCAAAAAAATTCTACGATTTAGAGCCTCGCTATAGTCGTTTGAATTTAAATGACAAGAGGCAAAAAAATTCTTTGATTTAGAGCTCCGCTATAGTCATTTGAATTCGTAGAAGAAGTACATTACCAGAAACCGGACTATATAGGTTTTGTAGTTCAGGGATTGGCCTGTTTAAATAATAAGAGGCAAAAAAATTCTATGATTTAGAGCCTCGTTATAGTCGTTTGAATTTAAATAACAAGAGGCAAAAAATTCTTTGATTTAGAGCTCCACTTTAGTCATATGAATTCGTAGAAGAAGCCCATTACCAGAAACCGGACTATATAGGTTTTGTAGTTCAGGGATTGGCCTGTTTAAATAATAAGAGGCAAAAAAATTCTATGATTTAGAGCCTCGCTATAGTCGTTTGAAATTAAATGACAAGAGTCAAAAAGATTCTTTGATTCTTAGCTCCGCCATAGACGTCTGAGTTCCTAGTAGATGTCCATTACCAGAAACCGGATTATATAGGTTTTGTAGTTCAGAAATTAGCCTGTTAAAATAATAAGAGGCAAAAAAATTCTATGATTTAGAGCTTCGCTGTAGTCGTTTGAATTTAAATGACAAGAGGCAAAAAAATTCTTTGATTTAGAGCTCCGCTATAGCCGTCTGAGTTCCTAGTAGATGTCCATTACCAGAAACCGGACTATATAAGTTTTGTAGTTCAGGGATTGGTAACGAAAACGAATCATGTCATAAATTGATTTTTGTATGTGTTTTGGACCAACATACACATTTGTGCATACCACTTACCGTAGACTGCGTATTATAATACCATGACAAATAAAAGCTGTGTTTTTTTTTAAAACAATCGAGTAGAGTTCACGATAGCTATTTTCAAATTGGTCCAATTTAAAATTAAAATTTAATTTTTTTAAATTAAATAATTTTGATTTAATAGAAATGTATGTACCAAAAAAATCAGTCATAAAAGTTGTATGATTTTCTTGTAATATCGTTCTGTATAATTCTGTATAATAACGGAGTACTTCAGAACTGAGCAATGACAATGACATTTGTTTAATACCGATTCCGGACAATCATAGCGCTACCGTATTTTATTATTAAAACAGGGTTTGCTAAGCCTCAGTGTGTCAATCTAATTGGTTTTGTAGTAGATTAACTAAACTAGTTTGGCTAAACGCGTTAAGCTAAACCCTAGTTTGCCAAGGGTATCACAAATAGTTTTCGCCAAATAGCTCTTAATCACAGAATTTGTTTGCCTTTAATTATTTAAACAGGCAAATCCCTGAACTACAAAGCCTATATAGTTAGGTTTCTGGTAATGGACATCTACTAGGAACTCAGACGGCTATAGCGGAGCTCTAAATCAAAGAATTATTTTGCCACTTGTTGTATAAACAGGTCAATCCCTGTACTACAGTACTTTGAAGTACACAGTAATTTGTATTCGTAAGTGTTTTTATTAAATATTAATTAATCTGGAATTTTGACAATTTTTAGAAGAAACCAAATTTTTGTGACATTGTGTTTGTTTACAAATTTAATTATGACTTATTATATAAACAAACCCACTCGTTCATATACAAATTATGTAATTTTTTATTTTGTCATCATGTCAGCTATACATTATAGCTATATATAGCGCAAGTTAAAATTTGTTAATCGGTTTTTATTTATAATGGCCGCGATTTCGTGTATTATTTTTCATAATAATTTTTCTTACTATCGTTATATTTTTATATCGTGATAGTTATAGTTTCATTATAATTTCTTTAATATATAATAGTGTTGCCATACTTAACTATAATCATTTTACGGGATGATTTTACGGGCTAACTTCACAAAGGTCTCATTGACAGATACCTATTGTATTTAAAAAAAAATAACAAAGAGGGTGTTGGTTACACTAACAATGCAACGCAAATTTGTATTTTGTTTTGTTCATGTTTTTTGTTTCTGCACCAACACACTTATACTTAGTTATTTAAAAAAAAATGCTATAGAAAAAAAATTTTCAATACATCTTTACTTAGTTATTGTTTATTTCATATGTGTGGAGTTAGCAGGACTTATATTTAAGTAGATTCTGGCAGAATCTACTTAAATATAAGTCCTGCTTACTCCACACATATGAAATAAACAATAACTAAGTAAAGATGTATTGGAAATTTTGTTCCATAGTAATTTTTTTTGAATAACTAAGTATAAGTGTATTAGTGCAGAAACAAAAAAAATGAAGAAAAAAAAATTCAAATTTACGTTGCATTGTTAGTGTAACCAACACACTCTTTGTTAGTTTTTTTTGAATAGGTATATGTCAATGAGAAGAGTAAGCAGGACTTATATTTAAGTAGATTCTGAATATATAGGTGTCTGTGATTTCGATCACGATTTTTTTTAAATTTCTATTTTTCATTATTGTTTTAGTCTTTTTGTGCATGAATGAGTGGCTACACATATTTGATCTACAAATCTATTTTGTTTTTTGTTGTTTGTAAAAACAAAAACGAGAAATCTAGAATAAATGTGTCATATTTGATTTCTATTGGCCGTTACAAATACTATCAAATAGAAGTTAAAAATGTACGCCAATACTATCAAATAGGAGTTAAAAAGTGGCATTATCCGCGTGTATAGCCGATTATTGTACGGCTTATAGAATATAATTGTGTTCGGTTTTGGTATGAGGCACAAGAATAGCGTGTTCATTCTGAAATACAACAAAAAGTTACCCGGATTTTGTCAAAATGAACACGAAAAATTGTTACCCGAAGTTTGTTGTAGTGTGTGTGAAAAACAAAAATAAAAAATTGTTTATTGTTTTGAATATTTTGACAATCCAAAATTTTATTCGTTTGGTGATTGTTCATGTGAGTTGTTGTGATTGATTCCAATTTTTTTTCATTAAATTATTAATTAATATGGAGGTTAATTTAAGTGAGTTTAATTTATTGTTGGATGCCAATGGCTTTATAGTGTACACAGATGATTCTGTCTACCTACAGCATATACACAGTAAGAAATTATTTTTACATTCTATTATTTTATATGAAATTAAATAAATTTAAATTTTTTATTCAAGCTGGCGTTATTATGGAGGTGAAATATTCCGAGGTGGCAAACTATTTTAATTTGAAAATAGTTAATCAAAATGAAACTGGTATGTTATAATTTATAAACAGTTATAGTCGGTATAAACCAATAAATGTTTCATTTATTATTATAGATAGAATTAAACGCAGAGGAAAGTGTACCCCACTATGATCTAGTAGAAACAAATTATGAAAATGGTATGTGTTTAGTTTTAAATTGGATTATTATTTTTAAAATTTATTGATGTATGGAACTTAGCTTTCTATAGACAAAATTTTTTATGATTTTATAATTAATTTTGATCTCCACTTAACCCATATATTTCGACCTGTTGGCATCATCCATCAGTGTAAAATGTCTGTAACAACAATGACTTAAAATGCCACAAAAATATTTATAACATCTTTAAATAATAGCTTTTATATTAAAAATCACAATACACATAATGGCCACTAACTACCAAACAACTTGAAGAACGGACCAATCCTCAACAAGTTATGAAAACCCAACAAATTGAATTGATTATATCGTATGTCTTCCACTTTAGATATATTTCTTTGAAAAAAGAAATATTTTTATCTAAATGGTATATTCCAATTGGATTTTTTATTAATTTTGTAAAATGAAATTGCCAAATAAGCGACCAACCTGATTTTATTGAATTAATACAATTTTGATTTAGTTTTTTTTCGCAATAACAACTAACCATTTGAGACCAAACGCCAAAATGTGGTGACCAATTCTGACCTAACGATTATCTAACGAAATTTGCTAAAAACGGTATGATTTTTTTGCAATGAGGTGCTGCTACCCGGGAATTTTTTTTTTATTTTCATTATTTATTTACCGCTTAATCGTAGGTGACCAAATGATAAAAACTATAGTGGCCAATCCGGACCAAACGACGATCAAACGAATTCAATCATCACTTTTGTAAAAGCCTTTAGATGGGGTGCTAAGGCGGAGCCTGATAAGGGAGATGTTGGTTACCCTTGTTGGCTCCGCACAATTCCACTTTATGATGTACAGATTATATGAAACTGATTCGTCTTCTCATTTAGCAAATTAATACTCGTATTCATTTAAAAAAATGATAAAACGGGAGCGACCAAATCTTTCAGATCCACAAAAATGCATGAATATCTCATTTCTAAAAATGTATATAAATTAATTAAATTGAGATGCGACGACGGGTCAAAGTTTAGAGCAAAGAAAACGAAATCAATAAGATTTCTTTTGCACCTCTACGTATAAAGATATTAAAGTAAATCGAACTTCGTTATCATCTCTTTGATTAAAAGACGAAAATAAAGGTAATTCACAATTATAGATTGAACGTATAAACTCGATAATAAACTTTATTACCTACCAGCAAATACCGCGTGTAAATCCCCTATTTCGATACAACGAACAAATAAACTACTTGAACGAGTATATTTCTGTTATCTGCAATGAATTGAAAAGAACGTATAAAAGAACACACATTGCAAACTTTCATCATAACGTATCAGTTGCTGTATGGCTGCTTATAGTCAAAAAAAAATGTTTAAACTCCTATTTTTAACTACTTTACTTATTGGTATAAGCCTTTGTGATAATGCTTTTACTATTGATGGCAATATTTATTACTTTAGCTATCCATTAATGGTAAGCCTAAATATTAACGATACACTAAAATATTTTAATAATTTTTATGCATAATACAGAAAAATTGGTTCGAAGCTGGTCGCTTCTGCACTTTTCATAAAATGTTCCTACTTGATGTGAGCACCCCTTATAAAAATATTGTGGTCAGTGATATTTTAAAAGAGGCTCGCGTTGAACTAAATTTTACATCCGGTTGGATCTGGACTAGCGGTACGGATTTAGGCAGCGAGGGTAATTACTATTGGGAGACGACCGGTGATCCGATGCTCTATACAAATTGGAAAAATTTTCAACCGGACAATGCGAACAACAATGAAAATTGCATCGAGATTCAAGCACCTGCGACGTATTGGAATGATCGGCCGTGTTTGACCGAATCATATTTTATATGCCAAAAAAAAAACTTACCAGATAACATATAAGTTTTGGATATTTATAGATTTGATTACAGTATTAGTTCTACTAGTGAATTTATTGGTTTTTAATTTGTGATTATAATTGGGGTTTATAAAATAAAAATAATATTAGGTGATAGGATGTGAGTTTTAAACATAAATCCGATTTTCTAGCATAAACAAGAAATTGTTGAACCCCAAACATAATAAATCACATATAATGTTCCTAAATTTTTGTAAAAGGGGCAAAATAAATAAACCCCTACAAGATACCTTTCCGTGATATTGATATTTCTGAATAAAAGAATAAGTGGAAAATCTTCCAGCCCAGTTGAAAAGCAGAAATTTAAGACTTTGCAAATTTCAGAAATCAAATTCGCGACGAAACGCCTGATTATTTCGATTGGACATGTTTATTATCATTTTTAGAAATATAATGGCCGAAATTGTGCTGTGAATTTTCGACACAAGATATTCTTTCAAATTTGACTCCGCATAGCCAAAAAAGTCAGTAATGATTTTCGAAATATGTCGATATGGCAAATTCTAATCATCATAATATTTATATCAGCTAAAATGTCGATAAAGTCGATTCGCGGAACAATATTAATTTATCAGCCCAAGAAATGTAGAAAATAGATTAATAATTATTAAAAATGTCGGCAATAAAGATCTGTTGATAGGGCAAAGTCGGGTTATTTGGCGCAGTTGAGCTTGTAAATTACACGATGTAATTTACGCGGTTTTTTGAAAATAAAAAATTACATAAGGTTATTTTTTTACATTGTGTATATTTATTATTTATAACAATACATTTATTTCTTTATTTTAATAATAAGTGCTGCCACCATTTTTTGAATTCAGCTCAAATATTCTATTAGGCATTGACCCGTATAACGACTTCAAATAATTCACATAAATATCGACCCAAGCAGCTTTAATGGTTTCAATAAGCAACTACTTATCATTATACTACTTATCCCCTTCAAAGGACTATAGCGAGAAAGCCATCCCCAAACGTTTTTCATAATATTTAAATCAGCAGTGTATGGGGGCCATTTAAGTAAATTGACCTTCTTCTTTAAAATCCAAGTTTTCACAATCCTTTCCGTATGGATAGGGGCGTTATCTTGTTGATATATCCATTTCAGTGGTCCGAACAAATGTTAGAACTATGGAAAGGCTGAATCCAAAATAGACAAATACGATTTTGTTATCTTTTTTTGATTTTGAAAAACTAACTCAACCCCACCATAGTATGAAATAGCTCCCCAGACCATAATCCCTACTTCCCTGCTGTGATGTCGATTAAGAACGAACTCTTTTTTGCGCAGATCATGGAAATAATAGGGTTAACCATCGTGCCTGTCCAAATTGAATTTTTTGCATCCGAAAACACGACTTTGCACTATTGTGTGCTTTCAGTATGGTGCAAAAAACATTTTGTACAGAGACAGAGTTTAGTTTGGATTCGAAAGAACTTGCGTCAGACGAACTAGGTTCATTAATTTTGCAAAAGTGTAACGTTAAAGAAAAACTAAATTTTCGGAAATTAATGAAGATTCATTATTGCTGAAGAAGTTTTATTGTTGAAGAACAAATAAAGGTTTATAGCGGTGTTCTTGCGTTTTTATGATTAAATATTAAACACTCACTATATTTATATTATATAAGTTATTTATTTAATTATAAAATATGTATAGTTATAACTTTTCACTATAATTATTACTAACGCCTAGTTCACAAAGATGGTGGTGGTTCGCACCAAGGGTGAACGATTGTTCGGCAACACTTTGTTGTTTATTATATATATATAAGAGACTGTGTCTCATTTGACTACTAAAACGAGACTATCTTTTCGTTTCTTGTTCCTACTTCGTGTCTTCCTTACATCTCGATATTAATCGATAATCGATTAATATCGAGGTTCGCTAATGTAGATGGCGAAATAGTTATATTCAGCAAAACGAGCAATGCCTCGTAATTAAGCGGCGCGATGTATAAATAGTTTTGCTACGGGGAGTGCCACGAAGTGAAAAGGATTTTATTTATTTTGAGCCGCTACATCACTCCCCTCCTGGATCGAAAACCGTAGTGTTTTAAATTAAATGTAACAGTTTTTGGAACACTACGTTTTTCGACTGGGTTTACCACAAGTATTCCGTACGCTGGCTTTAGCCTGTCGATGCCAATTGTTGTGGATTTTCCATTTACATTCACAACAAAGAATTTGCGCAATTTGCGGGTCACTGGATACGGTCCAGAATAGGGTGTACTCAATGGACCTCTAACTCTATCCACACGTACGAATACGTGTGAACAGGTTTCCAGATTTTTGGGAATGTACGTTGCCTGTTCAGGTGGATGTCTTGTGTCCGTAGGAACTAAGGTTCTCATGGTGGTACGAAGCTGATTCACGAAATCCGAAGTATCTGTGTTTGGGTTCGAATTTTGATCGTTGATGAAGAATTCACCGGGAACCTTGATATTTTGACCATATACTAGCTCTGCTGGTGTGCAGTTGAGGTCTTCCTTGACGGAGGTTCGAATACCCAATAGGATTGTAGGAAGTTCTTAACTCCAATGGGATGTATTACATCGAGCTGTTAAGGCGGATTTTAGTTGCCTGTGGAACCGTTCGACAAGACCATTCGCTTTCGGGTTATATGCAGTTGTCCGAATGCGATGGGAACCTAGGAGCTTCGTGAGCTCGGTGAACAACGTTGACTCGAATTGTGTTCCTTGGTCTGTCGTGATGAAGAGTGGGACACCATATCTACAGATGTACTCATTGTAGAAGATTTTACTTACGGTTTTTGCGGTCATTTCTCGGATTGGATAAGCTTCTGGCCAGCGGGTAAATCGGTCGACTATCGTTAAAATATAATGATAGCCATTCGATTGGGGCAGTGGACCAACCAGGTCCATGTGGATGTGTTCAAACCTGCCACTTGGTAGCTCGAATTTACCAAGTTCTGATTTCGTGTGGCGGTGAACTTTGGACTTTTGACATGGGATACAAGATTTCGCCCATTTGCTTGTATCAGTATTCATTCTTGGCCAGAAGTATTTTGAAGCTATGAGTTTTCGCGTAGCACGGATGCCGGGATGTGATAAGCCATGTAGACTATCGAAGATTGTCCGTCGCATGTTGAGAGGAACGTAGGGTCGATTTTTACCTGTTGAAGTCTCACAACAAATTTGCTGCTTGTCTGGTAAGTCGATCCGTTGCAGGTTTACGCTTGATTTCGGTGTGTGTGCTGAAATCAATTTCTGCAATTCGTCGTCGCGTTGTTGTTGTACAAGTAATTCCTTCGTGTCGAAGGAGAAGACGGTGAGTTCTGTGAGAAGTGTTTCACCAGAACGAGACAAACAGTCGCTCACCACATTGTGTTTACCTTTGATGTGATGAATATCGGTAGTGAATTGGGCAATGTAATCGAGATGTCGTAATTGCCGGGGACTACGTTCAGACTTTGACGCAATAGCTGTTGTAAGAGGCTTATGGTCGGTAAATAAAGAGAAATTTCGGCCTTCGACGAAATGGCGAAAGTGTTTGATTGCTAAATACATAGCAAGAAGTTCTCTATCGAAAGTAGAGTATTTAATTTCCGCAGGGGAGAGCTTCTTTGAAAAGAACGCTAATGGTTGCCAACATCCTTTGTTGCGTTGTTGTAAGACAGCTCCAACTGCTACATTGGAAGCGTCGGTAGTTATGTTGAACTGCGCGTCGTTCAACGGGTGTGCCAAAAGAGTGACAGCGGCAAGAGAACGCTTGACCTTGTGGAAAGATTCTGTACAATCTTCGGGCCAAGAGAAGTTTCTTCTGTTTTTGCCTTTCTTGAGTAAAGTGGCCAAATGCCTGTGAATCGGCGATAACAGTTCGGCTAACCGTGGTATAAAGCGGTGGTAATAGTTCACCATACCGACGAACTGCTGTATTTGGCGGATTGATGTTGGTTCTGGAAAGTTTGAAATGACATCAACTCTGTCTTGCGACGGGAGGATGCCATCTTTCGAAATTGTGTGGCTCAAGAAGTCGAGTGACTTCACGCCGAAAATACATTTCGAAGCTTTTATATTAATTCCATATGCGGAGAGACGTTTGAATACTGACTCGAGATGTTCACTATGTTCCATCTCGGAACGGCTTGCAACGAGGATATCGTCGATATAAGAGTAGACGAAGTCCAGCCCTTTTAACACTTCGTTAAGGAATCGCTGGAATGTCTGGGCTGAGTTACGAAGGCCGTATGGCATTCGGGTAAACTCAAAAAGCCCGAAAGGAGTAGTAATCGCTGTTTTGTGAATATCCTCGAGAGCCATGGGAATTTGATGATATGCCCTTACCAAATCTATTTTCGAGAAAATAGTGGCGCCGGCGAGTTTCAACGAGAAACTGTGTATGTGGGGGATAGGATATCTATCTGGGACAGTGACAGTGTTTAGCTGTCGATAGTCTCCACAAGGGCGCCAGTCCTTGTCTTTCTTTTGCACCATATGTAATGGTGAGGAGACTGGTGATGATGAGGGGCGGCAGATTCCGATGTCTGTCATAAACTGAAATTCAGTTTTAGCAGCTTTTAGTTTAGTTGCGTCGAGTTGTCGCGGTTTAGCACAAGGTAACCTACCTTGCGTGACGACGTAGTGGACTACGTTATGCTTCACTGGGAGATTGTAATTCGGAGCCTCAGTGAGCGAGGGGTATTTCCTTAAAAGAGCGCCGTAATCGTTGTTAACGCTGAAATGTTTTGGAGATGGCGTATCAACTTGGGCGATGATTGCGTTCACAGCGAGGGTAGTAAATGAATCAGAAAGTCTTCTGTTCTTCAAATCGACCACGAGACCATATTTGGACAGAAAGTCAGCACCTATAATAGGCCTGTCTACTGCCGCGATGATAAAGGGATGTGTGAACGTACGCCTGAGACCGAGATTAACCTTCAAAAGTTTGGTACCGTAAGTGGAAATTGGGGATCCGTTTGCTGCGGTAAGAATGCAAACGGTGTCTTTAGCATTTCGGGGAAACTTGTTTACGGGTATCACAGATACTTCAGCCCCCGAATCGATCAGAAATTGTAAGTTATTTTCATGATCGTGGATGAAAAGACGGCGAGACGAACCAATCCCACTGTTTGCCGTAGAGACAGCAGGATTTAGTGGTTTTCCGAAGGCTTGAAATATTTTGAAGTAGCTTCTCCATGAGCTACCGGTCGGAAACTGCACGGCTGATTGCAGTTGCGTGCGCGTGAGCCGAAACGACGGTGGAAGTAGCAGAGTCCAGATCGAGATGACGATCTCGACCTTGACCTGTGTCGGTAATTGAAGCTCTGTCTGTTGTTTGGCGATCTTCCACGTGAACCAATGTTCAAATTGGCCAGTGTTCGCTGTAGATCCGCCAATTGTTGTTGCGTCTTGTCAAGTTGTCTTTGCATTGAAGCAAGGGCTGATTCACCGTCAGCAGTTGCCTTGCTCGTGGATGGCTGGTTGACAGCAGCAATTGGTTTGGTTGTTCTGGATTGAGCGTAAATCCAGATGTTGTCGGCGACCGGTAGGATTTCCTCGATGTCGTTCTTTATATCCCGCGCCATTATCGCTCGTAAGTCGTCTGGCAAACGTTTTAGCCAGAGGTTTTTGAGTAAATCGTTGTTTACTAATTTGGAATCACCTGCTTTTTGTTCAAGCAGGCGATAAAAGTGGGACGGTTTAAGGTCTCCCATTTGTTGGAAACCGGAGAGCAACTCGTCAAGTCGTTGCTCCTCGCTGATAGTGTAGCGGTTGGTTAACGCGGATTTCAGTCGCTTGTATTTCGTGCCTGGCTGCGGGTTCCTGAAAATGTCCGTGATGAACTGAATCGTCTCCTGTGGTATCGCGCTGAGAGTATAGGCGAATTGTTCATCGTCGTCGACAATGCGGTGGATGCTGAACTGGTGTTCGACGAGGATGAACCAAGCTGCCGGTTGCTCGTTCCAGAAGGGAGGTATTTTAGGTGGCATCTTATATATTTTGGTCGTCCAAGATGCTGGTGTGGCATCGTGGCTGTCATTTTCATCGTCCGATGATGAAACGGCTTTTTGTGTTTTTTTTTTTTTTTTTTTTTTTTTTTTTTTTTTTTATATTATATATTTTTTTATCACTCACTTAGGTTTTATGTGCGCCTGTTATTTTGTATTTACGTTTTAGCGTTTAGTTTTTATTGTGCGCGTTTTATAATGTTGCACTATTCGTTAAGTTTAGTTTGTTAATTAATTGCACTTTTATTATGCACAAGCAAAAAAAAAAAATGTGCTCTTGCGCGGAATTTTGTAACGCGAACTGTTTTTTTATTTTACCGTAATCCGCGCGTCGGGGTCACCATTTATAGCGGTGTTCTTGCGTTTTTATGATTAAATATTAAACACTCACTATATTTATATTATATAAGTTATTTATTTAATTATAAAATATGTATAGTTATAACTTTTCACTATAATTATTACTAACGCCTAGTTCACAAAGATGGTGGTGGTTCGCACCAAGGGTGAACGATTGTTCGGCAACACTTTGTTGTTTATTATATATATATAAGAGACTGTGTCTCATTTGACTACTAAAACGAGACTATCTTTTCGTTTCTTGTTCCTACTTCGTGTCTTCCTTACATCTCGATATTAATCGATAATCGATTAATATCGAGGTTCGCTAATGTAGATGGCGAAATAGTTATATTCAGCAAAACGAGCAATGCCTCGTAATTAAGCGGCGCGATGTATAAATAGTTTTGCTACGGGGAGTGCCACGAAGTGAAAAGGATTTTATTTATTTTGAGCCGCTACAGGTTCCTTGTTGAAGAAGTTTTGTGAAATAATTAATTTGGAACGGTGATTATTTCTATAAAACACTTCTAAATTATAATTGAATTGTAAAATAAGAAGAGTAGCTACATTAGTTTTAAGCTTAACATAATTTAAATA
The DNA here is from genome assembly GCA_947310385.1 of Nephrotoma appendiculata. Lineage (NCBI taxonomy): Eukaryota > Metazoa > Arthropoda > Insecta > Diptera > Tipulidae > Nephrotoma > Nephrotoma appendiculata. The sequence goes on from OX371223.1 coordinate 299,300,938, forward strand.
AAAAAAAAAAAAATAAAAATTTTCGTGAATTATTCGTACAGGGAAAGAAGATTAACAAAGTATTTAAAACTTTAATATAAAAGAGGAAATTGATTTTACTAATAAATTGATCATAAACTACGAACTGGGACAAATTTCAATCATTTTTTATGTGTATTTTTGATTTTATAGCTCATAGAACGTCTACCGGGACATATGTGTCCCAACAGGATCGAAAGGGTTAAATGACCTTAAGTTTGGCCAAGGACGAGTGGAGCCAAACATTTTTGAATGAAGCAATGGATTAGGCCATAACGAGCCTAAAAGTATTTGTATGTTGTTTGATCGTGTTTTGCGTTCTAATAATTTCGGTTTTAAATGATTTTCGATTTGAATTCAGCTAGCTTTAAATTAAGTGACCTGAAATTTGGTTAAGAATAATTGGAGCCCAAAATTTTTTAATGTAAAACTTAAATGTGAGCCTAAAACTATTTGTGTGTCGATTGAACTTGTTATGCATTCTAAATTCGGATTTGGTCCGATATTTTGATTTGGGTTCTGCTAGCTGTATTTTCACGGCACGGAGATACGGATACGGTGTATTTTGTTGCAACACGAGATAACGACACTAACAACAATGTTTTATGTGATCACAAATGTTTGCAATACAAAAGACGTAACGAATGCAAGATGAACGATTGCTCGATATTTTATTGATGTTTTTATTTATTTACAATATCATTCGTTATATACGGCATGATTAGCTTAGATTATTAATACTTTGTAAACCAGATATACGTTGTTGCGATGCAACATACTGCCACCTGTTGAAAGGACATGATGAATTTCAACACCTTCCTTCTTCATCCACGAGTAGTGGAGCGAAAACACAAATTGGCTATTTTTTGACAATAAAATGAGATGCATTTGATTGTACGACAAGTTTGGTTCCTGGAGACGCCCTCCAACTCGAATTAGTCCTTCCTTATCAAGGAATGGCCGTAGCCAAAGTAACTATTGTTATGCAAGTGCTGATTTGTGAACAATCTTCTATAATCTTCACTAAACGATTCCCGTTGAACGATGCGAACCATCAGCTTCTCAGCTCTAGAAAGTTCTAATGTCGTAAAGGAAGAATCAACAACAGCTTCTTCTCCATATTACGTCTCAGAATTTGGCAATCGACGAAACGAAGGACGTAAGCAATGACACGCCGCAATTGACTGAAAAAATTCACCAACTTGCAGGACGTGACGATATTTTGTTGTGAATTTAATGAAGCGAGCACCGCGATATTATCCTTTCTTCTTTCTGGAAAGGTTTTCATATCGACCTCTATAGGTGTTGTCAGTACGCGGTAGGATCAGTTAAAAAATCCGGTCCTACAAACCAGATAGTGTCCTCTAATAATAGTTTGGGCAACATACCTCGGGATACAACATCGGCTGGATTACGTTTTGTATCTACATGATTCCAAACATATTATTCAGTTAATCGCGCGGGATAGTCGATACACGATTAGACACAAAGGTTGCCCAATTTAATGGGTGTGCGGCAAGCCAATTCAAAACCATTTCCGAATCAGTCCAGCAACAAATCCTTTCGAAGTTATAATTTAGCTCTGAAGTGACACGATGTAATAGATTGGCTAACAGTTCAGCTGCACATAACTCAAGCCGTGGCAAAGAGACATTTTTTATGGGTGAAACGCGAGATTTGGCACAAAGTAAACGACAAGTGTTTACATCGTTTTGAGTTGCACAGCGTATGCAGATACAGCAACCATACGCATCGTTACATGCGTCCGAAAATCCATGGAGCTGAACGAAATCAAACTTACTGGAAAACACAAAACGAGGTATCTCGAATTTTTCGATTAATGATAACTGCTCTCGAAACTTCACCCATTGTGATTTATACCTCTCAGGTAATGGATTGTCCCAATCAATTTTCAAACGCCACAAATGTTGTAAAAATATGTTCGCCTTTGTAATGATGAGGCTGACAATGCCCAAAGGATCGAATAGTGTGGCGATTTCGGAAAATACCCGTCGTTTAGTAATGGTGCATTCTTCGGACTTATATGCATACTTGTATCTAAAGACATCGTCTTTAGTATACCAAGAGAGTCCGACAGTCCTGACGAAATCCTTTGTATCTATGGAAACGCTCTGCTCACGATGTTCCGGTGGAATATTCTGTAATAACTTCGGATCGTTAGAAGCCCACTTTCGTAATTCAAACCCGGCCGACGCTAGAATATTGTTTACTTCTCGTTATAATTGTAAAGTTTCATCAAATGTATCTGCATATAAGCAGATCAAACACATAGAAATCATCCATAATGCATTTAGAAGCGAGAGGTAAAGCTGTGTTATTTTCGATCGCAAGCTGATGAGGGCAGCGAATAGCTAAAAACGAAGCTGTGGCGGTCCCAAATGTGATGGTTTTTAGCCGATATACACCAATTGGATCCGTAGATGAAAATCACCACAAAATGCACTGTAGATAAGATTGTTCATCATCCACCAGAATCTGCCGATACATTTTTGTAATATCTGCTGTTAATGCGTATCGGTGTCGAAAATAGATCCTTCTTTATAGTTGGACTAACATTCATGATAGCATTGAGAGGCATTGAGTGTAAAGTTACTTTCCGGTTTATATACACAATGGTGAGGAAGAAAATATTTACATTTAGTAAAGTCTTGTTGAGGTGTCTCGATTTTTTCCATGCGATTTAACGTCTCATATTCCCTTATACATTGGTCATAAGCTTCTCTAACCTCTGGCGCTCGAAGTAGTTTTCTTTCCAAACTCTAGAATCTTAATTTGGCAATCCAATAATTGTTCTCGAGAAACTCAACGCTATTCTAGTTTGGCGACGAATCTACCGGTATCATCGCTTCTGAAATTTTGAGCGAAATGAGCTTCACAAACACTTTCTTCTTCCGAATATAGCTTCCCTCGCTCGTCAAATCCATCCATAATCTAAAATCTTTCTAAGTTTCTATTAATTTCAGCGAAAGGTTGGTCTAAAACATTCGAAAAAACATATTATTATCGATGTTGGCAATCTTACTCGATACAATCCATCCAAGTTTTGTATTTTGGACCTTTGGCAGCTGCTTATCGATGGTATAACTTTTTGGAGCAAGTAGAATATAAAATATTTCAGCTCCGACAAGCATATCCACCCTTTTCAAACGATAGAACTCCGAATCTGCTAGCTGAATATGTAATGGAACTCTCCATTCTGCGACATTAATGTTCCTGCTGGGTTGATTAGAGGTAACCCTTGGGACGACAAAACCCTCTAATTAAGTTTTGTAGATACATTGTGCATGATTCCATGGTAATATAAAGTTTTTCCTTTAAATGTGTACGAACTCCATTTATTCCGTATATTGAAACATTCACTTTGATTCGCGCTAGACTGAGAACTCGAGCTCGATAATTGCTTATAAAACTTAATTGCGAACCCGAATCGAGCAAAACATGGCATCTTATTAAATCACATTACAGTCGCGAATTTTAACTATGGCTGTAGCTAAAATGGTCGACGCAGCCTTAGTGTTGATGCTGCCATCATTATCTGCTTCTTCTGAATGACATGAGGAGTGTAACACAGCCGAGCTTAATTTTTCTGTTGACACATTTGGTTTGGCAATACTCTCATTACTACTTGGTTGCTCAGGACTAGGTTGTGATATGATGGTTGGTATGGTGTCAGGCTCCTCTTCCATATGTAAAAGGGTATGATGTCATTGCCGATATTTTCGACAAGATCCCTTTCGACAAACCTGCACTCTGTGACTTCCTTGTAGACAATCGATGCACATTGAAAGACGTTTGACCTCGTCAAAACGGGCCTTTCGAGTTAGCACATCGAATTGCGGGCATCGATATATATCATGTTCTTTGCTTTTACATAGTGTGCAACTTCTCTTATTGTTAGTATCTTCTATTATTGCATTCAGAGTTGTATGGCGAGCCGCAGATCGCGTTGTGATTAAAATTCCAGAAGTTGTTGATTTAGCATCCAAATCGAAATTATATACTCTTTAGCTTCCAGCACTTGACATCTCTTGGCGAGACAGGATTCTAAGTCCTCCCAAGTAAGAATCTTTTCTTTTGTCACAGTCTCTTCTAACTTTTCTAACGTGTCGACATCTAATTTACTGCAAATGATGAATAGCAGCAATGCATTGGCTAACTCTGCATTCATCCCCATCTGCTTAAGCGACCTTAAATTGAAGTTAATGGTGCCAATTAAATCACGCAATGAAGCAACTGACTTGATTCCCGATTAGATCCGTGAATCACCCGAATATGCGAATTGAAAATGATGCGTTTGTTTAAATAACGTTTCTTCAGTAACTTGATTGCCGCTTGGTAATTCACCTCAGTCATTTCCATCGATCTTATAGGTTTTGATGTCGAAACGTCACCCAGACAGTTTCTAAGATGTGTAAACTGTCGAGAGTAGTGAGAGTGTTATCGTTGTCGACCAGTGCTACAAATGTTTTATAAAAATGATGCCAGTCAGTATATTTACCCGAAAAACGTGGTAACGACAATTTTGGAAGGAGAGCTGGGCGTGCACTAGATTGATTGACGACCGAATTCTGTCCCCAATTAAGAAACTGGGCATTGATTCATGACGGGAACTATAAGCTTGTGCTGCTAATAGTTTGAATTTTACACTGCAATATGTGTCCTCAAAGAGTTCCCTGTGGTTGTTTTCCGCTTCGCTTGTATTCCACAAAACAAAAAACGATCTACCGACGACGCGATGTTGTCTTGAAACTACCCATTGCTTGCGTACTAAGGCGTTGGTCATTGTTCATTGGTCATTTTCAAAAAATCCTTGTGCCTGTTCCTAGTGGCGTAAGAACTTGCAATTTACGTGAGGCATAGATTGAAATCTCATCTATATAACGGTGTGATTGGTTTTCGCGGTGTACGACCTGAAGCGGACTTACGGGATTTTGAAGCAGAAACTACCCATTGCTTGCGTACTACGGCGTTGGTCATTGGTCATTTTCAAAAATCCTTGTGCCTGTTTCTAGTGGGGTAAGAACTTGCAATTTACGTGAGGCATAGATTGAAATCTCATCTATATAACGGTATGATTGGTTTTCACGATTCACGACTTGAAGCGGACTTACGGGGTTTTGAAGCAGAAACTACCCATTGCTTGCGTACTAAGGCGTTGGTCATTGGTAATTTTCACAAAATCCTTGTGCTTGTTCCTAGTGGCAATTTACATGAAGCATAGATTGAAATCTATTGTTGCGGTATGTTAAGCACGTGCCAAAATTCGAGGCAAAAAATTGAAGTTAACGGCAACAACGATAACGATTATAACAACACACAAATTTTTTAAAGAAGTGATGAAAAAGATGCGCATATTCAACTTGGTGTTATCCACAGCAAATCGATGTAAGCGACGAAAAACAATATGCAAATTCAACGTAGCGATATCCAATAAATTATAGTACGGCTAACCGCACTAATATCCGGCTCGAAGGACCAACTGTATCTTCACGACACGGAGATACGGTATATTTTGTTGCGACCCGAGATAATGACACTTACAACAATGTAACAATGTTTTATGCGATCACAAATTTTTGCCATGTAATCGCTGCACTAATCACTCACATAGTCACCTTTGTGAAGATAGTCCAAATTTCTATCCCCGAAAATCGAAAAAGTTGTTTATGGCAATACTATAGAAGTTTATGTATACTATTCCGACATTTAATTAACAATTATAGCAATAAATCCAAATTCGGGTATAAATATTTCCGAATAACAGCTAAATAATAAATAAAAATGTTATGAGTTTAATTAAAACAATAAAAAGTTCTGATAAAATGTGAAAAAAAAATAAAAACAACTAAATTCTACTCTCCAATAAATATACTGACATCGATAATCAAAAATTACTTTGAATCTTCCTCCTTCACAAAAATGTAATATTTTTCTCTCAGCCCAGAAAAATGTTTGTGTCGTGATAGTTTTAGCTATCATGACAGTAAATATTTTCGGGGCTGAGGAGAGTTAAAAACTTGATATACAAGCAAAGAATATATACAACAAGAAAGTGATTTTGTTCGACAAAAATATACCAACAAAAAATCGTTCATGATTTTCTGAGTTTTTGTTTGTAATTTTCGAAGAACGAGATGGTCTTATAACCATACATTGCTCGTTCTAACATTTGTTTGATAAACACAACTTCGGCGATTTCAAAATCAAACGAATCAAATAATCAATGAAAAAATCGAAAATATTTGAAAAGGGGAAAAATATTGCGAAGCAAAGCATTTTTAATTATCTCGTACGTAATTTAGTAACGCTTTATTCTTCAAAGGATGCGTTTCGTTCGAATTTATTGGAAATGCAAAATATTACGTATTATTTTTCAGCTTGGGTTTGTTTATGTACGTAGCTATACATTTTTAATCAAAATAGCTCATGAAACTAACCAATTTTTTTATTTTTTTGGAATATATATATATATATATATATATATATATATATATATATATATATATATATATATATATATATATATATATATATATATGCATACCGGAATAATTTATTTGAAAATGTTTGTAGATTTCGATGTATGTATTTAGGAAAAAATTTGATTTTAGAAAAAAATAAATAATGTGATAAAATGGAAAACAAAATATCAACTCAAATAAAAATGTACGAAATGGATAAGTATTGGTTCTACAAAAATGAAATATACATGTAAACGATTATTTTTAATTTCGATCGTTTCATTGTTCATTTTGGACTATTTTTCTTCTGCATTCAAAATTTTTTTATGTAAAGAAAATTTACAATTGCGTGAAAGTGGAATAGCTATCTACGGGTCCACGTTTTATGCCTATTGTAACGACTGCATTTTCATTCGTTCCAAAAATTAATTAAGTTTCTTACATGTATCTTTTCAATTTGACCAGAAATTTAAATTTGCAAAATAATTCAGGTTCGGGTGATAATAATTTTTTTTGTTATGATCAAATTTTCTCAATTTTCAGTAAAATTTTAAAATGGTTGATAATCTCTGCTTAATTTCATGATATTTCACTCAATTAAACTCGTTATAATAAAACCTAATTTCACTCAATTCTTCGATACAATTACAATCTATGTTTGAATTTTGCTTTGTATAAGTAATGTAAATATTAGTTATATATAAAAATATAGGAGTTTGAATTATATATTGTAGATTCTGTATAGTAGTGATCGTTTAGATTGTAAACAACAATTGCATGTACATACGGTAAAAATCGATGTTGAGATTTTTTTGGGAAAGATGAGTTGGTTGGACGAAAAACAAACATCAGGGAGTTGATTTATAAACGTGATCGAGTTAAGATCTAAAATATCAATTAAATAAAGTGTGTGTTCCGAAATAATAATTAAACATTTACGAGAATCAATATAACTTGATTCCAATATAAAACTTATAAATTTAAGATAATAAAGGACTTAAATTTTTTTTTTTGCTGTAATTTTGGTGTTACATCGGAACACGTAAATTTTTTTTTTTAACTTATATTCGGTTGTCGCGAAAATATATTTTATAATAATAAATTTATAATAAGTGCGACATAATAATAATAATAATAATAATAATAATAATAACAATAAATTGCATAATAATAAGTTATAATACTAAGTTTAATTAGTGAAAATAAACTATAAAATTGTATAAAAAAAAACTGTGAAAATGTCGATCGATTTAACGGTCAGTGAAATAAATATAGACATAAAACTGTGCGTTACTAAAAATTGTATAGGCATGCGGTTTTCAAGAAAAAGTGAAAGTTGCTCGTAAAGTTAGAAACTCTATAGTTCTAATTAATTTAATTATATGCAGTGTAATATAATTCTAATAATAATAAATATTCTAAAATATAATCCGTATAATAAAAATTTAACTACTAATAATATAAGCAAACTAAACATATTTACATAACGTAAAATTTATGTTAATCATAATCTAAATAATAATATAATAATAATCATAATAATAATAATTCTAATAAATAAATAGTAAAATAATAAATAGAGTTTACTGTACGCTATTATATACATCTAACGTACAAGAATTATACGTCATATACGTCATTTTAATGATAATTCCACGATTACTCATCGAAAAAAAAACGGACATCATCATCAGTAAAGTTCAACCAACATTCTTCGTACATCGTCATCAGCATCGGCGCCCAACGAAAATGTAATGTTGTAAATTTTATTATATTTAATATTTTAGATTTAAATAAGTAATTTTTTTCTTTCTTATTTATTAACTTAGTTTTAAATTTTTTGCTCTTAATTTCCCTTTAAAACTATTTAGACATAATCTTCTTTAATTAACGTTAGTTAAAATTTTGGTTAACTTCTATTTAAAAATTTATAAAAAAAAATTTAAATTAATTTCAATAATTATACAATCAAAAATGAAATTTTCGGATTTGTTTTTTTTTTATTGTATGAGATTCATGAACCAAATATGAATTAAGTGTCTTAAGGTGAGGAGGTGAAATTGCGAGAGCGTTTGATAGTGATGATGTAGTAATTAATCAGTGTATAATTGCAATCGACTAGTTGTATTTGGTGTTGTTTTTTTTGTTCGTCCTTTTCTTTTAAAATTCATACGGTCTATCAAGATTTATTTAAGCTTTGAAAAACCACGCCCTTAACCCTGAGCTATAGCTGGCCATAGATGACCGTTCAAAGCCTCTAAATGAATAACCAAAAATAAATTTTCGGTAATCGAGCAGTCGGTTACACTAGCCCAAGCCAATAAACGCAATAAACTGAATCTTTTTCATTTATGTATGAGCTAAATATTTCGAATCTAACTATTTAATGGATTTGATGACATGCTGTATAGAAGGATTAGTTTAGAGTATTTAATAATTTTGTGCGTTTTAATTAAAATCTTGAAATTGCTATTTGATATTTCATTTTTGTATAAATTATAAATATATAAATTTGAAATTACTTAAACGTAATAATTTTTATAACGTGGCTTTGTGTAGATTAATTGGTTATGACTTCTTCTATGTACCTACATTTATTGAATTATTCGATAGAAAGATATCTCGACATATACAAATCCTATAGATAACGTTGTTTATAAATTAGGAAAACATTTTTTGATAACATTGTATATAGTACAAGTTACGGAAAAACTACTTTAATATTCTATGTGAAAACGGTGGCATTAAATATTCATTTTCATGAAATTCGTAGACTTCCTCAAATGAGCGAATAAGGCATCTTATTTTAGAGCTATACAATTAAATGTAAGAAAGCTTAGATTTTTTGAAAAAATTGAAAATCCTTTCCAAAAAAGAAAATTATTTTAAATTTATTAAAGGTCTTCAACTAACCATTAAATCACAACTAATGTTAATTGATTACTTAACAATAAATCATGGAGTTGATTTCATTTTAACTGGGAAAACGAACCAAGGCTGCCTTGAACGCTATTTTTCTCGGTTACGCGGTAAAGGTGGTTTTAATTACACCCCATCCAGCAACGAAATTGGCATACACTACGCTAATATGATCGTTACCAAACTATTATTTAAAAGTGAGAATCCCAACTGCAAAGAAGATGACGGAAAGATGGTTGACCTTCACTGGGAAAATTTCCAGGTGCTTTACAAAGAAAGCTTAATTTCTGAATGCGAGCCTGAAGACGATTCAATTTACGATGAGTTTTTAGCCTGTCGAGACTCTACCTCTGAGACTGACATTCTACAGAAAAATGCGGCCACATAATTATGCTGGGTATTGTGCGTTCCAGAAAATAAACTGAAATGCATGCAAAATTAAGCTTTTAAAAGAATCTAATGAGATTCTTACAGCAAGTGATACATTTATAAGCGAAATTTTTTTTTAAAAATCATCAAGATATGGACCGTTAAAAGTACCGACAAAGGAATATGCAGAAGTGGCATACACTTGTTAACGATTTTTGAGCATTCTTTCAAAAATGAGTGTCATTTACCTAATACTTGTGAAAAGGCTACTGAAAAGTGCTTAAATATTATCGAGCGAAAATTTCCTGGTTTTCTACCGTTAAAAGAAGATGGACCGTGTAATGAACACATTAGAACTTTAATAAAAAATTTTAATCTTGTATTAATTAGGAAAAATTCAAAATGGTATCTATTGAAAGGTGAATTTACAAAAACAAACAATAAATTATCATCAACAAACGCTTCAAAGAGATTAAAAATTTTAAACAGTTAAAAAATAAATAAATTATGTAAAAATGTACTACGAGGGCAAATCAAAAAGTCTTGCAATATCATATGAAAAAAAAGAGTGAGTGAGACAGCAATATTTTTATTTTCCGACATAATCTCCTTTAAGGTTTATACATTTGTCACATCGATCAATTAACTTGCCTAAACCCTCTAAAAAAAAAGATTTCTTTTGCTCCATAAAATATTCATTTACAACAGACTGTACTTCATAGTCACTGGAAAATTTCCGGCCCCTTAGTGATTTTTTCAAATTGGGAAACAGAAAGTAGTCACTGGGTGCCAAGTCTGGACTGTACAGTGGATGCGGAATTTCCACGAAGCCGCAGTCTTTTAATGCAGCTTGAGCAATATTAGCCTTGTGCACTGGTGCATTGTCGTGAAGAAGCAAGATTTTTTTCCTAACTTTCCTTGGCCGTTTTTCCCGGATCGTTTTTTTCAATTTTCGCAAAACCTCTGCGTAATATATGCCTGTGGTTGTGGTTTTCGGTGGCATATAATCGATTAACAAAATTCCGTCAGCATCCCAAAAAATTGTTGCCAAAACCTTACCAGCAGACGGTTGAGTTTTGGATTTCTTAGGTAGTGGTTCACTACGTTTAATCCATTGCATCGATTCTTGTTTGGATTCCGGATCCCAGTGATGAAGCCATGTTTCATCGCCTGTTATTATGTTATCTAAGAAATTTTCTGGATCTTCTTTGTACATATCTAAAATCGCCTTTGAAGTTTGAATACGCATTTTTTTTTATTCTGCATTCAACAAACGGGGAACCCATCGCGCACTTACTTTCGACATGTGAAGGTGGTCATGTAATATAGTATATGTGGTACCGTATGAAAGAGAAAGTCTCCACGCTAACCGCGGAACAGAAATACGCCGGACCTCCAATACAATAGATTCGGCCAAAATTACGTTTTCATGGCTAATAGCATCTGCTGGCCGACCCGAGCGGTTGTCGTCTTCTAATGACCCCCGACCACTTTTGAATAATTTTACCCACTTTGTTACTGTGGCATATGATGGTGCAGATTCGCCGTAAACTTTTGATATATAGTTGAATATATAAATTGCATTTCGTCCATCTTTACAGAAAAATTTAATAACGGCGCGATATTCAATTTCATTCATTTTAAGAAAAATTCAAAACACGTGTTACTAAATTGACAAAAACAAACGAACTGTAAAATTTACATCGAAATGTTCTTCTAGAAGTTTCATCGCGACAAAAAATGGTTTTGAAAAATATATTGTTGTCTCACTCACTCTTTTTTTTCATATGATATTGCAAGACTTTTTGATATACCCTCGTATGTATTTAAATTTAATAAAGATGTTCGAATAACTTAGAATTGACCTTTAGTGACTAATGTACAATATAATGTTATAATATAGTATGTATGGGCCGTATATTTCCCGTACAGGTAAATAAACTTCAATGGTTCACTATTATTTATTTCAACATTTCTCTTGAGCGTGCTTAAGAATTGAAAAAGCGATATGCAAGGGTAATTTTTACCAATCGGCAGTTATCGAACATATACGTTGTAAGTGTGCAGCTTTATAAATATAATTTTATAAATTTAAAAAAGTATAATAATCAGAATTCTAAAGAAAATTGTAGGTATTACAAACAATAGTTTTGTGAGAGAAATAACTATTCTCTATTTGAAATTTTAGATGTACTTTCTAATTGAATTCAAGTGTGTTTATTTATGATTATTTAATGATTGGAAATGCGTAAGGTTGGTATGACAATACTGTAATTAAATTTTGAACTGGAACATATAATCATCAATCCTATGTATATAAACATGCTATCGAAACCTTTTAAACATATACTCCTCAGGGTAGATGTTGCACGGTTGGCTGGAAGAAACCTAGCAGCTTTAGACCGATGGACAAATTATTTAATTATTTTGTATACAATCGCCTACGACGAAAAATTATAAATATTTGATGAAATTTAGATATCTCGCATATCTAATCACAACTAACTCAAATTAATAAATTAACAAATCTTATGTACGGAAAGTGTGTGTAAATAATTAACAAATCGAACAAATAATTTATTAGCCAAGTACATTGTTAGACAATGACTGTTGTGTAGCGTATGCCATTAACTAATCCTTTTCTGCACCAGAGAACCCATTATTCTGAAGTACGTTTTTGATGCTTAATTATGTTTACTCCAGGATTGTGCTATACATACCTCCCGGGACTGCCATCATGCCTTATATATCATGTACGCGTTTATCATATCATAATATCATATTACCAGATGATCTGGCAGTATTGTCTAGTTATCTAAGCATTAGATTCATGATAGTAAAATCTTGTAATCTAATTATATAAAGTGTGGGAATTGTGAAAATATTTTGCTACAAATTGTACTAATTTCAAAATATTTATTTCTCGTTCTCAAATGTATATTCTGGTAGGCTGGGAATAATTTTTGTATGTAAGTTTTTATAAACTTAAACACGTATTCCGATCTTATTACAAGTTAATTTATTTTTAAATATATATTAATAAAATGGAATTATTTTTTCAAAATAAAAAAAAATCCCAGTTCTCTATTCCCGGGAAAACCAAATAAAGCCACTGGTAACGTTAAATCCTTAAAAATCATAAAATATAAATCTATCATTATTGAGATTTCTCAAAAACTCGGATTAAAATAAGATTTGGAAAGGTTTAGCGGCCTTGCAAAAGCCTCTCTAAGATCAATAAGATTGATGTTGGTTGGCAAAATTTGTCCAAAATCAATTAATAAAAATGATTATATAATACCACCGTTTTCACTTCGAATATTAATGTAGTTTATCCGTGACTTGTAACAATGTTAATCAAAACTTGTTTTACTAAATTAGCAACATCGTGACATATAGGATTTTTACATGTCGAGATATCTTTCTATCGAATAATTCAATATAGGTACATAGAACAAGTCAAAACCAATATATCTATACGGTCACATAATAAAAATTATTATTTTTAAGATTAATATGAGATTTGATCATTATTTATAATATTATCTATATTTATAGGGGGGGGGGGGGGGGGGGGGGGGGGCATATTTATAGGGGGCAAAGTCCTAGATTCATACCTCCTCGCCGGTGCTCCTTGGGTAACGCTAAATGAAGCAGGCGGTGTAGTGGAGACGAGCAGACTAAATCCTGTTTATAGTCATGGACACTACATGTCAAGGCGGGCCATTGGCGCCTCAAAACCAATACCAAACCAGCGTTTGATCTCCAGGTTAGGAGCGGCTGAAGCGGGCGTCTGTCTTGTATCAAGCGGCTCGCTATATAAATGTGTTTCAAGGTAGGACTGGATGCCTTAAGATTCTCACCAGTACGTGACCCACACACGTAATAAGCGGGTTGAGCGGCAGGCCAACAACCTTCTCTCATAAAAACATTTAAGTTATGAACCCTAAACAAAGGCCTCGGATTACCATATCGGATTCATCACAAACTCGACCTCGGAAATTGTACACGGACAACGCTTTAAAAATGGGAACATGGAACGTGCTTAGCCTCTTAAGACCTGGAGATCTCCGGAACCTTTCGAACCAAGCAAAGAGTTACACATTAGACGTACTTGCACTACAAGAGCTTAGATGGTCTGGGAGTGGGATCCATGACACCACCAATGGTTACACTCTTCACTACAGCGGCCATCAGAACGGAGGAGAATTTGGAGTTGGCTTCCTCATCCATCGGCGCGTGAAGCACCATAACATCGATTTCCGCCCTATCAACATGCGGATATGCACGGTCAGACTTCGCACTAAGAAATTTAACATCACGATCGTTAATGTGCATGCACCCACCGAAGATAAATCAGATGACATCAAAGATCTCTTCTTTGTCGAGCTCGAGGAAGTCATCAACAACATACCGCACCACGACATTAAAATCATCGTGGGCGACTTTAATGCAAAAATCGGTAGGAGTGCAGAAAATACATCGCACATCGGTCCCAACAGCCTGCATCTAACTAGTAACAACAACGGCCAACGCGTCACCGACCTGGCAATAACGTACAACTTAGTTGTATCAAGTACGTTTTTCCCACATAAGAGAATCCACAAAGTAACGTGGAGATCGAATGATGGAAGAACTGAAAACCAAATCGATCACGTCATGGTGTCCAAGAGACACTCCACCAGCATATCTGACGTTAGATCCTACAGAGGTGCAGACAAGGACAGCGATCACATGCTTGTCATATTTAAGTATAAGTGCAAACTGTCATCTACGTTTAACAGACAAGCACAAAAGACCGTTCGATGGAATATCGATGCTCTAAAAGACCAAGCGTCACTGCAGAGTTGCCAATCAGCTGTCACTAATTATTTAGACCGGCCCCATAACAATGAAGAAGCTCCTCCTAACATCCAGGAGCAGTGGCACGCTATACAGTCAGCCATAACAACCGCGGCGCAAAACACCATCGGAAGAAGACCTCCGAGGCCCCGCAACGATTGGTTCGATGATCAATGCCGAAGGGTCGTCGAAAATAAACGAACGCTTCGTGAAAAATGGTTGGCTCGCAATACCAGAAGCACTCTAGCAGAATATCTCCGCGCTAGGAAAGCCACGATTAAATTCCTTCGACAAAAGAAGCGCGAACATATGAGATTATGCATCGAAAACATCAGCTTCCAAGCGGAAGTAGGAAACTCAAGGGACTGTTTTGCCAAAGCCAGGAATCTCACTAAAGACTTCCATCCAAGAAGTACAGCCATCAAAGACGGGAATGGAGAGCTGAGAACAAACGTGGCTGATATTCTCTCAGTATGGCAAACCTTCTTTCAAAATCTCCTAAATCGGAATGACGAAGTTACCCCCATTAGAGCAATAGCTCCGCCAGGTGAAGAGTTCTTTGTCGTATATCCCACAGTAGAGGAAGTAGACGCAGCTATTAGTCGATTGAAAAACGGCAAGGCACCCGGTCTCGATGGAATCCCCGCAGAACTAATTAAACTCGGAGGCGCTACTCTTGCAACAAGTTTATACGATCTCGTCGTTTGTATTTGGGACCAAGAAGAGTTGCCGGAGAATTGGAAGACCGCACTCATATGTCCGTTGCATAAAAAAGGCGACCGTCTTAAATGTGAAAACTTTCGTGGCATAGCTCTCTTGAACACTGCTTACAAAGTGTTGGCTAATGTTGTACTTGCCAGACTCATCCCTTTCGCCGAAAACATCATTGGCGACTATCAGTGTGGTTTTCGTCCCAACCGACCGACCACTGACCAGTGTTTCACCATGAGGATGATCTTGGAAAAATGTTGGGAGTTCAACATAACCATACATCAGCTATATATAGACTTCAGACAGGAGTATGACAGTATAAACCGCGACAACCTATGGGCCGCGCTCATATGCCTAGGTATCCCAGAGAAACTGGTTTCTCTGTGTAAATTAACAACGTCTGGATCTGCATGTAGAATCGTAATTGAAGGATCTGTGTCAGACCCCTTTGAAATAACATCTGGTGTTCGACAGGGTGATGCACTCGCGCCTTTGCTGTTCAATCTGGCGCTTGAGTACGTAGTGAGGAAAAGCAACATCGAAACCTCGCGCTGTATATTTAATAAGTCAGGCCAAATTCTTGGATATGCAGATGATATCGTGCTTCTTGGCCGAAGACCTAGCGATATCAAAGACAGTTTCATACCGCTCGATCGCTGCGCAAAAAGACTTGGTTTGGAGGTGAACAGCAGTAAAACCAAATATATAGTAACACCTAGAAACATCTCTACGGCAAATCTCGGAATTGGCGACCACAACTTTGATAGCGTCGAAAACTTTAAATATCTCGGGTCAGTTATAACATTGTCGAATGATATGCAGGCAGAAATAAAAGCCCGAATCGCTGCCGGACAACGAGTTTTCTACGCCAAATCAAAATTATTGCGATCGAAACATCTATCGCAGTCGTGCAAGCTCGCACTTTATAAAGCACTTATAAGACCTGTGCTGGCTTTCGGAAGCGAGAGCTGGACCATGACCATTAACGATTGTAGATTATTATCTACCTTCGAAAGGAGGGTTGCCCGTTCAATCTTTGGTCCAATTAAAGTTGCGAACAACGAATATCGGATTCGTATGAATCACGAAATAAAGCAACTCCTCGGAGGCAGCGATATTATCGGATACATCAAATCCAATCGAGTGAGATGGCTCGGCCACGTTACAAGGTCTCCCCAACAACGGATGATAAATAAAGTGTTCCACCAACAACCAGCCGGAGTACGTCGTAGAGGAAGACCCCGACTACGCTGGCGCGACGACATCGAACAAGATCTACGAACATTAAGATGTCGAAACTGGAGGACGAGAGCGGTGGAACGAGATGGATGGAGGGCCTTAGTGCAGGCGGCGAAATCCCTTCATGGGATGTGAAGGCCAGAGAGAGAGAGAAATCTATATTTATAATTTATGCATAAATCAAATAACAATTACCAATTTAAATTTTTTATTAAAACGCGTATAATTAAAAAAAACTCGTATTTATTCCTTCTATACAGCATATATCATCAACTCCGTTGAAAACTTTCTAAACGAACGATTCTAAATATTTAGCTTATACAAAAATGAAAATGGTTCATATATTTGCGTTTATTGGGCTTGGGCTAGGCATAAACGTGAAGTCGTAGATTTTCCGCTTTCACGCAATTGTAAATTTACTTTACATTAAAAATTTTTGAATCCAGAAGAAAAATATTCCAAATGAACAATGAAACGATCCTAAATAAAAACAACCGTCTAAATTTTATTTTGGTTTAATAAACACTTAGCCATTTCGTGTATTTTTGTTCGAAATTTACTTCACAAGCAAATAACAATAGTACAACGGAAGATTATTTTGTTTTATATTTCTTTATATTTTTCATTCATAAAGTTCCTTCAATACGTGAATATGTTAGTCACATTTATATTTTTTCTAAAATCAAAGTTTTTCCTAAACTCCATACATTCAGAGAAATCAACAAACATTTTCAAATTAAATATTTCGGGATGTATAGAAAATGTATACCAAAACAAAAAAAAAATTGGTTGGTTTCATGAGCTATTTTGATTAAAAATGTATAGCTACGTACATAAACAAACCCAAGCTGAAAAATAATACGTAATATTTTGCATTTCCAATAAATTCGAACGAAACGCATCCTTTGAAGAATAAAGCGTTACTAAATTACGTACGAGATAATTAAAAATGCTTTGCTTCGCAATATTTTTCCCCTTTTCAAATATTTTCGATTTTTTCATTGATTATTTGATTCGTTTGATTTTGAAATCGCCGAAGTTGTGTTTATCAAACGAATGTTAGAACGAGCAATGTATGGTTATAAGACCATCTCGTTCTTCGAAAATTACAAACAAAAACTCAGAAAATCATGAACGATTTTTTGTTGGTATATTTCTGTCGAACAAAATCTCTTTCTTGTTGTATATATTCTTTGATACAAGTATAAAATTTTATAAATAAAAAAAAAAAAAAAAAAAAAATTTGTAAAATTTTGTTTACGAAATTGTATAAATAAAAGACGCATCATTTAAAACATGAACAACCAGATTATAAATAAATTACAGTAAACAACAAAATTACTGTTAACTATTGTAACATAGAATATAACTTAAATATATGATATATAAAGGTCTCGGGACATATTTGATGAAAGTTTCTATGATTTTTGAATTCAAAAAGAGCTGAGATATAGTCCATAGAAGTTAGGAAATATTCGTTGGCCCAACTAGCGGTGCACATCGTTTGATAGGTGAAAGTTTAAGGAGCGTATATGAATTTTTTTAGAATTTTTCTATGTATAGTAGTTGAGATATAGTCCATAGAAGTTAGGAAATATTCGTTGGCCCAACTAGCGGTGCACATCGTTTGATACATAGGTGAAAGTTTAAGGAGCGTATATGATTTTTTCTAGAATTTTTCTATGTATAGTAGTTACTTAATAAACAAATTTTTTTATTAATCACTTGTTTTTTGTTTCGCAGTTATTTTGAATAATTTTCAAAAAGTTTAAAAAAATCACTCGATCGATTTCGACTTGTTAGGTCATCATCAGGAGTATCTACTGATTTGTATTAGTAAAAATTTTGTTATATAGCAGAAAAAAGCAAAATATAAATAAAAGAAGGAGAGACAAAAAATAAGCAATAAAAATTAATCTACGGATCGCGCAGGTAGGCGATGAGTCATAGGTTGAGTAACAAAATTCAAGGTATATTATTGCGTACGTGAGAATAGAAAAGAGCGGGATCTGTAATTGGTGAGAACCGGATTTCTCTCTGTTCGTTAAGGATATTTTGGTTAAGAAATATGGATTTTCGAATTTCGTAAGACTCTAATGTATCTAAACGTCTGCCTTTGGGTTGTATATGTAATATGTCTAAATTGTTCAAGCTAGCTGTATGATTTTCTGAAGTTAAATGTTTATGGAAAGTTGATTGATTGCAACCAGATAAATGTTCTTTAGCTCTAACTCCAAAATTGCGCCCAGTCTGACCAATATAGGAGAAACTACAATCATTGCAATTGATCCTATAGACACCAGATTTGGAAAGGCGATCAACTCTAGGTTTATTGTTAAAAATCATTTTCTTTATTGTGTTATTATTATAAAAAGCAAAACTAATATTGGTATAATTGGACAAGATGTTGCTAATCCGTTTTTTCCTATATACTCTAAACGACGCCAATTTTCCCGCGTTGGACTATCCGGTGGATAAATACCCGTTAGAGTTTTACGCGTTAGCTTTTCATTTAATAACTTTAATATAGTCCTAGTTGCATATCCGTTATTCGTTGCTATTTGAAGAATTATGTTAGCTCAGTGTTATAATTTGAATTTGACAGAGGGATGTTTATTAGTCTATCTATGAGTGAGTGGAAAGCTGACATTTTAATATTATGGGGATGGTTTGAAGAACTAGGGATAACAGCGTCTGTATACGTGGGTTTCCGATAAATTTTGAAGTCTAAAGTAGAATTAATCCTGGTTATTGTTATATCTAGAAAATTAATACATTTATTATCTTCTTTTTCTAACGTAAAATCAATGGTGGGATATTGAGAATTTAACCAAGTAAGGAAAGAGTCTAACAGTATATCAGTTCCATTCCATAGACATAATATATCTATACCAAAAGATTATATGACGAAAATAAGGATTGTTATTTGATATGATCATTTGTTCGAAGAAATTCATGAAAATTTCAGCCAACAAAGGTGACAGAGGAGAGCCCATGGGTAGCCCATCAGCGAATTTGAAATATGTATTATCAAAACAGAAATATAGTACAGTATATGAATTTTTTTAGAATTTTTCTATGTATACAGTGGTACATATTCGTTTAAACGCACAACTGCTCTTAAGCAATTTGATGTGAAAAATGAAAAAACATAAATCAAAGTGCATTTAAGTTAATATATTTCAAGGTTCAATGTATGAGTAATTAATATATAATTCAAACAAACAAAAATATTTACATGCATACTTTTTTCAAACACTTATTTTTAAGAGCAATGGTATTAGAAGAAATATTCGTTTAAACGCACTTAGAAAAAATAATACAAACATTATATTTAATAGTTTATTGATTTTCCATTTTTTTGAATAACTTCAAATATTCTATTTGGCATCGGATTTACCCGGTTTTGAAGTATTTCCGGATTGATTTCAGCCCAAAGTTCTTTAATTTTCAATTTGAGCTCCATAATCGTACGAAAAATGTGATTTTGAGGCTTTTGACCGTAAATCCGGCGAACCATGATGCCCCATAGGTTTTCCACGGGATTCAAGTCAGGACTACGTGCTGGCCGTTCCAAAAGAGGGATCTGGTGCTCCTTAAACCACTCCAATTACACCCTTGAGACATGGATTGCAGCGTTATCCTGCTAGAAGACGCAGTCATCTTCAATTTTCTCTTCCATAAAAGTGATAAGAACGTATTCCAACATTTCGTTGTACATCGCCGAGTTCATTTTTGGAGGAACAAAACAAATTTGAGCCTTTCCAATTGCAGAGAAAGCCGCCCACACCATAACGCTGCCACCTCCAAAGTTTCTTTTCGACATTTGAACATCATTACGTCGAAGATCATGACAATAACAGCTCATGGAGTCAGGAACGTGTAAATTGAATTTCTTCTCATCGGAAAATACTATTTGATTCCATTGGGTTGTCCATTGCATAGGTCTACGAGCAAATTCAAGCCGTGCTGTTGTGTGGTGTTGTTTAAGCGATGGTTTTCAAAGAGGCGACTTCCATTTAATGTAAGGAGTCGATCGCAAAATATGGAATACATGATTTTTGGATACTAGCAGATCAAGCTTTCTTTGAATTTGAGTAACATTGAGTTTATTTTTGGTGGCCTCGTGTTTTATCATCCCAATTTGTCCCTTTGACAATTTTCGATTACCTTTTGTTGGTTTCTTAAAACCATACCATTCCCCTTTTTTTAAAAAAGTTGCGGACGACAGACTCAGATCGGTTAATTAGACGTCCGATTTTGCGATTTGAGTATTTGTTTTTGTGATAAAAGTCAATTTCAATTTTTTCTTTCTCCGACAAGTATTTTCCTTTAGGCATTTTGCTTATCTTCTGGAAAAATATTATGGATTCACTATAGCGTTTTTAATTCGCGTTTAGAAAGAGATAAATTACCAATCAATTTTCTAAATGAAAAAAAAAAAAAATTCTATTATCTTTAAAAAATACGAATAATTTTGTGCTGCGTCTAAACGAATATGTCCGGCACATATGTACTACAATAATGAAATGCGCAATAATCATTATTACAACAACAACAAGAATACGAATTTTTCCGTAAAAAAGAATGATTAACTTGTACATTAATTTCATGTGGCGAAGGTTACCGAATGTAAACGATTTTCTTTTTAATTTAAAAGACACCAAAAAAAATCAAGTGCGTTTAAACGAATATGTACCACTGTAGTAGTTAAGATATAGTTCATAGAAGTTAGGAAATATTCGTTGGCCCAACTAGCGGTGCACATCGTTTGATAGGTGAATGTTTAAGGAGCGTATATAAATTTTTTTAGAATTTATCTATGTTTAGTAGTTGAGATATAGTCCATAGAAGTTAGGAAATATTCGTTGGCCCAATTAGCGGTGCGCATCGTTTGATAAGTGAATGTTTAAGAAGCGTATATGAATTTTTTTAGAATTTTTCTATGTATAGTAGTTGAGATGTATAGTCCATAGAAGTTAGGAAATATTCGTTGGCCCAACTAGCGGTGCACATCGTTTGATAGGTGAATGTTCAGGGAGCATATATGAATTTTTTAAGAATTTTTCTATGTATATAGTAGTTAAGATATAGTCCATAGAAGTTAGGCAATAATCGTTGGCCTAACTAGCGGTGCACATCGTTTGATAGGTGAATGTTTAAGTTATTTTCGTCCGAAAAAAAACATTCGACTATATCTTACTACTATACATAGAAAAATTCTAAAAAAAATCATATACGCTCCTTAAACATTCACCTATCAAACGATGCGCACCGCTAGTTGGGCCAACGAATATTTCCTAACTTCTATGGACTATATCTCAACTACTATACATAGAAAAATTCTAAAAAAAATTCATATACGCTCCTTAAACTTTCACCTATCAAACGATGTGCACCGCTAGTTGGGCCAACTTTAGTTGGGCTACTTTAATATTCACAGTATTATTTCTAATAAATGATACTGTGCCCTGAAAATTTCAATTGTCACGACATTTTTTAGTTCATAGAAAATTCTTAAAAAAAATTGTACATGCTCCTTAAACATTCACGGTATTATTTCTACTCTCAGCCTTGAGAATTTCAACTGTCATGACATTTTTTAACTATCATGATAGCAAATATTTTCGGGGCTGAGAGTAAAAATGTTGAGATTTTTTGGGCTGAGAGTAGAAAATGTCATGATAGCAATAATTAGCGTTGCCATCGCATTTTTCGGGGATGGAATTTGGGCTATCTTCACATACATCACAAAGTCTCAAATAAACGCACTGAATGATGCACCAAACACTTTATAAATAAAAGACAAACGATAACTCGGAATCTTATTGATGGTTTTTATTTATTTACAATATCGTTCGTTATATACGACATGATTAGCTTGATGGTACATATTTTTATCAATGCCAAAATTACATTTTTAGAAACAAAATAAAAAATTTATAAAAAAGGAACTGTAACAATTTAACAATCAATAGAAATCAAATTTAGTCAAGTTATATTACTAGTGCTTTGTAAACCAGATATACATTGTTGCCATGCAACACTAGCTTTAAATTAAATGACCTGAAATTTGGTCAAGAACGAGTAGAACCCAACATTTTTAAATGAGGTTTTGGTTTCATTTTTGATTTGGATTTTGCTACCTTTCAAGTGATAGAGAGCCTAATGCTTTTTTAGAATGAACAAAACAAAAACAAATTAGTAGGCCTTTAATTTTCTAATTGTTTTTAAATCATTTTTTGATATGGGTTCTGCTAACTTCTTCTAAAGCTAGCAGAACCCATCGTTTTAGTTGGGCGGAATGGATCCTAAAATTATCTATACTATCTTCAAATGTTCTGCTTGTGTTAGGCACGTTTTATCAACGATCTGTAGATATTTCATTTATTGAGATATTTCATTTATTAGCGATATATTGCGAGACTTAAAAATTTTAATGTTAGCATGGAATGCTTACGCAATTATTTGGAAAGAACTTATCATAACAGAAAAGGCACTTGATCAGGCCCAATCGTGATTAATTAATCATGTGTTATTAACATGCGGTCATTTAATTATTACTTATTATTATTATTATTATTATCATTTAAATATATGTACATTTACGATACAAAGTATCAATTGAATGAAATAAATTATAAAATCAAATTTATTTTATTGAATGTTGTTCTCCATATGCATTAGTCGATTCGAGTTAAAATTGGAAATTTAGGTAGCTCTAATATGTGAATAAAATAAGATAAAATAAATTTTATTCAAATCGACCATGAACTGAAAATATTGCGTTAATTAATAACTTGTCAAATACTATTACGTATACGAATACCCCACGTTAGACTATGTTGAGTTACAAGTTAGCACATGCAAATGAATTTATTAGATTTGGATGTCCATTGCAAAAAAATGATATTCTTAAAGTTTGTCTTAGTCATATAAATTTGGTAAAGTCGTATTTTACCAACATTATAATGCGTTTTACACAAAGTAAGTGTGCACTTAGTAGGTGAGTGTCATGCATAATTTTACATTTTAAATTGCTGGATTTATTTGCTAAAGACCAACGGTTGATAGATATTGATCTAGGCGTAAGTAAAGAATATTATAAATACTCTTGTAAATATTTTTTTCACTTTAGTATTTGAAGAATTATTTACCAGTGCGTGCGTACACGATAAAAATGTTAAATTCCCTGTATATGATAATTATCGGATTAATAGTATTTTGGTGTTATTATCGATCGGTACGGAACAAATTACTGAGTAAAATAAAAAATATACCAGATGCGGCAAAACATTATCCAATTATTGGCGTTGCTCATTTATTGATTGGCAAATCACTAGATGGTATTTTGTATTAAGGATATTTTTTATTTTACAAATATTAATATGATCCTTTCATTTTAGAGTTGTACAACTTGGCGATAGATTATGTATTGGCAGCACCGTCAACCATCTGCAAGGCTTTCATATTTACTAAATTACTTATTTCTGTTACGGATCCCAAGGATATTCAAAAAATACTTACATCCTCTCAGTGTTTAGATAAAGCATCACCATATACAAATTTTCCAGCAAAGAATGGACTATTATCCTCAAAACGTATGTAATATTTAAATATTTTATAAATAAATTTTATATAGGTCTGGTAAATTCTTGTTAAAGCTGCCTTATGGAGACCCCATCGAAAAATGCTCAACCCAACATTTCATCCAGCGTCCATTCACAAAGTATTCGCACAACAATTTAATGAAATAGCACAGCATTTAGTTAAAGATCTTGTGAGTCACATCGGGCTGGATACGTTCGATATATCACCAATCATTTCCTATCGAATAACAGATCTTCAACTAAGAACAAATTTTGATGCAGATCTTTCTGATAAGGAGACCAGTACCATATGCAAAAATAATAAAAGGTAAATCATATATTTTATATCTCTTAACGTCTAATATTTTATGTAACGTTTTAGGGCAATCAAAAGCTTAACGGAACAGGCAATTAACTCTTATTTACATTTCTGGATTCCATTATTTAGGAAACTGTTCAAATTGGAGCGCGTATATGAAAAACTATTAAATAGCAATTATAAGCTTATTGAACCGTTAATTAATAAATATAGAAATCAGTATCATAAAAAATTAGTAGCAGGTGATAGTGAAGATGATTTTAAAACTAAGCCAGAAATATTTATTCATCGGCTCGTAACTCTAGGCGAAGGTGGATATTTTACAGGTCAGGACATACAAGACCACGTAAATACTATTTTAATGGCTGGTAGCGATTCCATAACCGTTACATTATCCAACTGCATATTATGTCTTGCAATGAATCCAGACGTCCAGGAAAAGTGTGCCATTGAAATTAAAGAGGTGCTCGGTAACCAAATTGACTCGATTTTGTATGACGATTTGGCAAAATTGACGCTGCTCGACCGAACAATAAACGAAAGCATGAGACTTATTCCGACCATATCAGCAATCGCACGAACATGCAACACTGATTTCCGACTAG
The DNA here is from genome assembly GCA_947310385.1 of Nephrotoma appendiculata. NCBI lineage: Eukaryota > Metazoa > Arthropoda > Insecta > Diptera > Tipulidae > Nephrotoma > Nephrotoma appendiculata. Next base: position 299,326,031 of record OX371223.1, read on the forward strand.
GTAGGCATATTTTATTAAATAGTTGCAATTTGTAATTTCATTATACTTTTTTGACAGATGACAATAAATTAATACCAGCTGGTACAGATATAATAATCCCTATTAGTGTATTACACCACAGCAAAGAATATTGGGGCGACAGTCCGACCAAATTCAACCCGGATAATTTTCTGCCACAAAATATTGCAAAACGACCATTACTTAGTTTCATCCCCTTCAGTTATGGTGTTCGGAACTGTGTAGCGAAAAGATTTGCGCAGAATGCGCTGAAAATTTTTATGACACATCTATTGGTAAATTATAAATTCTCAACCGATTTAAAATTTGAAGAGCTAAAGTTAGGGTATGGCCTGATTATGTGTTTAAAAAATAAACATTTGATTCGACTTGAGAAACGTTAAATAAATGAAATTTACAAAATTATCGAACAATATTTATAACTCAAGAACGGCTGGGCCGATTTTTAAGATCTTTGTTGAATTTACGTTTATTTTATACATTTTGTATGGAACGGTTTTTTGAAGTATTTTTTTTTGTTCTTCTCGGTCTCGAGAAGTTTCCCGCGCATTGGTCAAGTATGAAAAAGACCAACCATATATTATTTGTCTATATTCATCTCTCTCCAAATGTCCACGCTTGAGAAAGATGGTTTTATTTGGGAATTTGTTGTTGTTTTCATTTGTTTCTGGTATAAGTCGTTCATCCTCTGTTACATACCATAGAGCATGTGCGCCGCGATTTATAGGCATTTTGAACCAACTTTCACGAAAAGTTATTTCAAAGAGGTACGTTCGGTTTGTTGAACTGCACATTGTGAAAGATTATGTAGTTTGTCATTGACGATCAATTCAATGAGTAATTTTGGACTGCGTCTTTGATTTTCCATTTTGAAGCAGACATTATCGAAGAACGCAGATTCAATCATTCATTCTAAGGTCATTCTGCTCGAGAGAATAAACATTCATTTCCTTTTGGTAAACATAAATCAGTAGTTCTGACTTCGCCTTCGACTTTACAGATCCAAGGCCAAATTCACCATCGAATTGGATCATTGCAACCACTTGAACGCACAGCATAAAAAAATCCAAATTTACTTCAAGGGCAATATGGGGTACTAACTTGATCGGCGTCAAATGATCAATGGTTCGGTTGTTCAAAACTGCGTTGGATTGCATACCAAGTGATGACTATAAAGTCGTGATCGGAGCGGCAAAACGACCCGCTGGAATACACGAACGCCAATTCAACGCTCCAATACTAGATGAAGTCGCAATGTGATTGGTGGTAAAATCTTGGAAACGCGCGATATTGTCCTTACACGTTGCGACACTTGACAACTGTAACGAATATTCGAGCAATGCAATACCCGCTGATGTGTTGACAAGGAGATGATGTATATCACTTCAATATCAACATGATAAATCCATTGTAGTAGTAGAGTACCGATATCACAATTTTAATTTCAGCATGAGACTAATTTCCCTAATTTCATTTCAAGTAAGGAAACTACCAAAAAGGCTGACAAAGTGACAACTATTTGCTACGATTTCGTCGAATGCTTCAGCAATATTGCATCGACATGTACATTTGCCGTTAAACCTTCAAACGACTGAAAACCGAAATGCAACTTGCGAAACACTCAGCAATGGCCAACGTTTTGGTAGCAAATAACAGCAAGTAGAAGCGCTCAATCGAACTATGAAAGATCCGCGTAATGTCGATGAAATAAACGCTTGTCTCAAATCATCGACTCGGTGGCGCTATATGAAGAAATTTCAGCTGAAGACAAACATGCGAGTTGCACTAAACGATCCATCTGCCGAAGATTTCTCCAAGCAATTGGTGAATATCGGTAATGGCCGTGTTCCTATCGACGAATCGAACGGATTGATTCGTTTCTGCCGAATTTTTGCAATTCCCTGTTGAAGACTTGTCGAGAATAGTTCAACCTTATACAGGTGTTTAAAAAATTATTTTTGTGTTATATTTAATAAAATTGGCATCAGAAGATGTATAGGTTTCAAATTTCGATATAAAGGTTGGTTCTATCACATTTAAAAATATATTACACCAGACCGCCACCAGGTATTGGGTCAAATTTTAATCTATGTCTTTTATCGTTTGAAGCCAATTCCGTCTTCCATAACTCAAAAATAAATTATTACACACCTGAATAAGGTAGACCTACACACCACAAGGAGGAATGGTAGAGGAGTAATGGAGTGATGTACCCAAAATCTGGTGGCGGTTTGGTGTATTAAATTATTAAATGCGGTAAAATCGATCTTTAAATTACACATTTGAAGCCTTTACCGTTTGAAGCAAGTTCCGTCTTCCTTGACTCTAAAGTAATTTATTATACCTGGATAACGTTGACCTGCCCTTCACATGGCGGTCCGGTGTAATAAATTAAGCCAATCCCGTCTAACCTGATACAAAAACAATTTATTAAACACCTGGATAGGGTTGGCCTACCCTCGATAAGACTTCTAGAGTAGCATTTGGTCCAAAATCTGATGGAACAATGGTGTAAAAAAATTAATAGAATTGGTTAAATTGATTTTATTGAAAAAAAAATCGTTTTAGGGTGCAATTTACTTTACTCTTAGGCAACTTACAGAGGTCGTTTTGAACTAACTAATTCAATGTAATTATTTTGTAATAAATTCTGGTCCAAGAACCATCCCGATATCATAACTACATCAAAAGTTAGAATTATGACGGTGCAGGTTTAATTGTAAGCTGAACCGACCACTCGTTCCTCGAAAACGGTAACTGTAATAAAATCGGGATTTCTTGTAAAAAGTTAAAATCAATGTGTAACAAATTATGGTATAGGTTTCATTGAGGCGGTATAATTTGGTCGGTGCAAGTTCAAAGTACTACGACAATTACTCATTTAAGTTTTAGAAAATTAATTATTGTTACGGTTTTGCCTTGTCACTCAAGGTTCGAATCACTGGATTGTGAATAAATACAACTGCTTCAAATTTGAACTCACACAATTTATTTACACAACACAATTTATTTACCACACAAAATTCACAATTAATTATTATAATTATAACACACTTTTTAATTATCACTTTAATAATCGCTTTAATAATCACTTTAATATTCTTTATATTTAACTTTCACTGTATCACGTTTAAAATAAGACTCAGCATTCCACGTCAATGTACGCTTTTATATATCAAAATATTTGTTTCTAGAATAATCCTAAATGCGCATCAATAATCGAGCTAATATGTTAGTATAGAAATGACGCCTAAATGTTGAACCAAATCATAAATGCAATTGAACAATTAATGAAATTATGAAATTAAACTTATTCTATTCTAATCTAGGTGTCACCGTAACATTATATTTTGTTGTGTGATTAGACATCTAGGTTTAAGTAGTAGCAATAGAGGTTGTGTTGTGACAGTTTTGTGGTATTGCAGCTTATAGAAGTTGAGACCTGAACCGTCGAGGATATTATAAATTCAGGCGAATCTAGAATGTTCTATCGATATATAAATACAAGGTACAACAAAACTCAGTCATTCAGGAAATACGGTTCGCGGAAGAATAATGCGAAAGTGAACAGTGCGAAACATTATTAGTGGTGTATTAAGTGAAACAAAATTGAGTGATTTATTATTTTAAAATGTGAAAATTATTTGTTGTTGTGTTTTTAAGTGTTAAGTATGTGTTTGGCAAATTATTCTAAGATTATTTTCACTATTAGGAATATTCCGGAAGCGAAGTAAATTACGAATATTGTTGTGAAACTCATAATTTTTAACTGTATTCACAATCCAGTGATACGAACCGGATTTTATAGGGCAAATTCGTAATAATTGGTGACAATGGTATAATTGTGAATTTTAGAAGATGTGTGTTAAGGATTTAACGGTTCCGAAGTTAACATTACACTAAAAGCAGCGTAAGTTACCGACGGGTGGTTACAAAAATGAATTAATATTGCGACTACGTGAGGCTATGGAGAAGCAAGGATTCTACTCAAATAATTATGAATTCGCAGAGTTAATAGAGGAAAAACTAGGTGATTTGCTAGGTGAGCACGAGATGTTGGAGGCAGTTCGCAGGTTACCTGGAACCTTCGATATGGTGCAAATTGCAGCTATAACTCAAAAATTTAAACAACAATACTAAAAAAATGATCAACAAAGTAAAGAGACGCAACAAACAATAAAATATTTGACGATGGAAAAGCGAAAGCAAATAAACGAAAACTTTATTTCTCGGTAGGTTCTATCGAATTTTTAGGATGTTGAACAGAAGTTGCAGTTTGAGGTTCAACGTCTCGAAAAAGATCTCCTTTGCTTGAAAAAGATCTCCTTTGCTTGAAACAACTTTGTTTGGGATTTCTATTTTGAAACGACTGCTAACAGAAATGCATTATATGAAGTGAGTCGAGTCGTAAAATTAAAAAAGGGTGTTTTTTAGAAAATGAGTCCACGGGCCGAATTTCAAAGGACCGAATGTCGAAGGGCCGAATGTTCAAAGGGCCGAATGTCGAAGGGCCTAATGTCGAAGGGCCTAATGTCGAAGGGCCGTATGTCGAAGGGCCGTATGTCGAAGGGCCGTATGTCGAAGGGCCGAATGTCGAAGAGCCTGAATGTATCAAAGGGCCGAATGTTGAAGGGCCGAATGGGTCGAAGGGCCGATTTTTTTTTTGTTTTTAGAAATAAAATTTTTTAAATTAGTTGTTTCATTGAATATTTTGTAATTTTTTTTTTATTAAACATAAATGAATTTATGTATTATACTATTATCAAACGGTTGATATTTTCTTTCGATTTTTTTGCGGTTTTTAAATTTAAATTTTTAAATTTTTATAAATCATAAATTGTAATTGTCAGTGAGGTTTTTATATACGAATTTACTCGTATATTATATTTTGCATGGAAAAAAAATCGTGTAGCAAGAAATTCGTGTAATTTCAAAATGGCTCCGTCTCCAGAATTCGGTCAACCTAAAGCACCTGATAAAACGGATACGACTACAACGGGTACAGCTGCTGGAGGAAAAGTCAGGATAAAACCGATTCTGGAGATAAATATGAGTCAATAAAGGAAACGGATTTTTCATCTACCACTACCACATTAACGACAAGGCGATATATAGAAAACCGGTGTTACCACGAGGGCCGATCAACACGTGTGGGGGATGGACTGCACCAATCGAATCAACCTGGCCTGGGGAGATACAGCTAAGTGTTCTGTTATTTTGATTTTTTGTGTATTATATAATTTTATTGGTGTTATTTGTGTGGCCGTTGGCCTGTGTGGTGGTGGAGCCCTTCTAATTGGGGCCTTATTTTTCCATTATGTTGTGGTGTTTTGTTTGAAATTTTCCTTTAGTTGTTTTTGTTTTTCGTTGTCAGCGAATGACATACTGTGTTGAACGAGAGTTAATTTCATAAGGAGTGGAAGTGTTTTGTGTTGCTCTTTATGCTGTATACATACTGTGGCGTTTGTTGCGGTGCGGGTATGTCGCGCTCGCACCGCACGTATGAATTTATACCTGCGGGAGCGAGTGCGATGTATTTGTGCCGCGATGGTTTCCGCAGGTGTGTATGCATTAATTTGAGTTTAGTGTTTTGTGGGTGGGTAATAAATAGATACAGAAATGTATATTCATAAAATATATGTTTTCAACGTTCGGACCTATGAGGTATTTTGTGTTGTGTCCATAAGGTCAGTATGGACTGTATAATTTTTAGTTCATCATATGTAAAAATATATGCTTTAATTAAATGGTTTTCTAGGTTGTTTCGGGAGACTGTAAATTGGTGAAGCTTTTGATTATATTGTTCTGGGTTGGATAAATAATTATCGCTGGTTGTTGATTTTATGATTTGTGTTAGCTACTTATTATTAATTCTATCATCTTACAGATTCGTGATTGCTTTAAAAGTTTTATTTAATTTGTTTAGGTGTTGGGGTTCTGTAGCTGTGCCAAACATCCTTTATGATCTTATATTGCAGATTAGTTTTTTTTGAATCCATTTGGAATTAGCTACACGATAGATATGCTGTTATGATTAAAAATTAGATTCCGATTTCAGAAGCAGTTAAAAACTTTTATTGGACTATTTTGTAGTATAGAGACCTCTGTTTTTCCAGTGGCTTGGCTCCTTTTTTAGTTAGGCGTTTTAGTAAGAATTTTTTTAATTATTAGTATTGCATCCAGTGGGTGGATAATAATTATTAATTTTAACTTTTTATTATTTTAGATCTTCCTTTTAGATTTTATTAAAAATAGGTATTAACGAAAATTCAAGAAGATAAGTTTGCAGAGTTAAATAACTATTTTTAATTTTCAGATGACTGGAAGTTTTTTAGTTACATGATTAATAATTATTTCGTAGTTAGAATTGTGTCATTGTGTTACTAACTATCGACTACTTAGGTGTATGTAACCGGGTCGAGTCTATCCTTACTAACATAACCTTTCCTATCCCTCCTATTTTGTTATGTGTAATACAGGTGTACGGTGGGCCCCGGCCATATCTGGGATTACTTGTCAAATGACTTGGCCGTACATCTCAATCAAATCAAATCAAATCAAAATAAATGAATTTATGTATTATACTATTTTTCATCTTTGGATATTTATGAAACTCCACGTATCCAGTCAGCGATACATTTTTGTGAAGGAAATTTTTTTCATGCGCCACCTGAAACATTCGGCCCTATGACAGCCATCCGATAATAAGTATATGGTTAAAAAAAATAAAACAAATTCAGCCCTTCGAAATTCGGCCCTTTGAAATTCGGCCCTTCGACATTCGGCCCTTTGATATCATACAGTTTTTAGAGGTTCACAATTTTAAATTAAAATAGAACAAAGAAAAACATTTTAAATATCAGTGAAACTAGCTTTATTAGATAGATGGCGCAATCTGGATGTCCAATTTTCACACATTTTTCGAACTAATTGCGCACGTAACTCGCTAATAACTCACCGAATGTTGTGTTCCAAGTGTTTAATCGTCTCTGGTTTATCGGCGTAGACAAGTGACTTAACATATCCGCGATCGTTCACCGTTGACTGTAACATTCCGCCCATCATCGTTTTTGAAGACATATGAATAAATGATTCCGTCGGCCCATTAAGCGCACCAAATAGGATGCACTAAAAATCCGACTACTCTGTTTATTAATGTACCCATTCAACCAAAAGTGAGCTTCATCGCTAAACAAAATTTTGTTTGGAAAATCAACAATCAATCATTGGCCGAATTGGCGGTGAGTGCGATGGTCGCATGGCTTTAATTCCTGCACAAGTTGAATTTTGTAAGCTCGTAAACCAAGATTCTTGATAAAATCTTCCATAAAGTGCATGTACACAACTCCAGTTGCTGAAACAACGTCGAATTGATTGATTTGGGTCTTCCTCAATGCTACGCTGTACAGCGTCTATCACTTGCTCGGTACGCATTGTTCGGCGTCTTACTGGAGGTGTATTATCATTTAGAGTATACGTGGTGCGAAAAAGATCCAGATTAACTACCCGCTCTGATGAACGATTATGACGACCATAAAATATTACGCCCATTATTTTGATAAGTTTCAACAATTTGCATGCTTTGCTCGGGCGTGAGTCTGTTCATTATGAAAAGTCAAATCAAACTAATGACAAAGCAAATTTCAAATCGGTCGTCAAACAAAACAGTGTTGCCAACTTAAAGATATGAACCTCTAAAAAAATACCGCTTACTATCCATCTTCATGCAATTGATCGGATTATACTCGAAAAAACCAGTAGAGGGAATGTGACAATCCTTTCTCTCAATTGCCAGTCTCCAGGCACATGCGCGTGACCTCCGTGATAATATTATAATAATACAGAAATCACATCAAACTTGGTTTCGTAACGAGGAACAGGTCGAAATTAAAAATTTCACTCGCATAACACAATAGCGCGGGAGGAGGGGGAGGAGCGTTGGCATCTATCAAAATGTTGGCGATTTGGCATTACTCCAACCAAATCTGCTTTTGGGGGCATTATAAGATTCCAAATTAATCGTTCTTAATGAGCAAACTCCAGTCCGTAGCAATTATAAGTCGTTTGAATTAAGGGAATAGGATGTGCATCGCATTGCTAGTAATCAGAATAATCAATTAAAAATATTTAGTTTTAAAGAGCAAATAGAGCAATAATTGATATCTCTATTGTGAGAGTTTGTACTACAGACTAAACTCATTAAACAGGGGAGCATGTAACGACACCAGCGTCGGCTGACAATGTTACCTGTGTAGTGCCACCCTTAGTGGTGTGATAATTTCCCCATTTTTTTTTTGTGTTGACATTTTTGATGACAGATGCTTTTTGTTGAATAATCTTTTCCTTCCATCTGGCTATCCAACATGTCAAAGAACAAAAAAGATATAAATAGCGAAATGTTGACCTAGCAGATCAGTTTTATATTGTTCTTTTATTGGGTTGATAGCAAAACCACAATAAAACGGTGTAGTGAAGTCATAAAGTGCGCTCGACTATAAATATAATAATAATATTTTTTATGAAATTGCTATGCGGAAGAATCCCTGTATAAAAAATAAAAAGAAAACGAAAACCCGTGGGGATCGCGGATCGCAGTGGGCGGGGCTAAGTAAATATTTTAGTGACCCTTGTGTTAGCGCCTTACGGTTTGTGTGATTATTAGTTCGATACCCTATGCTAATCGTTAATTATGTTCGGGTGTCAGAGAAAAAATGTGTCCGTCACGCCAGCCGGAACCATATCAGCCGGAACCAAACAATTATGGCACAAGTAGCACGATGCATTGTGAATCATTGAGCACTATATGCTTTTTCAGCCGGAATCTTATAATTCCAGCCTAAACCTGATAAATCCTGCCAGAACCATACCCTCTACAGCAAAACTAACCATGGCACTAGTAGCACGATGTATTGTGCATCATTGTGCACTATATAATTTTTCAACCGGAAGCTTATAAATCCAGCAATATATGATTTTTCGGCGGAACCTTATAATTCCAGCCGGAAACGATGGTTTGGTTATATACAGTCAAACTTACTATATCACAAGTAGCACAGTGTATCGTGTATCATTGTGTACTATATGCTTTTCACCCGGAACCTTATAATTTCGGCCGGAACCTAATAAAGCCAGTCAGTACCATATAATAGCCAAACCAACTATAACACAAATAGCACGATGCATTGTGCATCATTGTGCACTATATAATTGTTCAGCCGGAACCTCATAAAACCATAAATATACGATTTTTTGTGAAAAAACTTTACAATTTCAGCCGGAACCATAATCTCTACAGTCAAACTACTAGGGTACAAGTAACACGATGCACTGTGCATTATTATGCACTATATAATTTTTCAGCCGGAACCTTATAATTCCGGCCAAAACCTGATAAAGCTAGCCAAAACCATATTACAGCCAAACCAGCCATGGCGCAAGTAGCACGATTCATTCTGCATCATTGAGCACTATATATTTTTTCAGTTGGAACCTTATAAATCCATAAATATACAATTTTTCGGAAAAAACTTATAATTTCATCCGGAACCTACAGCCAAACTAACTATGGCACAAGTAGCACGATGCATTGTGCATCATTGCTCACTATATAATTTTATATAGTAGTTTTCTATATGTTTTTGCAGCCAAACTATAATGCTTTCCAGAACCATAAAAATCCAGTCGAAACAAAATGGTTACATAAATAGTGCAACATATTATTTTTTCGGAACGATCAAAATGTTATGCACTACAATACCAGCCCAACCAGAACCAGCAAGACCACCCGCAACCGTATGAAGTCGGTGTGAACGATTCGGAGCAATAAAGAGTAAGAATGGTTGACGGTCATTGTGAACTAGCTAAAATTTGAAGTGGAATTATTTGGTCACATTATAATTCCCGATCCGCTAAAAGTGTTAATTAAATAAAAAGTTTAAATTACATTTAAAATAGTCCGGAAATAATATTTTATTTTTCATCGTTTAGAGAACAACTTTGTTTGATTTGAGTTCTTGTATTTAGAGTAACATGTAGGCAAGCATTTTTCGTGAAGTGTTGGTGTTGGTCTCAGCCTTTTGCAAATCGTCGTAAGTTTTCCATATGCCACCGTTTCTAAGTGCATGCGCAGTGAAATGCTCATTTACACTGTCGTACTCAATTAGACCGCGAAAATTGAACAATTTACTTCCTAAATTCAGCGATTTCGTTATGTGGTTATAGCCCGTTATGCTTCTTGTGGTTCTAACGGCCCGACCTCCAACGTTACTACACTATTATATACTTTATTTAGATTATGCAGCTACAAATCGATTCGCGAATATTTATCTTTATTGAGTTGCTCACATTTCACAAATCCAGTTCATTAATGTCTGTTGATAGCAATGGCAACTTTCTTTCGATTTTAGTTCCAAATTTATCACAAATTATTTCAATATTGACACTGAAAGTAAGTAATTTATAAGGTTCCAGCGAAAAAAAATATAGTGCTCAATAATTCACAATGCATTGCGCTACTTGTGCCTAAGTTGGTTTGGCTGTAATATGGGACTGACTTATCAGGTTCTGGGCGGAATTATAAGGTTTCGGCTGTAAAATTATATAGTGCACAATGATGCACAATGCATCGTTCTACTTGTGCCATAGTTAGTTTGTCTGTAGAGGGGTGTGGTTCCGGCTGAAATTGTAACGTTTTTTCCGAAACATCTTAGATTACTAGATTTATAAGGTTCCGGCTGAAAAATTATATAGCACACATTTATTTGGCTGTTGATTTGGATTTTGTAGGTTTTGGCTGGCTTTATTATCCTTTGGTCGGAATTATAAGGTTCCGGCTGAAAAATATATAGTGCAACATGATTCACAATGTATCGTGCTACTTGTGCCATAGTTATTTTGACTGTAAGTTTCTGCTGAAATTGTACGGTTTTCTCCGAAAAATCTTATATTACTGGATTTATAAGGTTCCGACGAAAAATATATAGTGCTCAATGATACAAAATGCATCGTGCTACTTGTGCCGTAGTTGATTTGGCTGTTATTTGGTACTGACTGGCTTTGTAAGGTTCTGGACGGAATTATAAGGTTCCGGCTGAAAAAGTATATAGTGCACAATGATGCACAATGCATTGCACAATGCAGTGCTATTTGTGCTATAGTTAGTTTGGCTGTACAGGGTATGGTTCCGGCTGAAATTGTAAGGTTTTTTCACGAAAAATCGTATAGTTCTGGCCGGATTTATCAGGTCCGGCTGAAAAAGGATATAGTGCTCAATGATGCACAATGCATCGTGTTACTTGTGCCATAGTTGTTTGATTCCGGCTGATATGGTTACGAATATTCAGCCCCATCTTTTCTGGATACAACCATCATTCCGCTGATCGTCGCTTCAATTCAACCCAAGGTTAAATTTTCATTTGTTTTAAGTTTTTTATTTTACATATTTAACATTAATTTGAGTATAAATAACCAGTAATAGTTAAGTAAGAAACAAACAGTCTGGACTTGCATCTGATATTTTTGTTGTGTTTAAATTTATAGTTAAAATTTCGGAGTTTTGTTTTATAAAACTCCCGCTTCTGTTAATTAGTATTAAGGTAAAATTAGTTTTCCGCCACTCATTTTCTTAGTGAAATATAAATCATGTTACCTGAAATGGGTAGCAACAATTTAGTTTTGCGATGTGTTGGTTAATTTTACTTTCTACTTGGTTTGCTTTCGAATTTTTTATATTTCGGTTTGTTCGTTACTTTTTTGTTGTATAGCGATTAGAATATTCAAAATGAATAAGTGAAAAGTTAAAATGCTGATGATATTGGGTAGAAGATGAGTTACGTGTGAAAAAAGGTGATCCGTTGTACTTCCGGCGATGTATTCGGGATTTGCGGTATGTTGCTGGATTACCCCACGACCAACCCCCTGAGCTATATCCGAGCTAGGTATCACCGCCTGACACAGCAAATAACACCTAGACGAAAGCGGAAACCTCCATGAAAACGGACCGCGTCTCTAACAATATAACCTAAATTGGACTGATTCAAGTGCCTAGAGTACCACCCACTGTGACGATTCCTGTAATATGTTACCGAAATATCGTAATCGGTTAATTAATATGAAAACGATAATTTGCCTAAAATGTTGAAGTACCTCATGTGGTGCATACGCGATAATAATAAAAATCCACTTTAATTTATCTCGTTCGTAAGTTAATCATAAAAATGATTGATTCGAATTTAATGTCGAATCTACCAATTATAAAAATTAGTAGAAAATTTAATTAGCTCTGTACGAAAGTAACATGTAATACAGCTAAGTAGAAATATATCCGACACATGTAATAGAACAAGTCATATATACATAATTAAGAAAATTGATACGTTTATAAAACTTACCACATTTTTATTCCATGTACACCATGTTTATATTTCCGTTCCACCATCATCTTTTATTTTTTTCCCAATTAATCACCGTAAGTAAGTAAGAATACCCCTGTAATGGAAGAGAAGATGTAGCATAAATTTATAATATGTTATTCTACTTGCTGGTTATTTAAAAATAACGATAGAAATGATTAATTACTTTCTTTTAATATAAATAAATAAATATAAATCAAGTTTAAATAGTTTTGTAATTAGTTTAGCATTCCAATGAATGACGATGTGCAGAATTATATTTAAATTGCTATTTGTATGGAGACAGTTTCATACATATCATGCTATTAAGCTAAGATTCTTAAACTAGGCTCCGCGTAATATTCATGTTCTGTATAAATAAGAACTACTACTAATCCTATACCCTTGTCTCCTGAACCAAGAAACGAAGAATTATTATATACAAGTCATAACTATTAGATAATAAAGTTAGGATTAGTTTTGGCCTGAAATAGATAAACCTTAAACACCGCTGCGTGCTACTAAATAAAAGTGGAAGATGAAAATGCAAATTAAAAATTTTCTTTTTATTTTTTTTTTTTTAATTCTTGTTATCTCAACTATGTTTGAATAAATTGTCTAAGATCTAAACATACAATTAAATCTATTAATAAATAAACTAGAAATTTTATTTATAAACAAATAAATTAAAAATTATAAACAATAATTATTTATGATCTGCAGATAGATAAGAATGTGATGGAAAAGCGACGCAAAATATCACGATGGAGTAAAAATGTACAGCTTATCTAGGTGATACGAGTAGTTGTTATTGATTTTAATTTTTGCTACGTAGTAGGCCATACCAATTAGCTAAATAGATCAGTTGAGGAGTGTTATATATGAGTGCGTATGGATTTTCACTCACCCTGTGACGCACTGAACTTAATTTTGTTACCAACCTAAAAAGTCAAATTGTGTCATATTAGTGGCATTTCATTTGTCCAAGGAATTGAAATTGGTATTCAATTCAACTTTTGACCAAAAGAAGCAACCAATGAATTCTAGTGATTTGTTTATGAAAGTTGGTAGTGTTTGATATTTTGATAATTGTTTGTAGGTAGTGTTTGACATTTGCGACTATTTTTTTTGTATAAGTATATTATAATCGATACACTATACCACAATTATTATTTTGTTGAAAACTAAACATTATTTAGTATTATTAGTATTTACTAAAAATATTTAACCCTTTGAGTCCGGAACAAAATCTGAAAAAAATGTTACTACATAAAACCACATATAAAAAATTGTTTCCTTACGTTCCTAACGACACTGTGGTGTAACCAGAATGTGCATTGTGTTCTCTAAATTATGAGCTATGCGCAGACATAAAGTGTAACGAATTTTTTTTCTCAACAACATTGTTATTGTCTATTGTGGAGTTTAATTAATTATGTCTGGTAATTATGATGTTATTTTTTTACGATGTGTTTATTTGTGTATACTGTGCGAAATTTTATTTTGGTTCATTATAAATATTATTTATACGCAAAAAATTATGGTGGTTCTACGTAGTAACCACAAAGCACTTACCTATACGTTTTTTATAACTATAGGAAATACGAAAAGGGAATTGTATGATCTCAGAAATTTGACTTCTGATGATATGTATAATATCATAGACGAGATTCTGTCTGATAATGAATCAGAAGTATCGACATCGGATGGAAACGAAGAATTTGAAACGATAAATTATCCTGAACATAGAAGTCGATTTTGAACAAGACCTCGAACAAAATGAACGTGATATTATTGAATCTGAATGGAATAGTAACGATGAATCCGATGAAATAGCAACGTCTAATTTTCCCGTGGCGAGCTGCAGCTATCGGGGGGGGGGGGGGGGGGGGGGGTCACAGGTGGTGGATAGTGAACGGCCTATCGATAGGTAGGTTAGCGGTGAATTAAATAAGCCGTCCCCAACCGCAGCTCTGCTGGGAGGAGAGTCTCAGAGAACGGGGGAGTGGTTAACCTCTGTTCACCAAATTCTGAGTGCCTAGGATACCCAATAGGGAAAGGCGAACTGATGGCGCCATAAAACCATCGACCATAACCACGGTGAACTGAGCATCACGTCTCCTTGTGCTCTCGGGCCTCGATGTAGTGAGTGGGAAACCCTATAAACGGTAATCCCATGAATGAAGTGGGTCCCATTTGTTTGGGATATCCATATGAATGGGTGAATGAGTGAATGAATGTGGGAGGAGGGCGAGGGTGCAGGGGTGGAGTGCTCGGTAAGCCAATGGGCTGGATTAAAGTGTTACGCGACCCGTGCTGATGATCGGCTAGGCTGGGGGCCCATTTAACAAAGCCCAGTCATGAACGGAGCCCTCTGGATACCTGGCGACCGAGTTCTCCGATACTCGTGAGAGAAACATGGAAGAAACAAAACAAACTAAAATTAAAGGGACCGGCACCCTTCAAAAACCGGAAGAAGTTAGCAACTCTAGCCGTAAAGGTGGGGCTTCATCATCAGGGTTAAGCGACACTTTGGCATCGAAGCCAGGTGGAAGCGGAACCGCTAAAGGAAGTAAGGAGGAATTGAGAGAGATCCCTCAGTCGAAGCGTCGATACAGGGAGAGACGGTCGGCGTATAGAATTTTAGAAAAACTGGCTACGACCCCTGAGGGGCAGCTTACAGTAGAACAACGAGGATCTGTGGCATGGGCTAAAAAAACTGTCAGCCGTGACAGCTCGGAAAGGGCCCTTGTGTCTAAAAGACAGAGGTCCCAGGAAGAGCTGGAAACGGGCGAGAGTAAGCGAGCCAAGGTTCAGGTAGAAAAGACGTCGGGTGCTCCTAGGGATCAAAAACTGAAGCTATTCAGTGAGATCCTAAAGGAGCACGTGCTAGTGCTAGCCGTCATTGACAGAAGTCAGGAAGATGGGAGCATCACGTCAGAGAAATGGAGAGTAGTGTTTAATGCACTAAACTTCATTTTTCTGCGGATCCTGAGAGAAAATCCGGGATCCCCCCCGTCCTGCAGAGATGCGGGATGGTACCTGGGGCGCGTGAAGTTGACTGCGTGCTCAGATCAGAGATCGGTCGACCTATACAAAAGGGCAATTGCCGAAGTAGGCGAGGTGTGGCCGGGCGCGAGGCTTGAGGCAGTCTGTAGGGAGGAAATCCCGAGCAGGCCGAGGGCACGTGTTTTGGATGAGAGATCATCGAGATCATTCAGGCCAGTAATCCCGATCTTCCAACGGAAGACTGGAGGATTATAAAGCGAGAGGAAGCTAAGGGAGGCTTTAGATTGGCAATCATGCTGATCAATAAATAATCCCTGGCTTCCCTTGCAAAATTAAAGGGAGTGATCAACTTCGGGTTCGGGTCGATCACTCTCAAAGTATATAAAAAGGACGAGACCGACGCAACTGCGAAAGACCAGCCTGGGGATGACGGCGAACGGACCCAGCAGGAGACGGTCAAGCGGGCTGAGGACGGCCAGGAAAGTAATGCTTCGGCTCTGGGGAGCATAGTTGGGGGAGGTAGCCTCCTCTCTCTGGAGTCTGATGGGAACATCCTGTCAGGCTCTCGACGAGAGGAAGACAGCGTCCGGAACAAAGAGGTAGATGGCACTATCCTGATGCAGGGAGTGCAGGAAGAGGTGAGTAAGGTCGACTACAATGGTTAGCATTGTACAAATAAACCTACATCACACGAAGGCTGCCTCGGCAGCTCTCGTTCTCAGACTGACTAAGTCAGATGAGGATTTAGTGTTAATCCAAGAACCTTGGATTAACAATAACAGGATCTGTGGCCTCAGAATGAAAGGGTATAAATTACTATACTCAAGCAACTCTGAGAAGATCAGATCGTGTATTTTAGCGAAAAATAATTTGAATATTTTTCTTCTTCCACAATTTAGTAGCGGAGACGTTACAGCGGTGAGGTTGGCTGTGGGAAGCTATGGCTAGCCTCAGCCTATATGGATCGCGAGAAGGAGGTTCCACCGGACAACCTGGGGGAACTGATCCGGGAAGCAGATCAAAGAAGGGTAGGTGTTGTACTCGGATGTGATGTAAATGCGCATCACACAATCTGGGGCAGCACAGACATCAACGAGAGGGGTGAGTTATTTTTTGATTATTTATTAAATACCAACCTTTTAGTTTGCAATATTGGACGAGAACCGACATTTATTGTTAAAAATCGACAGGAGGTTTTAGATGTCACCTTTGTGTCAGAAACGGTCTTTCATATGAACAGAGGGTGGAAAGTGGCGAAAGAGCACTCATTCTCTGATCATCGATATGTAATTTATAACCTCGACATTAAACCTGTTACCCGGAAATCCTTCAGGAATCCCAGAAGGACAAACTGGAACAAATATGGAGAGGTGTTGAAGGAACTACTGCCGCTGGAGGTTCCTGGACTTCCGGCGACAGTAGAGGAATTAGATGGCATGGTTGATATTGTCACAAAGGCATGCAATCTTTCATTTAATGCTGCGTGCCCACTAATAAAGCCTAGGGGTAGGCAGAAACCGATATGGTGAACCAAGGAGTTGAGAACATATCGGAGTGTGTGTAGGAGAGCTTTTAATAAAGCTAAGAACACAAGGGAGGTTCGGGATTGGGACTCCTATAAGGAGGACCTCAGAAAGTACAAAAAAGAGTTGAGGAAGGCACAAAGGGGGTCTTGGAGACTCTTCTGTGGTAGAATGGAAGAGGTCTCTGAGACTTCTCGCCTTAGGAAAATTCTAGCTACTAACCCAACCAGTCCTAGTTATTTAATTAGACCAGACGGGTCATGGACAACTTCAAGTGCAGAATCATTGGAGCTCCTCATCGAGACCCATTTTCCGGGAAGCTTTGAAGACTCGACAGAGCCTGGAGCTAATCGAGTAACACCTTCAATAGAGATGGAGGGCATCGCGGATAAGGAGCGAATCCGTAGGGCGCTGAACGGGTTTAATCCTTATAAATCGGCGGGCCCGGATCGGATTATACCAGCAGAGATCCAGAGAAACTCAGCAGTCATCCTCCCCTGGCTGGAAGGTATCTTCATGGGATGATTGAAACTGGTATATATTCCTAACAAATGGACGGAGGTCAGAGTGGTCTTTATCCCGAAATCGGGAAAAAGCTCACAGGCCTATCCAAAGGATCTGAGACCTATAACTCTATCATCCTTTCTGTTGAAAACCTTGGAAAGGTTGGTAGATATAGGTATTCGATCAAAAATTGAGTCCAGGAGTTGGGCAATGTCGCAGCATGCGTACTGTAAGGGAAAGTCGATGGACACAGCTCTGCACGATCTAGTACGCATGATTGAGAAGTCAATTTACTCGCAAGAGTTCTGCATGGTAGCATTTCTCGACATTGAGGGTGCCTTTAATAATGTTAAAACGGAGGCGATCATGAAAGGATTGCTATTTTTGAACGTGGACTACCCCATATGTAGGTTGATAAATCAGATGCTGGTAAGCAGGATTATTACCTCGAAACTGGGGGAGGCCACCATCAGAAGGCGGGTGGTTAGAGGAACCCCGCAAGGAGGTGTAATGTCCCCCTTTCTTTGGAGTGTTGTGATGAATACATTGCTCTTGGAACTGGAGGGAGAGGGGATAGGGGTTGTAGCGTATGCGGATAATGTAGCGATAGCTGTCTCAGGCAAATATCTGGATAAGATTAGGGATGTTATGCAGAATGCACTCCTAATCTTTACGAAATGGGCCAGCAAATGTGGATTAGGGATTAACCCCTCCAAGACGGAGCTGGTACTATTTACTAAGAAATATAAAATTCCGGTAGTTAGTCCTCCTACCGTGAACGGCACTAGACTGACTTTTGCTGACAGAGCGAGATTTCTGGGCATAATCTTGGAC
The DNA here is from genome assembly GCA_947310385.1 of Nephrotoma appendiculata. NCBI lineage: Eukaryota > Metazoa > Arthropoda > Insecta > Diptera > Tipulidae > Nephrotoma > Nephrotoma appendiculata. The sequence continues at coordinate 299,344,308 of OX371223.1, forward strand.
AGTAAGCTAAGCTGGAAGCCTAACATTGTAGAAAGGGTGAATAAGGCTAATGTAGCCATTTACTCGTGTAAGAACGCCATAGGGAAGAGATGGGGGTCTAAAACCAGAGCTGGTACACTGGCTCTATACCGCTGTGGTAAGACCTGTGCTGATGTACGGGGTGGGTGTGTGGTGGCCAGCTCTGGAGAAGGTAACATATAGGAAGATGTTGGAGAAGGTGCAAAGAACGGCCTGCATGATTATAAGTGGGGCGCTTAGGTCAACACCTACACGCGCTTTAGAGGTTATGTTCCACCTTATTCCAATTGAATTTTTTGGTAAGCAGATGGCAGCCAATGTGGCTACAAGGCTCTCGGCTGTCTCTCAGTTGAAGTGTCTTCAGGCGGGACACTCAACGATAGTTAGATCGCTAAGGGAAGAACTGGCGAATCTAGATTATATTAAACCAACGTTGTGCTTCGATAAAGTTTTCCGGACCACCTGTCCTTCGAGAGAGTCCTGGAGGAACGAATCAATACTGGAAAACGAGACACTGCAATTTTTCACGGACGGTTATAAGCTAGACGGCAAAGTAGGAGCCGAAGACTTCTGTGAGAAGCTTAATGTTAATATTTCCGTTCGTCTCCCTGACTACTGCAGCGTGTACCAGGCTGAAGTGGTGGCGATAGGCGAAGTCGGGACATGGTTGAAGCATAACGTGGTATCCGTTAGGGATATCGCGATTTATGTGGACAGTCAGGCAGCGGTCAGATCGCTAGAGGCGGTTTGTCTGAAGTCATGGGTGGCGCTGGATTGCCGATCATCTCTTAAGGAGATGAGCGAGTATTTCAGTATCCAGATAATCTGGGTCCCTGGTCACTCGGACATCACGGGAAACTGCAGGGCGGACGAACTAGCTAGGTACGGTACGACTCTCCAGATGCAACCGGAAAGGACAGGTCTGGGGAGGCCTATAGCAGCGCTTAGATCGGCGCTCAGTAAAAAGGCAATCGCCTTGACAAATGAGAGGTGGACCAACACCCTCACGTGCAGAGTAGCAAAACTGGTTTGGCCAAAACTGGACTTGCGGCGCTCCAAAGCACTAGTATCCCTGGGAAAACGAGAGTTAGGATTGGTCGTAGGGATACTGACAGGACACTGCCTTTTTGGGGAACATGCAAGAAGGCTGGGTCTACAGACGAATGACTTCTGTAGAAGTTGTTTAGACGAAGAGGAGGAAGAGACGCTAGATTACTTCCTATGCTCGTGTCCGGCACTATCATACAGAAGGCATATGTATTTAGGTGTGTACGGTATGGACAGCCTTTCGGAACTCGCGGGCTGTGGAATACGAGATATTTTACGCTACATAAGTAGCTCTGGATGGTTTCAGCAGGAGTAAAGGGGAGATAGGATCCTGTGGTATCACAATGGGCCAATACTGGCCTAAGTGTGCGATAGCAGCCACTCTAACCTAACCTAACCTAACCTAACGTCTAATTTATGGCCCAACAACGAAGATGATATTTGGGCGAGTGATGTTAAGAACTGCACATAAACTAATTTATTTGCAGAACCATTAGGGCCTAATATACATGATTCTGAAGAATCTCCTGTTGATGTTTTTTTAGAATTATATAATTTGGATTTTCTAGAACATCTTGTGTTCCAAACCCATTTATATGCGCTACAAAAAATGGGGCTAACCAGAATTCTTTTATTCTAACTACTATTACCGAAATGAAAGCGTTTCTCGGTCTGAATATCCTAATGGGAATAAAGAAACTTCCGAGTTATAAAGATTATTGGTCCTCGGAACTAGAGGTGCGTGATACTTATATAAGCTCAGTCATGGGGGAGACCTTTTCGTATGGTTTCTTTCCAATTTGCATGTAAACGATAATGAGAGGCAACCAAGAAAGCAGGATCCTCATTTTGTTAACTGTAAAAGATTAGGCCAATACTGACAAAACTGAGTGAAACATTCCTGCAATCAATGAAACCACACGAAAACCAATCAATCGATGAATCAATGATTAGATTCAAAGGGTGAAGCAGCATTCCCCAATACATGCCGTTGAAACCAGTGAAGCGCAGCTACAAAGTGTGGATTCGTGCAGATGTAACAGACTACATGTGCGAGTTCGAAATTTACACGGGTAAAGCAAATAACTCAAGTGAAAAAAATTTAGGGCAACGTGTAATTACAACTCTCACGAAAATATTGCGCGCCCTAGCATGGTCAAAGACTACAATTGCCATATGGGTTATGTTGACAAGTTCGATATGTTGAAGTCCATTTATGAAATAGACCGAAAATTACAAAAGTGGTGGCACCGATTTTTTTTTTATTTCCCGCATGCTGCTGTTGTAAATTCATACATAATCTTTCAGGAAAGTGTGGATTCAAATATGAATCTAAAAGCTTTTCGGCTCGCTATCACTGTCGGATTAATTGGAGCTGATCCAACTAGAGCAAAACGAAACAGAAAAAGTAGTGGACATCTCGTAAACTCATTCAAGGTAAAAGTACCATTAGAAGTTCGATAACACAAAAATGCACATATGCCTATGCGGTCAACATCTGTTAGATGTGCTTTATGTAGCACCAGACGTGAACCACATAGAACTTTATGGAAATGTTCCACAGGCAAAGTTGATCTATGTTTGAATTAAATCAGAAATTGTTTTTCCATGTACCATACTAAATGATAACTAAAACGAAGATAAAAAAGGCGTAGTTTTCTAGTGGTCATTACCCAAAAACCATGTTCTCCAGTACGTCCTATATGAATTAAAATTTTTGTTTATAGATATGTACAGAATGAATTATAATAAATATTTTTTTAATTGAAAATCTTATTTTATTCTACAAACACAACCTCCTAAACACAACCTGGCCTAATTTCTTGGTCCAATGCGCTTTAAATTACTCGTAGATGTTTCCAATGCATCATTCAATACGTCGTGTTAGAAACTTAAGAAAATCACTGAACTTTGGATCATCTAAGTGATGTACCCATGCTGTTCTGGTTTCATCGTCCAATTTATCGAGTAACATGTAGATAAGCCATGGATCCCTGGCTTCGGCAGCTTTGCCCAGCGCTTCCAACCCATGTAACTTCGTCCGATGTATCCATCATCCTTCTCATTGTTCCGGCATTAGAGTGTTGAATGTTAGGTTGACTCACAAACTTTTTGATAAATGCGGTAACGATGTGACGTTTGCGATCATACCGATCCTGCAATTTGGCTAACGCGAGTGTATAGTTGTTTTCCGTGATCAAAATGTGCCGAAGTAGCGCCGCAGCCTCCCCATCAAGCAAACTCTTGAGGTATTGAAATTTCTGAGCGTGACTCAACCGTTTTGATTCGTGGATGGTTTTCGAGTACAGGTCGAAGAACGAAAGCCATTCTGTGTAATTGCCAGTGAATTTTGGAATATTTATTTTCGGCAATTTCAAATCCGCTTCCGCACCAATGAATTGCGACGTGTGTACATTCATTGTTTGGTCAGGCTGTGGCACTATTAATTCTGCGATCGATCGTTTTCGAACCCACGTGGTGAGCATGGCGACGATCATGTGGTAATCATCCTCAAACGTTAAATCTCCATCCTCGTCCGGCTTGAGCATGATGATCTGCATGCCATAATTATTAAATTCTTGTAACAACCCATGGCATCTTTCTAGCCTTGATTGGATTTCTTCCAACATCGTCTCTCCGGTCACAGCCTTTGCGAAGTTAGCAATTTTCGACTTGCCTTTGACGCACGATTTTTGCTTTCTTAGCGCTTGGATCTCCTTTTCCATCATTTGCGACGCGATATTAGTATGACACACATGCACACCCGATTGCACTTCCCTTAAGCGTTGAGTAAGTTTTTTGGTTATGTTCAACAATTAATATAACGCTTCGGATGCGTACACTGTTTCAGATGTATCAGGCTCGAAGGACCAGCTTATTGATTGATTGATTTTGATTGATTCTGAATATACGACCAAGTTTTTACACAGGAGTTCCCGGGTGACGCCGGGCCCACCGTACACTCTTTTTTACACATAACAAAACCGAAGGATTGGATAGGTAAGTTAAGTGGGACAGAATCGGCCCGGTTACAGACACCTAGGTATAGCCGATAGTTAGTAACACAAAGACAGCACAAAACTAATCTACTAGGGGAAGGATAGAGGTTTAATTGGTTAAATGGATAATGATGGTATTGGTCATCAATAATTGCTTCTTTAAAACCGCAACCTAAGAAAAATGTTATTATTTCACATGTATCTGAAAATAACCTGAAATTGAATACTATATTAATAATTTTCGACTTCCTAAACAGAATTTATTGATTGAATCGGCCCGATTACAAACACCTAGATAAAGACGATAGTTAATAACACAAAGATAATACAACTTATAACTACACAATGAGCAATTAATTTATACCACATGCGAACATTCAATCGCCAGCGAGAAATGCAGAATGAACAAGTTCAAAACCGCAAATCCCCAAGGCACAACCAAAACGCCCTCTCCTCCCATTCCTACAATCAGACGATCTAACTTCCTAATAGAAACCCTCCCAAAACAGGCTAAGTTTTAAGAAAATCTTCAGCAAAAACACAAACCATCCAACCGCAAAGACGAGAGCAAGAACGCTCTAAGCGGGTCCCGAAAATCCACGACTCCGGCCCCATCCACTCCGCACTCTCCGCTGACGTCATTCAATATTCACTTATTATAGTTAATGTAAATATAATTAATATAATCAGTGTCTTCAGTTGATTCAATTTCTCAGAACTTGCGTAATAGTTGGTCAATTTTATCCTCTGGAGTTCGAAGATTTGTGGTAAGAGCTTGTCCCGTCTGATTTTCGGTATATCCTCCGGCAGCTATCCATCCGAATATGGTGTTTTGCAAGGTTAGTCCATTGTACGTGGTTTTTCCATCAGTGATTATCTCGAAAAACACATCAGATCGAATGATGATGTCGATATCTCTGCCCTTGTAAATGTCAGGATCTGCTAGTTCATATTTGTTGAAATAATTAAGGTCTATACAAATGGATAAAGATGGTTGTTTTGCAGTTAGTTTTTGGAACACTAACGCAACGAATTGAATATTTGGTTTTGCTTTGTTCCACGGTGTAATGTTTAAGCGAACTGCCCCTTTCGTGTATCAAGTGGTTGTGGCTCGGATGGAGTCTTTGAGCGCAACGTTCGGTTATGGAAGATCATTGTGACCCTGAATCTAGCAATGCTCGACATCATTGATTTTGATTCTTCTCATTTGTTACATTGACTAACGCCGTGGGTAGTAGACATCCGTAGTTGGTTTTAGTAGTGCAGTCCAGTAACTGTGGTTGGATTTGTTTGAGAGGTGAAAAAGCTTTAGCGGAATCTTTGCTTACTAATACAGCAAATGGTGGTTGCGGTTACACTCGCTGCATTTGAATTTTGATTGGCAACTGTAGACGTTGTGGTTGTTGTTGAAACAGTTAAGGCAACGTCCTTCTTTTTTTAGAAATTTTCTGCGACCTTCCAGTGACATGGTTTTGAATTTCTGACACTCGAATAATCGGTGTTCTTCAGGAGTGCAGAGTGGACATGGTTGAATATTAACACTTGAAACAACATGGCTTTTAATTGTATGCTTTTGTTGTGATGGTACACGTTTAGTTTGATTCTTTAGAGATTCTAGAGCATCAATACGTTTGCTAAGGAAACCAAAAAAACTGCTTTAACGTTGGTAGGTCGCAATCTGCAGACGTTTGTGCCCACAAGCTGCCGGTCTCCTCGTCTAATTTACCAACCATTATGTAAATTAATCAATGATCTCGTGATTCCGCTTCTTCTCCTAGCGCCTTGAGTCCTCGTACTATCTCTAAGTTTTTTTTAAATATATTTTATTTTACAGTATTTATTTTACAGTTTTAGTAGCAGCAAAGAAATAGTGTAAAATCCAAACATCCAAGCATCCAAACATTTTTACATGCAAATTACAACAACATAAACGTCTACGTCATATTTTTTATATGAAGAGAAACAGCAACACCGCGATAACTAAATTTTCATACAAACTGTATACGTATATGCAGTGCCGTAACTAACATTTTTAAGGCCCTGTGCAAAAAATTTTTTAGGGCCCCTATAATTTTTGGGAAAAAGTAATTATAGTTCAAATAGATATCATATCAAAAATGTATTGTACACAAAAATATATTACAATATTTATATTATAAGATTATTTAATTTTCATTTAATCGTACTCTTCTAGCTTTCATTTGAGCAGTCATTAATTATATGATCATAACTAATATCCTTTACGATGTTATACTCAATCTATATTACGGCAAGATTGGATAATCTATCTTGTCCTATAGTAGATCTTACATAGTTTTTAATTAATTTTAACTTGCTAAAACTTCTCTCACACGAAGCAATTAATACTGGGAGTGTGAGGAATAATCGTATAGCAATATTGATGTTTGGATAAGATTCAATTAATCCAAAGTCATGCAGACCTTGTAAAATTTCAAGAGGTGTTACAGTTTTTAAATCATCTACCAATATCGATGCTTCAAATTTTAAACTTTGTATTTCACACGATAGCTCATGCATATTTAAATCTTTGCTGTACTTAATAGAAAGATCGGCAGCGGCCTTTTTTAATTCTAGTACGCTGTTTTTTCTAGTGATGAACCATATAGAAAATTGAAATCATTTCATAGTTGCTCATACCGCCAATTTAATTGTGGCAATAGGGTGTCAAAAACTTTGTGCATTTGCATTTGAAATAATTCTTCGGGTGCCATGCTATTTCCTTCATCCGGTGCTTCATTAGATTCCATTTTTACCACGTTTTTCTTAACTTGCTTTCTTGTCTATCTGTTTGGGTCAAAATTTGAAGTCGAAATTTGAAGCACTTATCATCATTCGATTTCGCTGAAATTTTGTTCACTTGGTTGTTGCCCCTGACAATTTCATATTATCAAACATTAGAAACCAAAATCTAATACAAATTTCAGAAAACCGTTATTAATATTTTACGGTTGGCGTAAATAAAACTTTCATCGTTTATTATTCTCCATCATAGTTGCTGTGCGCTGTAAAACAATAATAGAAAAATGCCACAATTTTTCCAATGTGCCGGTGCATTCTGCCTTAAATATTCATCCATCTGAACGAAATCACCTTTACGTTGATGCAATGAAAATAAAAATGCTCATTATCTTGTTTAAGCACACGTCTACAGATACGATGAAGTTCTTCAATGGTATCACATTCGATAATGCAGCCTTGAGCTTTATTGTGAGTTAAAGGCTTGCCTTTAGGCCCACATGAATGTGAATCAGTAAAGTAATATTTACCATCATAATGCATGGGATTTAAATATTTCGAGTGTGCAATTATAACTCCTGCAATATGCTCTGAAAACAATTCTACAAGAGCAGCCAGTAATGTTTTGAAAACTTCACCATCTTTTCTCTTGTCCAATAAATTTCCATGACAAAGCCAATTATCGTCATATTCAAGAGAAAATGATTTCTCATACATGAGAAAATCATCTTTAATCACATCTAAATTCAACAAATTTAAGTATCCACTTATTGGAATATGATGTGCTCTTCCGTTTTTTTCGTCAGTCCTATGTCGTATCAAAGCATATATTTCATCTTCCGCATACATATTGCTATTCAATATGTTTGTGTTCCATTGACTTGGAGAAATGAAAACAGCTCTTACAATGTTTGCAAGAACCATTGCAAAGCACTGACCACCAACGTATCCAGACTGGAAAATTTCGCTATTGCTTTGATTCCAAGTAGCTCTAACATTTTTTGAAATGGTAACATTTCTATCGAAAGCAACGTAGGCATTTCGTATTTCGTAGTCATTACCTTGTTCATGAATAACATGTTCTTGTTGCTGTGGTTATTTAGGGGAATGACACGAATCATGTCTTGTGGATCAAATCTGGCAAAATGATTGATCGTGACATCTTTATATAGCGGATTATTTGAAATGATCGAAAGAAGGGCGGCATAAATGCGATCTCGGGATATTATGTAGTCCCGTGAGACATTCAAGTTCTCGGGGTCTCAGTCACTACTACAATACCAGCGTCATTGCTAGCTCTTGGCAACATATTAGGAAGCTTCTCGCTAACCTCGAAAATGTCGAGAGCAAAAAGCGTAGCATGTCCGTTAAAGCCATACTGTCCAAAGCGCGGCCATCAAATTTGATGACTTTAATGAACGGGACTATACGAGACAAATGTCTCTGTTCAGACTGTGTCAAACATTGAATTATATCAGGAATGACATCTGGATCTAAATTGTTTCAGTAAGCCTTAGGTGGAGCCTCAATCTTGCGACTGTTTTTAAGATGTGTTTACATCGATGGCAAAGAACAAGAAAAATATGCCCCAATTGACAGGAAATTACCTGAAGATTATGCGTCAACAGTGGAACGATGTCGAGTACCTTTTCATTGATGAGATAAGCATGGCTCCTTATGAAATTCTTTGCATGATTGACTCACGTCTGAGGCAATTGAAATGTACGATACTGACGTTCCATCAGTTAGAATAGATTTTGGCATAGAGAATATTCAACTTATCGAGCCAACCTGTTTCTCTTAGTCTCTGTAAAGTACAACATAGTCCATCAATTAGTTTTGCTGCATGGTCTATATATATATATATATATATATATATATATATATATATATATATATATATATCTGCTCTCTGCGTTTTAATGCTGTATTTGTTCGATCAATGCATTGAAGAATTTTATTCCATACAGAAAGATTGCAGATAAATTTGTAGTTAATGAGGAAGAGCAAACTTTTAGCACTTGAAACTGTTTTTGGATTTGATGGAGTTGAACCATTTGCTATGCTTCCAATGTTTGCTTTACTTCGAATAATGCAAACTTAACGACTTGGTTGCATTGGCTTTGGATGACCATCTTGTATCCGACGAATTTTTTAAAGTTAATTTTAAATATTTCATTAAAATTCCCCAACGTGTTGTTGATGATGAGAAAAAGTTAAAAATTCTTTGCACAGTATCAAAAAAAGTTATCATTTCTGCTAATGTAGATGCAGCATGGACATTAGCTAAATTAAGGTTGTGACCCGTACAAGGTACAAACATCGCCAAATTATTGATTTCAAAAATACCTGCTCTTACACCTTTGTATTTACCAGACATATTAGCGCCATTGTCATATCCTTGTCCTCTAGCATCATGAATATCTAATTTATCATCTGCTAGTTTATTCAAAATTTCCGTAGCTAAACCTTCTCCGGTCTTGTCATATGATTCAATAAAATCAATAAAGCTCAATCGTCATTTTACCATTAGAATTAACATAGACATATCTTATCACTTGACTCATTTATTCTTTCATTGATAAAAATCACGACTGCGCAGTCGAATAAAATCGTGTAGTATTTTGCTTTCTTAATTCTTGATATAATTTGATTTCTAGTTTTCCGTTTTAGGCCCCCTCGATCTCTGGGCCCTGTGCTGGTGCACCTGCCTAGTTACGGCTCTGCGTATATGTATAAATTTATTAAAAATTGATCGTTCAACTGTAATTGAAAAGTTTTCATACATTTTAGTTTGATGGCAGCACTTTGAAAAAGATTTTCAGTTTTCATGCATGATAAACTTTTTATAGCTTTTTAAATTTGGTTTGTGCTTTTTAAATTTGTCCAAAAATGTTAGAATCTTGTATTGCCATCGGAGTTAAGCCTGCTAAGAACACGCCAAACACGATCGTGAGTTGAAACGAGTACTAAAATACACTGAGAATGGTTGACCCGAACCTTAAATATGTCTTAAATATTAAGTTTAATTTCAATTAATATTTTTAATTATATTTAAATTTTAAAAATTCAGCGAAACATTAAAATTTGTTTAAAAAACACTGAACTAAAAATACATTTTGTAGCTTAAGGTGTTCAAAATTAGATGGCGTAATTAAACGCAACCATTTTATAGGCAGTGGCAATGAGAATGCGTAAGACAACAACGAATAAAAAAATAAACTAAAATATATCGTCGTCCTAAGTGTAAATTAACGTATTTGACATTTTTTCGAAAATGTGTTTTTGACGCCAAAACGTTCGCTGCGAGAAACTTCATCTGAATAGTTCTTTATTCTTTCATTTTTCTCATTAAAAACAAGAAGAAATGAGCGAAAAATAAAAAACGTATGTGCTAAGTCTTTTATTCAATTAGGGAAATCACGTATCTACCAAAATTTAATGTGTAATAGTGTCAAATAAGATTGCTCGTTTGAGAACCGTAAATTCCGTTATTTCTAATTATTAATTTGACACAAATGCGGGTAAAATTAGTTAATGAAGTGTTTGTAAATAATATTTTAAGTTTAATAAATAAAAAATTACATTATATAAATATTAATTATTAAATGAAAATTCTCATAATTAATACGGTAAATCACAAAATAAAAGTGTAGGCAACATCTATTGAGATAACGTATATACTCAAAGTTGCTTGGGTTTTACTAAAAACTATGAAGGTTGGCTGAAAACCATTAATTGCTAGGTTTGCAATCAATAATATTCAGTAAAGGTAAGATAAAATGTTTAAAAAATATTTAAAATAGTTTTTTTATACAAAATAAAACACGAGGTTTTATCAAAATACTTATTTGTGGAAAAAATAAATCATTTTGCTGATACGTTATGTCACTTATTATAAAACAGTATCCGACTTTTTACAGGTGCTGCCATATACGTCAAATCACTTGCGCAAACATTTATTTTCTACTATTTTAAACTAGCGTTTACGAACGTTTGGTAAGTTCTGTAACCAGGTGAATACAAAAAAAAATATTTATATTATTTTAAGTACTATTTCTTTAGAAAAGTCATGTATTCCCGTGGCAAAATTATGGTTGGTATGGTGAAAAGAACCTTTGAATCAACATCCGATCAGTTTGTTATCGAAGTTTCTGAAATTGACCAATCGCAAATCGAAAATATTGAAAACATAACTGTTTTACAATCGTGCGATATTGATGGGAAAGTAACAAAAAACGAAATTGAATTAGGTGCTGAAACAATAGCAATTGTAACGGAACAACAATCCAATATTAATAATGTAGTAGCTAATGAAGATGAAATATCAGCACCAACCGAAAACGCACAACAATCACTAAACAAACGCAATATTATTTTAACGTCTGCTATTGAATTTGAATGCCACAAAAATATCGACAATCCAGAACATCTCATCGAAGGCGAAAATGATATTATAGAGTGTGAGGAAGAATTCATCTATATTAACGAAATAGTATAAGCAGGATTTAAAAATACTCAACTCAAAAGAAAATTGGATGAAAGTAAAGTTGTTACTTCTGGTAATTAACTTGATGACCAAGAATGTGAAAATGATCCAGATTATTGCATTGAATTTGAAAATCAATTTATGGATTCTGATGAAGATAACAATAATTATTCGAAAAAACGAAAGAGAAACGCAAGCAAATCGGATATTGTCATAGTTTCCCTGAAAGTCAACGGCTAAAGCTTTTTAATAATTTTTGGTTCAACATGTCCTGGGATCAGAAAAAGGTGTACATTCTGTCCCTTGTCAAAGAGGTACCAGTAAAAAGAAAAATTCAACCGGATGACTCTCGCCGGTCTTTCACAAAATTATATTTTTTACCGAAAGATGACCAAAAATTACAAGTGTGCCAGAAATATTTTTTGGGTTAAAAGAGACTATGATTAGAAATTGGCTCTCAAAAGCTCTTGATGGCATGCATATTTCAAAAGAGATAATGATTGAGCAAAATAGATTGCTGATGGTTATCGTTAAACTATAGTTAACGAACAAAAAGAGGACCTGGTAAAATTTTTGGACAGTTTACCAAAACTCCCATCCCATTACTGCCAACAGAGTACTGACAAATTATACGTCGAACCCGTATTATATTTTGGTAATAATAAAGCTGCGATTTATGTGGAGTATCAAAAGTGGTGTGCTGAATTTTCTAAGGCAAAACCATTATCAAACTGCACATTTTCCAAGATGGTGGATGAAAGAAAAATTGCCTTTCAACAGCCCAAAAAAGATCATTGTGATGAATGTTGCAGTTTCAAGGCAGGCGTTATCGAATTTATCGAAAGAAGTGTACAACGAGCATATTTTCACAAGGAAAAGGCTAGAGAAGAAAAATCTAACGATAAAGAGCGAGGTAAAAAGGGCAAATGCATAGTGCTCACTCAGGATTTGCAAGCCGTGAAAGTATGTCCCATGTTGAATGCATCAGCCTTGTATTACAAAACAAAACTTTGCTGCCACAACTTCACGATATATAACCCGACAAACAATTTGTAACCGTAGACTATGCCTCGGTTACAATGTTACTGATGTATGGTAACAATATTTCGAAATTTTTTTAAATATTTTGTTTTTACCATTTCCCATTTACAATTATTTGTTGAAAAAGCGATTTTTATTTTCGATTTTTACGCTAGTTCTTCTTTCTCGTTCGTTCATTCACTTTCTTTCTCTTTCGCGTTAAATAATATCGGTTGTTTATTGGTAATTATTCGGAAATCTTATATATTTATAAGTCGGTAATTTTTAGGATTCGAAAACCGTGTTATTTTCAGCATCCGAATTTTTTTTAACTCATTTTTATTTTAGTTCAGTGTGCTTGCGGTTGTTTTCTGTGCATCAATAGATAAATTTACTAAATAGAAATTGTCTATTGATGATTATGAATTATAATTGGCTAATAATGTAAATAATTGTAAGTATCAATTTATTCTTGATCATGAAGTTTAATTAATTTAAAAAGTTTATTAAATTTTTATTATTTAGTTTTAAATATATAATTTTTTGGCAGATTTGCGGTAACTGTTTGAAGGTACGTGTTCTTCGACGTAACAGAATTTTTCATTTATATATATTCTTACAATTCTGTGTCAGTGTCGTTTCTAATGTGTTAAGAAACTCATATAATTTACTTAACAATAGTGATTTGTAATCCAGTTTATTTCTAAATCATATCACGTTAATTAAACAAAATAACATTATTCGTGCTGGTAATTTACTGGTAACCTTTTATAAGTTTTAGCATGTACATCGGTAATTTATCGTAAACAAAGGGTATTCATGTCTTTAAATTTCTGGAGCATCGTTTTATTTTTTATATAACGCAGTTATAATTTAATTTGATATTTTTTATCTTATTTCAGCTACTTCTTTATTTTAGCTACAAAATTCCATTTATTTATTAAAATTTTATTTACAGATGACTTCCTGCCTGCTGAAAAAATGATGTAAGGACAAAATACCACTTGGATTAAAAATTGAAAATTTAATTTATATATGTAATTTTGGTAATTTTTTTCTAAAAATGTAATCATATAAAATAAAAATAGTTTTGAATATATTAATTTAATTTAAATTATATTTTTATTTGTTTTTTTTATAATCTAATGTATGGTACGAGTATATTAACGTCTAGACACTTGGAAACAAGGTTCTACTTTGGTCACATAAAATTATCTAACAAAAAGCATGGGAATATAATTAGTATTTATAGACAAAATGTTCATGTAATTTTGCGATATAAAATAAAGAGATTAAGACAGTAACTATTCCCCTAAAATAACCTTAATATTTCACATGTTTAACCCAGTGCTATTGCGTTATCTTTTTCTAGAGATTACAGGAACATATAAATATTTTGGTAATCGTAGAGTAACAAACACCGCGATTTAACCGATGGTACCAAAATGGTAACAGTTCCAACCCATTGTCTGCCAGAAATAGGTAATTCTATGGTAACCGATCGGGTTCGTTACCGACTCGGTCTCCGGTAACAGCTAGGTTTTTTTTTGGTTTCAAAATTGAAATTGTTTGTCGGGTAATGTGAATACTCATAATGCTCCCTGCTATTGGTTTACAGAAATTGACGCAGATTTAAACGCCACTATTTTTGCTTCATGCGTCATAGACTACTTAAAGGATATTTACCAAGAAGACAAACCAATAATTATATGGAGCGACGGATGCGGTTATCAAAATAAAAACTGCACTTTGGCAAACGCATTATTATCTTTCAACTTAGAAAAAAATATTATTGTAGAGCAAAAGTTCTTGGAAAAAGGGCACACGCAGATGGAAGCTGATTCCGTCCATGCAATAATTGAGAGACATCTCAAGAATAACCCAATTTATGTCCCCAATGATTATTGTGAGTATTCAGCCAAAGCAAGGAAGAATCTTAAACCTTACGAAATAAAACGGCTATCATTTGATTTCGTAAAAAAAAATTAAGTGTGCTTTAGACCACACTACTGAAGTAAAACTTCTAATATATATTTAATATTTATAATATAATATAGAAAAATTATAATATTGGAAAAAAAATTGGTCACCCTTTGCTTTCTCGAGTGTCACCTAGCCGTTTATGTCTGATGCCACAAGAGGTAACCTTGTAACTTGGTAACTTTTTCAAGGCCAACTAGTCGTAATAGACAATGTTTATGTATGTGTCACAAAATGGACAAAAAACCCATTTTTGAAATCTCTTCGCATAGTAAAAATGGCCTTGAAATATTTTTTATTTCATTTATGTATAACCACAGTACATCATGTGGTTTCATCGAAAATATGTTTAAGTCGCATTAAAACCTGTATCATAGGCAATCGGGGAAAGAAACGAAGAAAGAATCGGTTTCTGTGAGACCTCGTGTGAAATGGAGCTACAATATAGAAAAAATACATATATAAAATATATCACACGGACGAATTTTTTTTGGTCACCCTGTGCGTTCTGGAGTGAGTAAGTTAGTGAGTGACATAGATGTTATAATATAGAAAAAAAAAATTTTGGTCACCCTGTGCGTTCTCGAGTGAGTCAGTCAGTGACATAGAAGTCTATATTATGACTTTCCAATTTTCCTGTTTTTCAATTTTCCAATTTACCAACTTTCAAAATTTCCTATTTTCATATTTTTTATTTTCCTATTTTGCAATTTTGCAATTTTTCAATTTTTCCATTTTTTCAATTTTTCAATTTTCCAATTGTCCAATTTTCGAATTTTCCAATTTTTCAATTTTCCAATTTTCAAATTTACCAGTTTTCCAATTTACCAATTTTCCAATTTTCATATTTTCATATTTTCATATCATCATATTTTCATATTTTCATATTTTCATATTTTCATATTTTCATATTTTCATATTTTCATATTTTCATATTTTCATATTTTCATATTTTCATATTTTCATATTTTCATATTTTCATATTTTCATATTTTCATATTTTCATATTTTCATATTTTCATATTTTCATATTTTCATATTTTCATATTTTCATATTTTCATATTTTCATATATTCCTATTTTCCGATTTTCCATTTACCAGTTTTCCAATTTTCTAATTTTCCAATTTTCCAATTTTCCAATTTACAAATTTTCAAATTTTCCAATTTTGCAAATTTCGAAATTTCCAATTTTCCAATTTTTCCAATTTTCCATTTGCCAATTTTCCAATTTTCTTATTATCCCATTTTTTTAACCAATGATTAAAATAAAATGGTATCAACTAATGTTCCACCTAGGGATTTATGAATTGTCATGGCACATCCTGATACTAAAGGAAAATGATTTCGTTTTGCGTCTATTGTTTCGTTCGCCTCGTTCGATTACACTTTTCGTAACGCATTTGCTAGCTTAGTCCCCAAGTCAAGCGTGCCTAAAGAAGTTTTACTTCAAAAATTACGATGATAATTTAATTTATTCATCAATTCGCCCAGGACGAAAGGTAAGCGATCCTACCGTTAATAATATTAAATCAATTAAATATACTCCGGACGGCGAAATAAAAGTGAAATTAGCTTTTGGTTCTAATTTCATTAGCCTTCCCCAACGGAAAAGAAGAGGCGTACATATAAATAGACTTGAAGATTTCGTGCAAAAGCGAACTTCCGATATTAAGATTAAACATCAAAAATGGGCTCATCTCCAGCAACTCAAGAGTGTCATACCGAAAGACTTCCATCCCTTCTATGATAATACAGGGTTATCCAATTCGAGGTTGATAAAGTAGAAATCTGTATACCGACATCTGTCAAAGATAAACGTCAAGTACGCTGTCATTTATTTAGTTGACATTCTGCCATTTAAGAATATGGAGCATTTAACAATCGACCAACGCGTTAAAATTAAACGCGGAAAAACAGGCCGTCGTTGCTGATTTTTCGAACAAAATTTTCTTCAGTGATGAAGCTCATTTTTCGCTTGGTGGATACGTTAATAAGCAAAACTGTAGAATTTGGGGCTCAGAAAATCCACAATTGATTGTAGAGAAGCCATTACACCCGGAAAAAGTCACTGTTTGGTGCGCATTGTGGTCTGGTGGTGTGATTGGGCCGTATTTTTTTGAGAACAACCATGGACGAACCGTTACCGTCAATTCTGAGCGCTATGGCCGCATGTTAACCGATTATTTTTTTACGAAAATCGAAGACGTAACACGAGCAAATCGAGATCTTTTGCAAGAGAAATTTCCTGGACGTTTGATTTCGCGATTGGCTGATGTCAATTGGCCTCCAAGATCCTGTGATTTAACGCCTTTGGATTTCTTTTTGTGGGGCTACGCGAAAGATCGTGTTTACGCAAACAATCCTCAAACTCTTGACGAATTGAAAACTAATATTCGTAAGGTAATGGCCGAGATACCGCCCGAAATGTGCCGAAAAGTCATTGAAAATTACCTCAAAAGAATCAAGGCCTGTAAGAAGTCCCGTGGAGGACATTTGAATGATATCTTGTTTAACTAAAAATGCCAAGGATCAATCTGTAAAATGAAATAAAAATTACAATACATTCCGAATATTTTGTGTGTTTTTTTTAAGTTTACTTTATCAACCTCGAATTGGATAACCCTATATTTCATTTTTACGTGACAACACTGATAAATCTTAAATTACAGTATTTTAAGTGCTTAAAACCTAAGTTAATGATTGAAATGTATTGTTTAGTTTTTTTACTTTGTATTTAATTTTTTTTTGAGCTGTTATTATCATTCTGTGATATAAAGTTCCTATTTTTTTAATAATGTATATAATAATTTATACGCTTTCTGTATTTAATACAAGTTAATAAATTGGCAATGTAGTTTTATTTTCCAAAAAATATTGTTATTTTCTTAAAGTTGTCAGAACTGTGATAAAACGTAACTTGCATAATTTCTAGTCAAATTTCATTCTGAAAAAACGTATGTACCATAAAAATCGTAACCGATACTATTTTATTAAATTATTGATTAATTCCATTAAAATTTGGTTTTTATGGAGTTAATAAGTCAAAATATACAAAGGATCTTGAATAAATTTAAATGTTATAACGTTTTATCTTCCTCCTGGAAAATCACGTTTTTGCACTTACGTTAATTCACAGTTAGGACGACGATATTCTCATTTATGTTTTAAAAATCACAAAAAGCAAATTAACTGTCTAGAATCAATCAAAAATAATCAGCTGGGTGTGACCCTTATAAACCGAGGCGGACGAAAATTCCATTCCGTAAATCTTTCATTCACACTGCGAGATTTCTTGTTTTCCTCCAATAGCTGTTCATTGTCTGGCGAGTGAGCCTAATGTCCCTACATCGAGTGCAGTATAGCAAATCGTAGATATGAGATTCATTGCAAGAATGGTTGCTAAGATTTCACGAAATGCTTATCTTGTTTGATAAAATATGGGAAAGGATTGGCTTATCACGATTCACCTTTGGTAATTTCATGACTAAGAAAGTTTAGGGAAATTACAATCAATTCGTAACTGGTCAGCTTGATTGTGAGGCCATAATCTGCTAAACGTGCTAATAAAAAATTTAAATGAGCAAAATTGCGTCGATGTAAAGATGAGTTTATTATACATGGCGGAAAACTGGCACGGCTTATATAGGTCGTGAGTACGGTTACAATACATGGATGTCGACGTCACGACGTAAACCTAAATTTACAAGTAACGGTCCGTTACGCGCGACTAATCGAATCTCTGAATCGTGTGGGAGATTTTTAGAATTTATCGTAAAACTACTTTTTTCCAAAGAGTACAACCAGTAAAACCAGTACCTTGGCTTTAGGTATTAGAATTACACCAAACTACAGCAAAGGCTATCTTAGCATTACGTATTTAAGACCGAATAAAATATGTATTCTGTATGTTAAATTAATAAAATAAAAGTTTAATGTTCCTTTTACTTTTTAAAAATTTTCCATTACGGTTTTACTTTATAATTAAGAAAAATCTTTTTTCATTATAGAAAAACAAAATATTTTAATCACGTTTTTTATTTGCTAATCTTTGTTTATTGTTCCATGATGATGGCAACGAAAATACATAAGAAAATTTTTATATTTTTCTTTTTCTTCTTAAAGCCATATCAGACCTCTTACATGAGCAGGAATAAACAGAGTTCGTCCTTTCGTGACATTCTCGAGATACAAATCGCATAATATTCCAGTTGATATGATGTATAAGATTTACATACAGACTGGTATACGGTATACGTTCGCTTTGTTTCAATTCGTGTCTGGTTGTTTCTTGTGTGCGGCGCTTCGTAAAATGTTAAAAACGTGGCAAAAGAAAAATTAATTCAATTTTCCTTTTAAGTTTTTCGTGGTAATTGCTCAAATTGTAACGTAATATATTTATAAAAATTTAACAGAAATAAAACGATTTTTTATTTTTGCACAGTGAAATTATAACGGAAATATGTCTGTTTATTTTTCCGCGTGCGCGCACACACATACGAAAAATTAAAAATATTACGAACTTTGAAAATTAAAACATTTCTGTCAGAATGTTTAATTTTCATAATTATATATCTCTAATTACTTTGTGAATATTTTTTTTATACATCCATAAATGACAACAGCTTTGTATGTATGAGTATTTATACTATATGTGCTCATATAGATAAGCTTTTGATAACAATATGTGTGTTAGAAAATAAAAAAGAAAAAAATCTGGGAAAATTGTTTTGTTTTTGCAACTTTTTAAAAGTAGAATTTTCACCTGAGGTTGACTTTCATAAATTAATTAAGATTTTATCTGTGTGGGTAATGTGTTAGATAATCCAATCAGGTTTGTATTAAAGTGACGTAGCATGATTATACGGATCTAAAAGACATGTGAGATTTTATTAAAACGTGAGGTCGTTGAATTCTTAAATTAGTTTTTGAATGGCGTGTAATAAGAAAATGTTATACGATATTTTTCTTTAATGGCACGACTTTGAGAAATTTCATGTTCAATGTAAGTTTCGGGTAACAGACGTCATATAAAAGTTCGCATAAATTAAATTAAACTCGTAACTATCGAAGAGATGTCTTAAAATCTTTGCCAATTATCCATTAAAGGTATTGGTTCATTACGTTTGAATTTTTCACAATAAAGGTGTGTCACAGTGCTTCTAGTAATGCAGTTATTACTCTGTTATAGTTCCTGGATGTTTAGAATAGAACAAACACATCTCCATAACTGGACTAGTGATATATGAGGGTTCAGCGGGTTAGGGTCGTTTGGCCGTTAAATCCAAGTTTAAATCCCAATTCAGTTGTACATGACCAAATTTAACCATAATTTTTTTAGAAGTGGCCCAGTTACATTCACTATGACCGAATTTCCGGAACTTCGATCAGAATTCAAGTTAGCAATTCTGCATACAAAATTTGACAATTATTGTTGAAAATTCATGTTAAAATGCAAATTACATCCCATAATTTGATCAAGATCAATCAAAATGTGATCCGAGCTCTTAATAAAAATGTAGATAAAAAAATATTTTGAAATGACTTTTGGCGGGATTTTTTAAAATTTTGGTTTAATCGGGATTTCAAAACACTGGATTTGAAAAAGCGGCATTTTGAAAAGCGAGATTTCGAAAAGCGGGATTTAGGAAAGAAGAATTTTGAAAGCGGGATTTTCAAAAATCCGCGGATCCCGGGTTCAACACACAGAAATATACACTTAAAACGAATGTAAGCTAATGTCAAGCATCACAAGGTTGAAGAGAAAAAAAGGGCCGTATTAAGATTTTTTTTCGACAAAGTGCAATACTGTTAGGAAGCTAAAAATAAAAAAACTTTGTAAATTGAAAAATATTTTTAGTCTTTAGTACTAGTACGAGGGCTGCCTTTTATATTTTGGGATTGGAGAACAAAAACAAATATTAATCATCGAAAATCGCTTTATTGTTTTTCAAAATATTCCCCATGAAGATTTATACACTTTTGCATGCGTTTGAACCAATTGTCGAAGCACTTTTTCCACTCTGATTGAGGTATCTCCAAAACATGCATTCTGAACGCAGCAACCGCTTCTTCAGGTGTCGAAAAACGTTGACCTCTCAGTTTGTTTTTTACGTACGGGAATAAAAAGAAGTCATTTGGTGACAAGTCAGGACTATACGGCGGATGACTCATCAAATCGATGTTTTGAGTGCTCAAAAATGCAATTGTTTGAGCCGATGTGTGAGAGCTCGCATTTTCGTGGTGAAGAGTAATCCGTTTTCGGCAGTTGGATTTCCTGATTTCTTGGAAGATAACT
The DNA here is from genome assembly GCA_947310385.1 of Nephrotoma appendiculata. Classification (NCBI taxonomy): domain Eukaryota; kingdom Metazoa; phylum Arthropoda; class Insecta; order Diptera; family Tipulidae; genus Nephrotoma; species Nephrotoma appendiculata. Next base: position 299,364,915 of record OX371223.1, read on the forward strand.
GGCAAACAAATGGTTGTGTACCACTCAGAATTGACTGTTCTGCGTTGTTCTAGTGGTACGGTTGCGACATGTCCATTTTTCCGAAAAAACGGCGATCATTTGCTTGCAAGTGCTTCGTGCGCGAACAACTTTTGTTGGATTTGGCTCATCTTGAAATACCCATACAGTCGACTGCTGTTTACTTTCGGGCTCATACGCGTAAATCCACGATTCATCACCTATCACTATGTCATAGACGTGTTTTGAAGCACCGCGATCATATTTTTTGAGCTTTTCTTTCGAAAAATCGACACAAGCACTTTTTTTGAGCGATTGACAAATTGTGTGGGATCCAACGCAAACAAATTTTTTTGATATTCAAATGTTTATGCAATATTGAATGTATGCTGGTCCCACTAATGCCTAAGGTTGTCTCAATCTCACGATAGGTCACATGACGATCTTGCAATATCAGTTCGCGCACAGCACCAATAGTTTCCGGAACAACAACTGATTCTGGACGACCTTCACGAAATTCGTCTTGGAGTGAACTACGACGATGTTGAAATGTTGAATCGTGAATGCTCACAGAGCGCTCCCACATTTTTCAAGTGATTTTAATTTCAAATGTTTTCAGGTTTCTAACAAAAGTGTTAGAAAAACCTCCTTGTATCACTTTTGTAAAAAAACGGAAAACATTTCACATTAAAATGACTTGAAAAATGTATGGAGTGCTACCGAAGCAGATGTTTTTTTATTTATTTACTATGTATTTGCATTATGTGATTATGGTAATTTCAGTATATTTTGAGAGTCCTTATAGAGTGCACACAATTCGTTTAGCCCATCCTAATTTATAGTGCTTATTTTAAAATTCTCCACCCTTCACCGATTTTAGTGATTGTACACCAGCATCCACCGCACCTACATAGACACCATTGCATACTACGCAAATGTTTTAGCTTTGTTTTTGCGAATTTACGTTAGTAGTCACTCCACCGCTGCGCAATACGTTTAGTTTTAATTTGAAGCGTTAGTCGCTTGTGAGATTTAAGTGGGATATTTATAACTTTTTACCAACATATAGAAGTAAAGGTAAAAACAAAGTAAAAACACAGAAAGTTTAATTCGTTTGTAATCCTAACACAAAATCGATTTTGCTAAGGAAATGCCGGCAGAAAAGTATCTGTCCAAAATTAATCGATTAACAAAAGCTGTAAAAAATTACCTTAAATTAAAAGAAACCTACAGAATTAAAAAGAAAACGAAAGGAAATGCCAAGCAATAAAAAACAAATTAATTAATTAATTCGTGTTGCAACAATCTCATAAGAATGCTCGCCTAAATTTTGCCAGACTCCATGGCATGGGACAGTGCAGTGGGAAAAAGTTATTTTTTCTGATCAAAAAAAAATTAATTGGAATGACCCGAACAAATTTTCATACTACATACTAACATGAGTTGTGGAGCAATAATTCCTCAGTCTTGAACAAAAACTTTGAGGGGGGAACTGTAATGATATGAGCTCCATTTTCATCCACCGCAAAGATACCGCTGTTTTATTTCTACAAGACTGAACACGGAGCGGTACATCGAACTGCTATTATACCGTTCACTGAAGATTTTATGCCAGATCGCGTAACCTTTCAGCAAGATAATGCGGATGACGGATATATTTCATTAATGAAGTGGCCAGCGCACTTAGTCCGAATTTAAATCCTATAGAAAATTATGTGGGGAATACTTTAGCGTGAAGTTTATCATAATGGAATGCATTATGATACAGTTGCTTCCTTAAAGTCAGCAATTAAAAATGCTTAGGAAGAAACTGGATGTACTGTTCCAATTGGTTAATTCAATGCCGTCCCAGATTTTCAATGTTATTCAAGAGAATGGAGACCAAATTAAAATGGGGTACGACTAAACGAATTTCGCACCAAAAAATTACATTACTCTTAGTCAAATGAATTAAATAAATCTAATTTCTTATTAAATTGTGTGACCTTTTGAGTTATTTCTTTATAATAATTATTAAACGAATGTATTAATTATTAATTAATGTATTAATTATTATTAATTATTAAATGAAACAAGATTTATACAATAATGATTTGGGCTAAACGAATTGCGCACACTGTTGCACACACACAAATCGTTTTTGAGAAACGTCAACATATCGCTTTAGGGATGCGCTTCATCTTTTTATTGTGTTTATATCACCCTTTCCCATAAAATTGGGTGCTAGATAAATAGGTTTATTATCAAGCCATTTGACCACAATAATTTGTGTCATCCTTGCTGACACATTGCTCTAAATAACCGCGGTCCTTTTTTTTAAGTTGGCGGCCTACCGAAAAATCTGGCTGTTGAAATCGGTTAATATACGAGGAGTTCCAATTGCATTAAATCCGTCTACTTTTTTAATATTTCCAATAAATCGTAAGTCGTAAAGAAATCATCGAAATACAGTGACCCGGCACTTCAATTCTTTCGATTCAATGGAGGACGATTGCTACACCAAACCCAAATTTTTGTTGATGGAAATCAGAAATCTCAGTTCTTGAGCCGTGATAAATAATACAATCAAACGGTTGCCCTAATTTTCAGCATAGAACAAACAACTTCAAGCCCCAAGGTAATGGTTTAATTTTCATATATTGTTTCGAGTTTAACGAAAAATTTACTTAAAATTGACTTTTACCCTTGGATTGGTACGCAGCCTTAGTAAAGAATTATTGACTTATTTGACGCCATCTTGCCGTTTTTATTTTCAAATCTAGGTAGTGACGACTAACATGTCAAAAAAAAAATTTCTTCCATATAATAGAAATTGCGTTTTCTTTTTTATTATCATACGTCACAAATAAGTCAGTATAATGAATTGGAATGACTGGTCCCGACTTATTTAAAATGGCCAACTAAGTTTCAAATAAGTAAGTAATTGGAAAAGGACTAACATATTTTTTTCATTTTCCTTTCCACATTTTTCGTTCAAAATTTTTAGATCAGTTTATGCATGCTTTGGTTATACGGAGAATCTCAGAGTAAATGTGCTGTGGCGGGGTGCTGATTTATACACCAGACAAATTTTTTAAACAAATTGCATTAATATTACACCCCAAAATGAGAGAGAAGTAAACAGCAAGTATAAACAATACATTTGTGAAAAAAGCGCGTCAAACGAGGGCAAAAAAATAATGAAATCGTCAAAGTTTTAAACCTTGCTACTTCGACCAGCGGACACAATAAAGGAGATAATACAATAATCGAGATAAAATTTTAAATGGTGCACAAAGAGTAGCTCCTCTAACTGCAAAAAATATTTAAAGATATAGAAGTGAAATTATGAAGGAGATGAAGCGGATTCTTAGCGTGTAGATAGACCATCAAACTACCAGAAACGTACCATATTAAGCTGAAGATCGCTTTAAAAGCGTCATTCAAATTCAGAAAAATTTTTGAAAAATATTTGTTGTTGTGCTTAATAAATAAATAAATAAAAAAAAAAATCAAACAAAAAAAAATTCAAAAAAAAAAAAAAAGAAAAGCCAGCTTCGGGATTCAAGGCAGCCACAAATAGAATACGTGGTTGGAGGAAATCATAAAAAATAAAATCGCTACTAATTTATCATGCTGAAAATCCCCGAGCTTTCAAAGGTGTTGATAAGCACAGCTCGGGATAACTTGGCGGTCAAATAAAAAAGGCTGGATGGCATCACGCTTTTTTGAAGATTGGCTAAATTATGATTTCTCAAATTCAGTGACAAAACTTCAACGCTGATTAAAATATTTCAAACAAGGCTTTCTTAATCGTTTACAATACCCCCTGCGGTATACTATATATAACGTTCCTGATAACATCAGTAATATTTCTAAGCCATTCAAAATTTCTGTGCTGTGGCACTATTCTGGCTTTCCTTGTGAATAGGGATTTGGGATAAGGATTTTCATAGCATTTGTATCCAAATTCTGTTTTCCGGCCTACTGAAGGAATAAGGTTAGTACAAAATTTATCAAAACAAAGCTAATTGGGAAACTTTTCTACTGCAAAATTTACCCATTTAACTCTGTTTCGAAAATATTTACACCAAACTTAATCCCTCAGCAGGCCAGCAAAATAAGATTTACGCAAAACTACTATGAAAATATTTTTTTCAATTCATTATTCTCAGCGAAAGCCAGAATAGTGCTACAGGTTTCAAAAATTATCAGCAGGAAAAATTTCCTTTTTGTGATAGTGATGCCTCTAGCGGTAAATGGCAAAACACATTTTGTTTGATGAAAATTTTCTGCTAATTTATACAGAATCTTATTAATCCTAAAACAAATAAAAATCGGTGTTTCATTCAATTTCTGCAAAACTTAGCACTTATGGAATTCAAAAATAAAAAGTAATTATGAACAGCAGAGCACGGAGCACAAAACACATCATTTTTCTTAGTAATAAAACTAACAACTAATAGCTAAAACTGGTTGCCAAAAAAAACCCACAAAACTTTAAATATTTTTTAGAAAATTTTCCAGATTTATCATTTAACATAAGACTATTTTGATTACAAATCACTTTGTTTTTAACTTATTTTACGTTTTATTTCTGTCACTTCAATAGTTTGTTTAGGGCCAAAAATCATTACACGCATTCTTTATATAATTCTATGGTTTAGCATTGTTACACCTTTATTTAATGGCATCATAACAATTTGGATACAGTGCACTTTCATTGTATATGGATTGTTCATCCAGGTAACAGACCTCTGGAAGATTCAAATAACATGAATCTTGTATACGGCAAAAGATGAATAATCCAAACACGTTCCTTGGAAGAAATAATATGGTTTCATGAGAAAAGTTATTAAACTGCAACATCCCGTGTCTACTGGATGAACCGTTTTTATTACCGTAAAAGAACTCGTTTATCTGGAAGACCGATTTATCACTTTCATCCTTCAATGTCCAACTTATGTAAATTTTTACTATTATTAAGTTGATTATACGAGCTCATATATTCTTTAATTTCTGAGACGTCTATCCCAAGGTTTACGATGCCCAACAAAATGCCAAAATGCAATGATCATAATAAAATGTGTGCAAGAAACAAAATTAACACTCATCAAAAAATCTGTGCAGTGATTTGAACAAATTTTATATTTTGTTATTCGCCACTGCTGATTCATCCGCTGTTATAAAATCATAAGAGCTTGTTGGAATGAAACTAAAACACAAAAACTCATCAACATTTTCTTTTATTTGGTTGAAATGTTGTAGCTTTGTCTATTTAGTGGTTTCAAACAATAAAAAGTTATGGTCGTCGTTTTGATTAAGTGTACAAGAAAAACTGGATTAAGTTTTAAGTGTCTAGTAGCGGCTGTGATGCTTTAAATTTACTACGTGTGAATATTGTGAACTGAAAAGTTGTTTATTTGTGGATATATAAAGAGAGGTTTAACACGAGATATCTATCGTAAACACAACTAGAATGTTGTTGTAAAAACTTGTATACGATGGTATATATTCGTTGCGTTCTGTTTACATTATTATACGAGTAGCTCGGAGTGTAGTATGAGCATTCGAAACCCCAGATTATTTCTAGTCAGTTGAGAAATGGTTTTAATTCATTTTGTTTCCGGAATCACTTTTAGATTCTATTTTAACCATACATCCTGAGTACCACCGCAATCAGTTGTTCGATCCTAATCGTTTAACAAATAGCTGAGCTACCTCCGTTTAAATCTATCAAATCGAGTTTCGTTTAGAACCACATTCGGAAGTCACATCGAGTTTTATCTTAACCGCAACTACATCCAGTACTCATATTGGATACCAATTGTTATCACAAAATCAAATTTTGTAATAACCGGTTGAGTAATAAACGGCTCAATTCCACTTAAATTGGCAATTTTCTAGACACAATTAATTGAGAACTAGAATAGATTCTACTCGAATAAGTTGTTAAAAACAAAATTACCCTTGGATTGGTACGCAGTCTTACTTCTAAGGCTGCATACCAATCCAAAGGTAAATCGTTTACTACGGTAAAATTCGATTTTAGTACAGATTTTTCAATCAGTTTGCCATAGAGATTTTCAAAAATAATTTAATTTAGCTAAAAATTTACTTAAAATTGACTTTTACCCGAATATTGGCCCGCAGCCAATATGCAATAATTGTGAAAAACTAGGTGTATGCCCCACATTCATGGCACAATAAATAAAGAAAGAAAATAAATTTTCAAACGGTTATTCAAAAGAGACGCAAAGAAATTGAAATAAACAAAAAAGGGGTATAATCACCATTGCAGTGACCAGTTAAAAACAGCACGACGAAACAGTAAAAGAGCCAAAATATAAGGATTGTCCATTTAACCGTACACCTATTTCTCCATTATCCATTTCTCCATGGAAACAGCCGAAATATTTGCGAATGGACTACAAGAACTTAGTGCCTTTTTTTAGTTAAGCCTAGACAAGCCAATTGCCAGCACTTTCCTCTACCTAGTAATGTAAAAGCTTACTTTTATCAATGGAATGTGAACAGAGCTGTGGACTCTGAACTTGCACAAATCGTGCAATGACACAAGCAGTTACATCAAAAATCTACAAAATAACAACACCAATGCTAGAATAATGACCAGGAAAAAAAGAGAAAACGACATTTGCAACGCCTTCAATTTCGGCCAAATAGCATGTCAATTTTTAAAGATTACCAGTGAAGTTGGTTTTCAGTATGATCAACAACCAAGAGCTAGAAGTAAATCAAACGCCACAATTTATCCAAGATTTATTCATTTACAGTCCGAACAACAAGACTGCGAATACGGTTCCACCACAATTGAAGGAACACAAGAAAAATCACAAAAAACAGATCACAGAAAACTATAATTCACCAAAAAACGGCAAATCACCAAAATATGCCAAATGAGTAGTTATTGATGTTTCATTTTGTATCATATTTCAGTTGAAATATAATATCTAGGATGAAAGGCTGATGTAGGATGGAAATGGGATTCTTAAATGATTTTTGGAAAAAACTCTGGAATATGGCCAAATTAATAATGATCATAGGGGCAGCATAAAAATAAGATTCCATAAAAATAAGAGAAAAGTTCTCTGTAAAGTGGAAACATATAGCAATTTCCAGTAAGAAAATTGATTTTGAAAATACGACCAGCGCCAAAACGGTGAATTTATGAACTTAAACGCTGTTTAAAAAATTGATGCTTTTCCTAATACCTTTGAAATGATATGCCTCATGATAATATTGAAATGATAAAAGTTGTAACTGCTTCCAGTATCACAACGGTATTTTTTATTTGAATTTTTTGACTTATAGATGGCTAATGCGTAAGAATCACAACAATCAGTTTCGAACAGATGAGACTATTGATTTGAAAAAATCAGTCTTCTCATCAGGTCGCAACGACTGACGTTGTATTATTACATTGAAATATTGTCTATATATACATAGAGCAGAACTATGTAGTTGTACTACTAGCGAATTACTGCGTAGCGTACGAAATTTGATTCTTTCACATTTCCATCTATATTCTATTTTAACAATTAACTTTTCTTATTCACGAATTTTTATATTTTTACTTTGGTTATTTCAATTGTAATGGTGTTATTGTGATTATTCCGTATATTGGTCTATTTATGGGTATTTTTTAGTATGAAGGGTTCAAAACAATTTACGACATTCTTCAAGATTTTTCAATGATACAGGGTTATCCAATTCGAGGTTGATAAAGTAAACTTAAAAAAAAACACACAAAATATTCGGAATGTATTGTAATTTTTATTTCATTTTACAGATTGATCCTTGCCATTTTTAGTTAAACAAGATATCATTCAAATGTCCTCCACGGGACTTCTTACAGGCCTTGATTCTTTTGAGGTAATTTTCAATGACTATTCGGCACATTTCGGGCGGTATCTCGGCCATTACCTTACGAATATTAGTTTTCAATTCGTCAAGAGTTTGAGGATTGTTTGCGTAAACACGATCTTTCGCGTAGCCCCACAAAAAGAAATCCAAAGGCGTTAAACCACAGGATCTTGGAGGCCAATTGACATCAGCCAATCGCGAAATCAAACGTCCAGGAAATTTCTCTTGCAAAAGATCTCGATTTGCTCGTGTTACGTGACTGGTTGCTCCATCCTGCTGGAACCACATATCGTCAAGATCATAATCTTCGATTTTCGTAAAAAAATAATCGGTTAACAGGCGGCCATAGCGCTCAGAATTGACGGTAACGGTTCGTCCATGGTTGTTCTCAAAAAAATACGGCCCAATCACACCACCAGACCACAATGCGCACCAAACAGTGACTTTTTCCGGGTGTAATGGCTTCTCTACAATCAATTGTGGATTTTCTGAGCCCCAAATTCTACAGTTTTGCTTATTAACGTATCCACCAAGCGAAAAATGAGCTTCATCACTGAAGAAAATTTTGTTCGAAAAATCAGCATCAGCAGATTTAATAATTTTAACGCGTTGGTCGATTGTTAAATGCTCCATATTCTTAAATGGCAGAATGTCAACTAAATAAATGACAGCGTACTTGACGTTTATCTTTGACAGATGTCGGTATACAGATTTCTACTTTATCAACCTCGAATTGGATAACCCTGTATTTTGGAAGGTGCTGGACCCCGGGGTCTAGGGGCTGCGGTACAAATTTGTTCAAAAATTAAATTTTTTTTACAAGAATGAGTTTTGGTAAGGGGTTATATGAAATAAGAGACATGTTCGAATTTGGGAGGTCCGCCCCTGGATCAAAAATTCATTTTTACATGTAAAGATACAATTATTTGATTGTTCTGAAATAACGCCTTAGCCGCTTTACCGAAGCGGCTCATCCGATCGCCATGAAATGTTTACCATGTACAAGTTGCATATCCAGAACCAACCTTACGATATTTTGGAAGGGGCTGGACCCCGGGGTCTAGGGGCTGCGGTACAAATTTTTCCGAAAATTATAATTTTCTTTAAATTTTTCCACGAAAATGAGTTTATGGGGCTGGTTATATGAAATTACTGACACGTTCGAATCCGAGGGGCACAGCCCTGGATCAAAAATTCATTTTTACATGTATAGGTACAAATATTTGGTTATTCCAAAATGACTTCTCAGTCGCTCAACCGATCGCCATGAAATTTTTACCATGTACAAGTTGCATATCCAGAACCAACCTTATGATATTTTGGAAGGTGCTGGATCCCGGGTTTAGGGGCTGCGGTACAAATTTTTTCGAAAATTTTAATTTTCTTTAAATTTTTCCACGAAAATGAGTTTATGGGGCTGGTTATATGAAACTACTGACATTTTCGAATCCGAGGGGCCCAGCCCTGGATCAAAAATTAATTTTTACATGTATACATACAAATATTTGATTATTCCAAAATGACTTTTCAGTCTCTCATCCGATCGCCATGAAATGTTTACCATGCAAATGTTGCATGTTCAGGACTAATCTTACGATATTGTGAAAGGGGCTAGACCCCGGGGTCTAGGGGCTGCGGTACAAATTTGTTCAAAAATTAAATTTTTTTTACAAGAATGAGTTTTGGTAAGGGGTTATATGGAAATAAGAGACATGTTCGAATTTGGGAGGTCCGCCCCTGGATCAAGAATTCATTTTTACATGTATCGATACAATTATTTAAATGTTCCGAAATAGCGCCTTAGCCGCAAATTTAGACACCAAAAAGGATATCTAGCGTGCGATTGTTATACACAAATCATTAATTATTAATTATTCATATTATTAATCATTAATTATTCAAATTAATTTTATTAATTTAAATTTAAGACAATCTTTCATCACTTTAACTGAAGACAAATCTCTGAACACTTATATTATCCATACTAATAATCCATTTTTACTAGTTTGACATGTACTGTTTAGTGATATCCTATTTATCATATCCTGTTTTGAAATGTACCATAGTCAGCGAGTTCTAATTTTCACATAACTTCAGAAATAATTAACATTCTATTTTAATCCACTATTGCAACCGGCGGCTTTTAATGAAAATAGTAGTTTCATACTAAACGCCAATAGTTTATTACTTTATTTAGTTTATTACTTAAATAATCAATGATTGTTTCATAAAATCAATTCTAGGAAACGTACTAAAAATATTCTACGTATAAACTGATTTACTTTGAAAAGTACTAGCGTTTTATATTTGAAAATAGCATCTTCTACAAGAAACATCCTTGGATTCAAATTATTGTACGTGTAAAATTGCCTTAGTTTGAAAAGACTTCTTTTGTTTTTCGAAATGTCATTTTCAACCACAGTTCACGGTAACACCTATCGAAGTGAACGTAGTTTTAATCGTTTTGAATAAATTAATATTAATTTGTGTTTCGGGTTCCGTTGTTCTCGATTAGTTAGCTATATTGAAATAAAATAATTGTTGGTGATTATTTTCCAGGTATTAAATATTATTTCAAGTGAATATACATTCTTATTAGATTTAAATTTTCAGTTTATAATCGTGTTAATCTATGATTACTTTTTGATTGTAGATAACATTTGATTTTGCTTAAAAAAAAAATCCGTAAAGACATTTTCAAACACAATTCGCGGTGAAATATATCGAAGGGAACATTAAAATCGTTTTGATAAATTAATAATAATTTCTGTTTTGAATGCCCGTCATTCCTGATTAATTAGCTACACGTTTCATTTTTGCTTAAAAATACCACCGAAAAAAAGATCAATTGGGCAGGTAACTGCAAAGCCGAAGAAGATTAGAGCGGCAAGGGTGGCTGAATCAAGCGAACAGTATGAAACACGACTTGCAAACGTTCGAAGCAGTACATCTTCTTCTAGAGCTAATGAAACAACTTAGCAGCGCGAAATACGACTTGCAAACGTTCGAAGCAGGATGTATTCTTCAAGAGCTGATGAAACAACTGAACAGCGTGAAACACGACTTGAAAATGTTCGAAGCAGGGTGTCTTATTCTAGAGCTACTGAAACCATTGAACATCGTGGGGCCCGGCTGGAAGTCGATCGGTTACGATATGGACGATTAATAGAAACTTTTAGAGGTGATTTAAAGTTAGCAGCATTCAATTACGAGAAAGACTATGATTACAATGTTTCAATTGGGCAAATGGAAAACATTCGTTTGTATTGTCATGCTTTAAAGTTTCACAATGAACCGCCTGGAATGTGTTGTTAAAATGGAAAAGTTAATTCGCCTCCTCTGGATCCACCTGAACTTTCTCTAGCTTACGTCTCCGGAACCACTGAGTTATCCAGACATTTTCTACAAAATATTCGAAAATACAACTCATTCTTATATACCTCCCGTGCAGCGCCGGGTAACTCAGCTAGTTGTATAATAAACGAAAAATTAGCGGCAAAAGGATAGATTTCCTATGTCAGGTACTCGACCCTCTTGAGGTACAGAACCCAAAAGCTTTTAAATTCTCCGAAAATAAAAATAAAAGAATATTGTTGAAAAAATTTTTAATCGCATAAGATTTGAGATATCATCAGTCCAGACAACTAGACATCCGACGGACGGACAAACTCAAGGACCTTCGGGGATCAGGGATCCGGAACCTTCAAAACGACAAATAAAATGTTTTTGAACGAGGGTCATTTTGCATAATTTTTTTCAAGGTTTCATTAACTTAGTCTTACAGACCGAAGTAAAAAAAATATGGTCCGTCCATCCGGATTTCTGCATGGATGGATATCTGTACCGATGATATCTCAACAGCGGCTGATGCGGTTCGAATTTTTTTCGATAATTTTATTTTATTTTTATTTCGGAGAATTGAATTGAAATGCATTTGGGACCTCTACCTCAAGGGGGTAGGGTACCTGCCTTAGAAAATCAACCAAAATCCATCCAAAACCACGATATTGCTTTACATTTCTTCCATATACTTGTGCAGTATAACGTTTTCGGTCTTAGACTAGACAACAATTTCAATACAATTTTAGTTCATAAATAAATCGTTTTGGCGTTGTTAGCTAATTTTTCCTTTATAATAGAATATATACTTGTCGTATATCGTTGAAAATGAATTGAAAAATGCCGTGAATTTTTTTGGGCACCCTAATACCCAAAAGTACCGTTGTAGCGCTGGAAGCAGTTACAATTTTTATTATTCTCATATAATTATGAGGCATGTCCTTTGAAAGGGCTTGGAAAAAGCAATAATTTTGAAATCAGCGCTTTAGTTTACAAACCAACTGTTTTGGCGCTGGTACATTACGCTAATTACAGAAGCATTCTCTCGCATTCTGATATGATCATGTGGCGTTTCGTTTTTAAGATTTTGAACGAAGGAATATACTTGTATCAGCAATTTATATCACAAAGCCAGATTCATTCTGTGCAGAATTTACCTTTGTGTCTTCGGTTTATTTATCTTAGATTAATCTTAGAATTTACCCGCAATCATAGCATGCAAAACTCAACCAACTTTGAGGCTTAAAATATTAAATAACTCTTCAACCCCGATCACATTTATTTCTCAATTGTTTATTAAAGATACCTAAAGCTTCATTTAGGTAAACATCTTTAATTCAGTTAAACAGAAATGATTTGTTTAAAAAAAACATCAGATTATTGAATTAAAATTAGCTCCCTCCCATGTATATCAAAGTTACATCAGTCGCTTTGTAATAAAGTGATAGGGGACGATCATAGGGCGTTCTAGATAATATATCAGACCAATCCCATATAATTTATCCAACATATGAATCACAAAGTTATATTATACAAAAAATTACATCAAAATCTTTACCCTTTAGGGGTTCTCAATCACAGGCACATGAAACAATTTATGGTATAATGGGATAACATTCGATAATTTAAGAATATCACGTACCCCAGACTATATGAATTACAATTTATGAATAAATTAACAAAATCTAAGCATCGATATGTAGGTACTGGTTGATTAGAAAATTTGTGAACAAAGGATGAGATTTACCAATCTGTGTTTAGTACTTACATGAAAACCTGAATGCCCTCATACATGTTCATAGATATTCAAATCAAAATCTTTTCTTTTCTATATGATTGTGAAGAACAGCATAGAATACAGAGAAGAAAAAATTTGATTAGAAATAATCATATTACTGATAACGAGAATAATATAAAGACGTGATGCTGTTGTTACGCAATATACAATGAATATGTTATTTCTTGCCATAAAGATGTTTGTGTTAGTCTAAGTATTGAATAGTTAATTCCCCACGTCTCTATCACGTATAGTAATTGAGATCAATTAATATTTTGAGTACATAAAAAATGTTGGTATTTAGTGTAGAATAATGCGTGGGAAATAATCATTCATAAATATTTAAAATTATTTATGAATGAACGTACGTTATTATACGAATATGTAACGTATACGAATTACACTGCACGTACACACTCTTTTTTGGGGTTTGTTTCCTCTAATGACATAAAATAAGCACCTCAAGAATACGCCTATGATGGTTGTCCGTCTGCGAGTATTTTCAACTCAAAACTGCAAACGATAGACACTTGATTCTTTTTTTAAGTATATGCAGATGCCGATACAAATAGGTCATAGCTCTAAATATCATTTCGAAAAAAAGTTGGCAAGATCTTCAAACCAATTCAACCATCAAATAAAACCAAAATGAATCTAACCAACATCTCGAAGGAAATTGTCCTCAGAAACCTGAATACAATGGACATAAATAATTCTCCAATATTAGATAAAATATTTCTAATTTGCTATAAGCAAACTAAATACCTCACCGCCTGGAAAATTGTGATTGTAGGACCAGTTCCGTTGCCATCACCAAAGTGACTCGTATGGTTTGTCAAGTTTGGGGTGGAGCGTATGGTAATGACGTCAGTTGCTAGACAGGATTCAGCGGAATGTTATCCGAATAATATGCAACTCCAAACTTACAAAAGATCTAGAGAGCCTACAACCCCGCAGAGATGTTGCAGAACTCTGCGTATTCTACAGACGAATACATGGTATATGTCAGTAAAGTGAAGGAGTAACAAAAGAAAAAATTCAACCATTCATTAGCCAGGAAGGGTAACAAGAGGAATGATCAGGGCCCATAGGTTTACGGTGAAGCTACCGAAACCTCAAACTGAGAAAGCCAAAGGTGAATTTATTTATCGAACATTCAAGAAATGAAATTCGCTAACCGGTTTCATCGCATGTTGGAAGCAAGAGTTTTGAAAGTCACAAGAAGCTAGGATCATCTAAAAGTTCACCAAGCACCCAATTAGAACTAAACGTAAAAACGAATAAACAAATAAAGCCACTTCCCGGTACAATCGTTGAATCAATGCATGCAAATAACACTCAAGGAATTAATACAGAGAGTAGGGACCGCGTTATCGTATACATCATGGCGAAAAAAATAGGATAATGAAATTAATCGATCAAATTAAACGTCAATAATGAATTCAAAAGAGTTTCCAACTTTGACGTTTAGACCTTTTCGAATCAAGTAAGCTTTACGGAAAAAGTTAGTTGTAGTAAGAATGCAAGCCATCAAAAATGAATTTGGTCCAAAAATTATTCTCGAATAAACATAAAATAATGGTTTGCATGTACAAGTCATCAGGCAACATCCAGACACTTGGCACAACGTTCGTGAAGGCGATGGCAACCAACGATAGGGAAGAACTGCTCAGGGTTCTCATTGAAGCACGCTCACAAGCTACATTTATAACAGAAAAGGAAACAAAAGCACGGTTATTTAAACTACTGACAGAGATCCTACCAGATAATATTGTTACGAATTTCGGTGTTCTATACGAATTCTTAATGGATTTTACCAATAAAACACTAAACGTTTCAATTTAAAAACTTTATTAATCCACACTTTTAACTTCTACGACAAACTCACTATTTCACTTTTACTTTCACATTGTTCATTTTTTCCTTCTTAACTAGCACTGTTCACTATTAAATTAAAACTGCACTATTCGAGATTATTATAAGCCTGCCTCGAAAACCCATAACTCTGTTTCGTTGCGGATAAGCAAGACATCTGATTCCTAGAATAGCTAAAATGAGTGCGTTGCGCTGCTCCCCTGCGCCTCAACCAATGTACTGTACTGCCACTTGGAACTGCACTTTAAAATTCTCAAAATTAATCTCGCCATCGAATATCGCAGGCTTTAAAATTCCTCTTGAGCTTCCGGTAACTGGTTCTAAAACGTTTTAGTTAGTAGACCATCTCCAATAGTTCGTGAGGTATGTGTTTCCAAGCGGCCATTCATATGATTAATTTTATTTTCAAGCTCACATGATCCAAATTCAGATCAGCGCTTTGTAGATATTTAATTTTGTTTTACGCGATATATTACGAAATTTAAAAGTTATAATGTCAGAGTAGAATACTCGGTGATCTGCTGCGATTCGCGATTTTATGTCGGTAGAGACTGAGTTTTGCACATTTACCATCGATCCTATGTGTTTATTAAACTCATACATCTTTTCGTATTGGGTCTTTCAAAAGGCACGCCTAGGTGTCAGTAGTAAATAATTTCTAAGCGAAACTTTTTTTTATGCCATCTGTCATCGAAGAAGTCAGATGTACAATTTTAACGATGGCTACTTATCCACGCTAGAAAATGCATTAAAGTTATTCAAACTTATTGTGAAAATTATTGATATTTAAAAAATACGTATCGTAAAATTCATTTTTTTCTTTGGTGTACATATCCAGTATGCAATTTTTCCACTGTGTGGAAAAAACTGTTTTAATTCCATTCTTAATTCCGTACTACAAAATATCAAAGACACAAAAATATCGATTTTGGAGAAAAATAATTGTCTTTCTCTTTCTGTTTCGCGGTAATATTATTTTCGTTTTATAAGTTTCGATTGTATCTTTTATTTTCAGTTTCTTCTGACAAGTCGACGTGCACGGTTGCACTGCATAATAAGTTTTTTTTCTTTAAAGTGTTGTGTTTCATTATAATGTTTTTCTATTTGTTAAAGTAAATAATTTTAAATTTAAGTACTTATATAATAATAATTATTAACTTATTTAGTGATCGCGATGTACAAATTTGGACTAAAAAGGTAATAGAGATCTGTCTCACAATGGCGTCGTCGCGAAATATATTTACGTTGAAAATTTTTAATGTTTTTTTTTCAAGATCTCAATATGCTGAAGATTAATAATCGGGGAGCAAGTGGCGGATGCAATACAAAACACAATTTATGAAATTTAAATATATAAATAAATTTTCTATGTATGTTTAATTAAATAAAAAATAATAATTACCTTCACAAAAACAAATGATAATAAAACCTTTTATTTCGAATTCAAGTTTTATGTGAAAAATACTAACCAAATCTGCTCTTTTTTGCGCAGAAACGTACTGGGAATCAGTATAGAAAAGTGAATGGAAAAATCCCGAGTTTCCGACGAAATTCGAGCTTCTTTCCAATTAAATTTTTTCTCTTTTTAGTCGGGATTCACACCCACACTGGAATTTTTGATACATTATTCTTTGGCGAGTAGTACGGTTTTCCGTGTGCATAACATGGTTCTTTCCATAGAAAGAGTGTGGTTTTTGAACGCGAATATAAACGGAATTCCGTCGGCGTTGCATATTGGGTAATCACCCCAATGAGTCAATAATTCAAAGGTTAGTGAAAAAATTTAAAGAGACTGGTTCTGCCAAAGATCGAAAAAAGTGTTGCAGACCAAAAAGTGGACGTTCTAGTGAGAACATTATCTCTGTGCCCGAAAGTGTCGCGGAGAAAACTTCAATATCGGTATCACGACGTTCTCAGGAATTAAGCATTCATCTGTCGTCTGTTTTGCGAATTTTACATAAGGATTTGATTTGCATCCTTACAAAATTCAATGAACACAAACAGAGTCTCACAACACGTGAAAACAACCAGCTTTTGCGGTCTAAGTTTCCAGGTCAATTAATGTCACGTAATGATGACATAAACTGGCCATCTAGATCATGAGATTTTTCACCATGAAAGTTTATGTGGTCAACAATAATTGCACAGCTGAAAAGCAACATTCGGGCCGAAATTGATGAACTTAATGCGGTAATGTGTGAGCGAGTTCTGGCTCGTGGTGGACATTTAAATGATGTCATTTTTCACATATAAGCAATATTTTTACAAACAATCAAAAACATTAGAAAAATCTAAGTTTTTCCATGTTTTGTTTAAAAAAAAAAAAACATCTAGGCGCGAATTTTGAAAGACCTTTTATGTCGCCTGCTAAACATTTGTCAACGTGGTTGCGTTTTTGTGATAGCCTTGTTTGTATTTGAGAACTTTTTAAGACACTCCATAATGAGTTCCTGTGAATGCTATACCATCCGCCAGTTGAAAATTTTTGAATAAAAAATGTACAGGAATACCGCGGCATTTTTCCAACACAGTTCTCAGAGATAAAGATTGATCGGTTATCAACCTACCTGGATGAAAACCGCACTGGTATAGTCGCCTAAAATACGCTCGCTGTAAATAAATATGTTGTCAGCAACTACGTTGGTGGGGCCTCTTATAGCCGGTATTGAGCAAAGATTTTCAGCGATAGTTGTTACAATTCAACCGGTCTTTTTATGTAGTGGACAAATTAGTGCTATTTTTCGCTCGTCTGAAAATCAGCTCAAACTTATGGCTAAAAAGTCTCTCGTCGTCGTTATTGAGCATTTCGTTACAGAGCACAACCTCACCAGATGACAGAAATATTTTTACCTAGATTTATTGCCCAAACATTTATAACTGCCAATTTTATTATATTCCATTGTTCTTCCACAGAATGGGGTAGTGATTGGTTGTCGAGTATTTCCGATGTGTTGATGAGATTCGTTAGAATCCATTTTTATACGTGGAGCGAAAGTAAGGCCAAGATCAGATTTCTACCTTCATCTGATATTTTATACGGTGTATTCAAGCCAAACCACCGCACCTCCCCACCCATGGAGTGGAGGGGTTTAATATGAGTAAATGGATGAAGTGCTTTTGCATTGTAATACCTGAGGAATTATGCGTTTTTAACTCACTACCTATAAAACTTGAAGATAAAAGCTTTAGGTGTTCAGTGAAATGTAACAGGCAACACTCGCAAAAAACAAAAACAATGGCCAAGAGAAACTTACAGTCAGAAGCATCGAAACTGTTTTATACATAAAAGCGGAAATTATGTTACCACATTATAACTTGCTACAGTATCTTGGGATAGTATACTACCTACAGATTTAGGGACGTATTACCTACACACGTAGGGTATGAAAAACCAAACTTCAATCACCGTATCGTAAATTAACGATCTGCCATGAGCTCGAAATTGATGGGTGCATAAAATTATTCTAGCAAAATTATTCTAGAAAATTTCAAAAAACCAGCAAAAGTGAGCCAACAAAATTGTGGTGGTCTATGAACTAAAACTTAAAATAAAATTATGACTATTTTGACAATAAGTTATATAATTTCAACCACCGTTGAACCCTTATTTAGTTACAATTCAATTTCTTAGTTCCTAATATTCAACTGGGAAATTTGTACCGTTTGTGGAGGAGTTGGCCAGCCATTGGTGGTTTTACAACTGCTTTAAAGATTGGCAGTTTGGTCTAAAAATATTAAAACATTTTGATTTTTGTAAGCTGGGTGTTGGTTACAGAGTGAAAGGTCTATATGAAAGAAACTTCAGCTGTTTTGAGAGAAATTTTTTAACGGAAATTTTCGATTTTCATTTTCCTGAATTTCCCGGGTTGGTCAAGGGAAATTATATACTTAAAAAAGTTTTTCCTCACGCACATATATTTCCTACCAAATTGCAAATCAGAAGTTTTAATTTTTTGCGAATTTCTGATTACCTCGTGAGATTTCCGTACCTAGAAGTTTTGTTTTAAAATTACCGAATACAATATAAATGTTGACGATTGGGAAATAAATTGAATAACTATGGCGTATTTCTTATTAAGAGTAACAATAGTGGGAGGCTGATAATGTAAATGAGTTAGAAGCTAGCGTATTTCGATGTTGTCAAGATGACTAACCATTGCTTTATTTAATTATTTTATATTAACATCACTGGAACTACAAGGCGAAATCGTGATTCATTAATCGCTAGCATGTAAAATAACAAATTAACAAACCCTGCAAGAAAACTACTAGTTATCTTGAAAATTATGCTATCTGATATCGTAACGCGTCTCACTGTTTTGTTAGTATGTAGACTAGGGAAGCATGTGAAGTTATCCCAGTTTTTTATCACAGGATTTTTTTTTATTATTATTTACACGAAACTATTATATTCCATCCCAGTTTTTTCATTTTATACCTCTATAAGACGATTTAAATTATAAACACAACAACAAAATATCTCATCACAGTTTTTTTCGTTTATTTGTTGCTCATGTAAAACAAATACTCGAAAATAATGTATTGAGTTTTGGCAATAATAATACTGTATATTTTAAGTTCGAAATAAAATATAAAGGGAAGCTCCCTAGTGCCAGCCGTATGTTAGGATTGGCACAATCTTCCAGCTTCGATATGGCCACATATAAATTTATATGAAAATCGTTTATAATTTCCAAAATCTTCCTGGGCCGGAAATAGCGAATGATGTTTTGAGATGTTACGTAATTAAGTAATTGCTGACCAAGTGACCAGCACCAGCCGTATGTTCAAATTTGAGGAAATGGCCAAGTTCAAAAATCCTAGATTAAGATAAATAAAAATTTGAATCTCTTAAGAACTTCCTAGGCCGGAAATGGTTCTTTATGTTTTGAGTTGGTAATGATAAGGGAAAACTATGGCGCACTTTTCACTGCCAGTTTTATGTTAGGATTAGCATATGTTCATGGCTTATTATGTTCTGTAATGAAATTGAACACAACCATGGCTCCCTGTCAGAATGTAGAGTTCAAGTATCTCTTTCATGTCAGTCTATGCAGTACTATGATGGAGCTATATGAATGGGCAGATAGTTCATCGTAAATCAGACCTACATCGTCGATTTGGCCACTATTTAAGGAAGATCTTGAAAAGTAAACCGCCAAAGAGTTGGAGATACCAGTTACGATACCACAACAGATTGCAAATGTTAAAAACAAACAAATATTGGTGAGCGGTATACTGCACCCGTAGATAAGCGTTTACACAATTTGTCATCATAGTTTGCGCCCCTATACAGTGTCGCTCAAAAGTCACACATTTCTCTGACTATTTGTGAATTTAAATTTGTTTGTTGTATCGAAATAGTTTATTTCTAGGGGAATTTAAGACAAGCCCCATCAAATTATCGTACCTTCTTATCTATCTATCGTAAGAGACCTTTGAATGGTTTATAAATCCTCTTATATTAAAAATTTCGCCATAATAAAAATTAATGCTGTCGGTATAATTGAAATAGTTAAGCTCTGGATTGCTTTGCTGCTGTTTTACTATGACAAACATCAGAAAAAAAAATCATCAAAATTGTTCAGAATATAGCGAAATATTATTTAATTTGAAATAGAAAATAAAAATTTTAATAGCTAAATGCCGAAAAATACATATTTAAAGTCCCAAAATTTTAACATACGTCTAAGGCTGGTCACTTGGTCAGCAATTACTTAATTACGTACCATCTCAAAACATCATTCGCTATTTCCGGCCCAGGAAGATTTTGGAAGTTATAAACGATTTTCATATAAATTTATATGGGGCCATATCGAAGCTGGAAGATTGTGCCAATCCTAACATACGGCTGGCACTGAGGAGTTCACCATAGTTTGCCCTTGTCATTACCAACTCAAAATATAAAGAACCATTTAAGGCCTAGTAATTTCTTAAGAGATACAAATTTTTATTTAACTTAATCTGGGATTTTGGGACTTGGCCATTTCCTCAAATCGAACATACGCCTGGTGCTGGCCACTTGGTCAGCAATTACTTAATTACGTACCATCTCAAAACATCATTCGCTATTTCCGGCCCATGAAGATTTTGGAAATTATATACGATTTTCATATAAATTTATATGGGGCCATATCGAAGCTGGAAGATTGTGCCAATCCTAACATACGGCTGGCACTGAGGAGTTCACCATAGTTTGTCCTTGTCATTACCAACTCCAAACATAAAGAACCATTTCCGGCCTAGTAATTTCTTAAGAGATACAAATTTTTATTTAACTTATTCTAAGATTTTGGGACTTGGCCATTTCCTCAAATCGAGGAAATTGTGCCAATCCTAACATACGGCTGGCACTGAGGAGTTCACCATAGTTTGCCCTTGTCATTACCAACTCAAAACATAAAGAACCATTTCCGGCCTAGTAATTTCTTAAGAGATACAAATTTTTATTTAACTTAATCTGGGATTTTGGGACTTGGCCATTTCCTCAAATCGAACATACGCCTGGTGCTGGCCACTTGGTCAGCAATTACTTAATTACGTACCATCTCAAAACATCATTCGCTATTTCCGGCCCAGGAAGATTTTGGAAGTTATAAACGATTTTCATATAAATTTATATGGGGCCATATTGAAGCTGGAAGATTGTGCCAATCCTAACATACGGCTGGCACTGAGGAGTTCACCATAGTTTGCCCTTGTTATTACCAACTCAAAACATAAAGAACCATTTCCGGCTTAGTAATTTCTTAAGAGATACAAATTTTTATTTAACTTAATCTAGGATTTTGGAACTTGGCCATTTCCTCAAATTCAAACATACGCCTGGTGCTGGCCACTTGGTCAGCAATTACTTAATTACGTACCATCTCAAAACATCATTCGCTATTTCCGGCCCAGGAAGATTTTGGAAATTATATACGATTTTCATATAAATTTATATGGGGCCATATCGAAGCTGGAAGATTGTGCCAATCCTAACATACGGCTGGCACTGAGGAGTTCACCATAGTTTGCCCTTGTCATTACCAACTCAAAATACAAAGAACCATTTCCGGCCTAGTAATTTCTTAAGAGATACAAATTTTTATTTAACTTAATCTAGGATTTTGGAACTTGGCCATTTGCTCAAATTTGAACATACGGCTGGTGCTGGCCACTTGGTCAGCAATTACTTAATTACGTACCATCTCAAAACATCATTCGCTATTTCCGGCCCAGGAAGATTTTGGAAGTTATAAACGATTTTCATATAAATTTATATGGGGCCATATCGAAGCTGGAAGATTGTGCCAATCCTAACATACGGCTGGCACTGAGGAG
Source organism: Nephrotoma appendiculata (assembly GCA_947310385.1). NCBI lineage: Eukaryota > Metazoa > Arthropoda > Insecta > Diptera > Tipulidae > Nephrotoma > Nephrotoma appendiculata. Next base: position 299,387,089 of record OX371223.1, read on the forward strand.
TTCACCATAGTTTGCCCTTGTCATTACCAACTCAAAATACAAAGAACCATTTCCGGCCTAGTAATTTCTTAAGAGATACAAATTTTTATTTAACTTAATCTAGGATTTTGGAACTTGGCCATTTGCTCAAATTTGAACATACGGCTGGTGCTGGCCACTTGGTCAGCAATTACTTAATTACGTACCATCTCAAAACATCATTCGCTATTTCCGGCCCAGGAAGATTTTGGAAGTTATAAACGATTTTCATATAAATTTATATGGGGCCATATCGAAGCTGGAAGATTGTGCCAAACCCAACATACGGCTGGCACTGAGGAGTTCACCATAGTTTGCCCTTGTCATTACCAACTCAAAATATAAAAAACCATTTCCGGCTTAGTAATTTCTTAAGAGATACAAATTTTTATTTAACTTAATCTAGGATTTTGGAACTTGGCCATTTCCTCAAATTCAAACATACGCCTGGTGCTGGCCACTTGGTCAGCAATTACTTAATTACGTACCATCTCAAAACATCATTCGCTATTTCCGGCCCAGGAAGATTTTGGAAATTATATACGATTTTCATATAAATTTATATGGGGCCATATCGAAGCTGGAAGATTGTGCCAATCCTAACATACGGCTGGCACTGAGGAGTTCACCATAGTTTGCCCTTGTCATTACCAACTCAAAATACAAAGAACCATTTCCGGCCTAGTAATTTCTTAAGAGATACAAATTTTTATTTAACTTAATCTAGGATTTTGGAACTTGACCATTTGCTCAAATTTGAACATACGGCTGGTGCTGGCCACTTGGTCAGCAATTACTTAATTACGTACCATCTCAAAACATCATTCGCTATTTCCGGCCCAGGAAGATTTTGGAAGTTATAAACGATTTTCATATAAATTTATATGGGGCCATATCGAAGCTGGAAGATTGTGCCAAACCCAACATACGGCTGGCACTGAGGAGTTCACCATAGTTTGCCCTTGTCATTACCAACTCAAAATATAAAGAACCATTTCCGGCCTAGTAATTTCTTAAGAGATACAAATTTTTATTTAACTTAATCTAGGATTTTGGAACTTGGCCATTTCCTCAAATTCGAACATACGGCTGGTGCTGGTCACTTAGTCAGCATTTACTTAATTACGTACCATCTCAAAACATCATTCGCTATTTCCGGCCCATGAAGATTTTGGAAATTATAAACGATTTTCATATAAATTTATATGGGGCCATATCGAAGCTGGAAGATTGTGCCAATCCTAACATACGGCTGGCACTGAGGAGGTCACCATAGTTTGCCCTTGTTATTACCAACTCAAAACATAAAGAACCATTTCCGGCCTAGTAATTTCTTAAGAGATACAAATTTTTATTTAACTTAATCTAGGATTTTGGAACTTGGCCATTTCCTCAAATCGAACATACGCCTGGTGCTGGCCACTTGGTCAGCAATTACTTAATTACGTACCATCTCAAAACATCATTCGCTATTTCCGGCCCATGAAGATTTTGGAAATTATATACGATTTTCATATAAATTTATATGGGGTCATATCGAAGCTGGAAGATTGTGCCAATCCTAACATACGGCTGGCACTGAGGAGTTCACCATAGTTTGTCCTTGTCATTACCAACTCAAAACATAAAGAACCATTTCCGGCCTAGTAATTTCTTAAGAGATACAAATTTTTATTTAACTTAATCTAGGATTTTGGAACATGGCCATTTGCTCAAATTTGAACATACGGCTGGTGCTGGCCACTTGGTCAGCAATTACTTAATTACGTACCATCTCAAAACATCATTCGCTATTTCCGGCCCAGGAAGATTTTGGAAATTATAAACGATTTTCATATAAATTTATATGGGACCATATCGAAGCTGGAAGATTGTGCCAATCCTAACATACGGCTGGCACTGAGGAGTTCACCATAGTTTGCCCTTGTCATTACCAACTCAAAATATAAAGAACCATTTCCGGCCTAGTAATTTCTTAAGAGATACAAATTTTTATTTGACTTAATCTGGGATTTTGGAACTTGGCCATTTCCTCAAATTCGAACATACGGCTGGTGCTGGCCACTTGGTCAGCAATTACTTAATTACGTACCATCTCAAAACATCATTCGCTATTTCCGGCCCAGGAAGATTTTGGAAGTTATAAACGATTTTTATATAAATTTATATGGGGCCATATCGAAGCTGGAAGATTGTGCCAATCCTAACATACGGCTGGCACTAGGGAGCTTCCCTTTATATTTTATTTCGAACTTAAAATATACAGTATTATTATTGCCAAAACTCAATACATTATTTTCAAGTATTTGTTTTACATGAGCAACAAATAAACGAAAAAAAACTGTGATGGCATATTTTGTTGTTGTGTTTATAATTTAAATCTCCTTATAGAGGTATAAAATGAAAAAACTGGGATGGAATATAATAGTTTCGTGTAAATAATAATAAAAAAAAATCCTGTGATGAAAAACTGGGATAACTTCAAATGCTTGACTAGGGACACATACCAGCCCCACATCATGACAGGGTTAATTTTAAATTTTGTACGACATCAACGCACAAATAGCTGATTTAGTATTAAATAAAATATCCGTTCTGGATGACGTTCGTTTTGTATTTTATTAAGTTGATAACCTAAAATCGTCTGACTGTTCTACACAGAGCGTGTATAAAGCACAACGAGATCAGAATGTCTTTGGAATTTTTATTATCGAGATGCTGTTGTGTTTATTATAAAAACAATATTGCCTTCTCTATTAATGGTCGTAAGTTACAAATAAGCTAAAGATGTTGTATATACGAGTACATTGAAATGAAACTAAAGAATTGCGTTTGAGAAGACGAAGATTACGATGAGGTTGATACAATTATATACACTCACTACACATATAGAATTGGAATGGATGTATATAGAGTTTAAGACGACTTGTAACTATAAATATTAAGAATATTTTTATACGAGAAAATAGTTTATTTATTGAGATTGCTTCTCTAGCAACACACAACACAACACACCAGTCTTGTTATTCAATTAAAATAATAAATCATAAATTGGATTTATATTTTGAATCGAAATTGTTTACTATTTGTACACGCGAAACGTGCATACAGCCACCGTCTGTTTTATGTTTTGTGCTGATGACGATTGCTGATGATATAATGGGCCAACTATAGGTAGAATAAAAAAAATAACAGAAATAACGTAAGAAACGAAGACAAAAAATTATTTTTCCAATTTGACTTTTCGACTATAGATTACTTAAAATATTAAGTTCATTCATATTTTTCATGTAATATTTTTTTTCATGTATTTCCTAAAATCTTGAGTGAAACTACAATAGTTTTGAGTATAAATGTATTACATATCAACAAATATATGTGTTTAAAATTATAAAAAATATTTATATGCGGTTTGAATTACCGCAATTCGATAAATTATTTTTTTAGGTTTGGTTTAGAAAAATACAATTCTACAGTGTAATTGTGATTTTATATTCATATTTGTATATGTGTACATGAATATTTTATAAATAGAAAAGATAATATACACGAAAAATTCCAAATTCCCATATATAAAATAATAAACATGCATATTACATTCAACGCACTAAAATTTGTTTGAGTTTTGTTGTTGTATTTGTTAAGTTTTTTATTCTTGGACGAAAATTTTCGCTCGGCTATTTTTTTTAAATGACAGCAAAACAAAACGCAATTTCTCTTATAGTTTTTATTTTTCTTATTCTGAGTATGGTCGAATACATATAAATCCTATCTCTCGCTCTCTTACGTTATTTTTTTTATTTTTTTTATTCTATCTATAGTTCCCGCATAAAGCAGAAATTAAAATTTACTAAGAAAACTGCGAAAGTAGAAAGTACCATGTGTTGCAGATCCAGATTAATCGTTTAATTATTTTAATTACTGGATATCCGTTAATATGTATTTACGATTCGTAATTGGAATCATTATAATTGGTTGGATTGACCAGCAAGCATTGTATGCGATCGTCATAATATTTAAATTTTGATTTCTACATCGTGCATATGTGATATACTTACATTGTGTTGGATTGAATCTTTTGTTGTGCCATTTAAATGGATGGAAGTGCATTAATTGTTCCGTTTTATTATAACAGCCAATTAAAATTTTATCATACATTCTACTTTTTGACCATTCGTGAGAAACTTTTTACATATTATTAAGAGCAGTTAAATTTAATAAATGTGATAAATTCATTTTCAAAACTTCATTAATGAATGACTGCGGTCTACATTATGCGGCCCACACTTTCACTTTTCCGGAACCCCGCATATGGTACAGGCGATTCATGGAGCACAGATTCATAGAACGGGCACCATACTGAGACTGCACATTCAAATTCAGACCTGATATAGCTGAAGCGAAATATGCGATCTGATGCGTATCCTGATAAAATCAAACATAAAATTTGCATTGACCATACTATAGTTAATTGTGTTTGTTAAAGGAGAATGTTCACGTCAGTCAATTAGTGCAGAGGCTGACACATAGATGGCACATCTAATAAAAAAACATATATTGTTTAGGAAGTACCAACCTTCAAACAATTTGAGTCAAAAATTGTATGACAATCCAACCATTATTTTACAAGTTACAGTTGTTTCAGTAACGGCCAGCGCTGCCGAAAGGGGCACTATAGTGCCTTTCGGGCACTTCTATAAACAGTAGGGCACTTTCTACCGTAAGGGCACTAAGAAGCACCGAAAAAAATATTAAAAACATTTTTTGATTTTCTATGAATACAAAAATATTTTCTATGAATAAAAAAATAATAAATCGCTTTATTCCGTTTAATACCGTGCTGAGTGCGGACTTGCTGAGCTGAATCTTTCAATCGGTTTGTTTCATGTGAATTTATATTTTAGGGTTTCTAGGGGTTTTCATGGTGTCGTTTTTGAGATGTCAAATAAAACCATAAAACAAATTTTAAAAATATGGGATTTCGACGTGGTTTTACTATCCGGTAATTAAAATTTATTTTTGTAGAATTTTGTCATAGAAAATTAACACAAATAAAATGGCCAAACAAATGCTTTTGAAGTAAGTACATTTTATAAATAAAGCAAAAGCAATGATTTGATTTTTTTTTTTACTAAGTCAATTAATGTTACATTACAGTTTTCCAAAAATTAGTAAGATCGATGTTTGTTGTTTATCTAGATCCTCAACAGACTCGATTCCTTATGCAACTGAAAATACTTTGGTTCTAAATATTCCAGATAATATTTTAAAATCGCATGAGCCTATTCAAAAAAATGAAACTGCTTCTTCACATGCAAGTAAAGTATTCGATGTCGATGAGTGCATGGAAATAGATGACGTATCAGATCCACCTATAAAAAAGAAAGACGGAGGGTAAGTTTCAAAGCAGCTCATTTTTGCAAGAAGTCGATGTTTTTCATACTTATAAACTTTTCTAGGTCTAATAAGCGCAACTGTAATTCTACAGCTGACCGAAAGTTTTATGCAAACTGGCTTACAACATTTCCATGGCTAACTGAAAAGAGAGCCCGGGCATATTGTAAATTTTGTGGTCAATCATTACCTAACAACTATTCTTTACTGAAACGGCACAACGATTGCAAATCCCATTTAAGTGTAATGATGTCTTTGAGAAATCAAACGCTTATTAATGAACCAGATGACGAACGAAATGCTAGAACAAAGAAAAAAATTGCAGATTTTAAAATCTTGATGTTCTTAATACAAAATAACCTGCCGTTTACGCTAATTGATCCACTGGTGGATTTAATCAAATCTATTGATCCCGAATCTAAAATTTGTCAGAAATTGAAGTTTGGCCGGACTAAAGGAACAGATACAATCACGAGGTTATTTGCAGAAGAAGGTATTCAAAATTTAACATATATTTTACGAAATCAACCTTTTTCGCTTATAATTGATGAAACAACGGACGTGAGCTCCAAAAAATGTTTGGCGTTAATCGCGCGATATTTTGATAAAGAAACGAACTTAACGAAAGATAAATTTCTTGCGATGCTCGAACTTCAGAATTCTGATGCCCAATCTGTATTCGATAGTATTACTAAATTTTTTGAAAGTCATCAAATTCCTTTCAATAATTTGATTGGTTTTGGTGCAGATAATGCAAGTGTCATGATGGGAAAACATGCTGGTGTTCAGGCATTGCTCAAAGCAAAAAATCCCTATTTATATTCGATTGGTTGTACTTGCCACTCGTTGCATTTGTATTCGTCAAAGGCAACCAAACAACTTCCAGATACGATCGAACAATTAGCTCGAAATGTTTATTACTATTTCTCACATAGCTCCAAACGGCAAAATGATTTCAAATCATTTCAAGAATGTTTTAATGTACCAATCCACAAAATAATTAAAACTTCCATAACTCGATGGCTGGCCTTAGAAGGAGTAATTTCGCGTCTTATAGAGCAGTGGCAACCTTTAAAACATTACTTTTTACTTGAAAAATTCGAAAATAAAAGCTTATATAAGGACTTAGCTTGTGACATTTCGAATCAATTAACTAATGATAATTTAATTTATTTTCATTTTTTATCATATAAAGGGTGATTTTTTTGTGGTTAGGATTTTCATGCATTAGTATTTGACAGATCACGCGGGATTTCAGACAAGGTGTCAAAGAGAAAGATGCTCAGTATGCTTTGACATTTCATAATGAATAGACTTACTAACGAGCAACGCTTGCAAATAATTGAATTATATTACAAAAATCAGTGTTCGGTTCGAAAAGTGTTTCGCGATTTACGTCCGATTTATGGTCTACATAATCGACCAAGTGAGCAAACAATTAATGCGATTGTGACCAAGTTTCGCACTCAGTTTACTTTATTGGACATTAAACCAACCACACGAATGCGTACAGTGCGTACAGAAGAGAATATTGCGTCTGTTTCTGAGAGTGTTGCTGAAGACCGTGAAATGTCGATTCGTCGCCGTTCGCAGCAATTGGGTTTGTGTTATTCGACGACATGGAAGATTTTACGCAAAGATCTTGGTGTAAAACCGTATAAAATACAGCTCCTGCAAGAACTGAAGCCGAACGATCTGCCACAACGTCGAATTTTCAGTGAATGGGCCCTAGAAAAGTTGGCAGAAAATCCGCTTTTTTATCGACAAATTTTGTTCAGCGATGAGGCTCATTTCTGGTTGAATGGCTACGTAAATAAGCAAAATTGCCGCATTTGGAGTGAAGAGCAACCAGAAGCCGTTCAAGAACTGCCCATGCATCCCGAAAAATGCACTGTTTGGTGTGGTTTGTACGCTGGTGGAATCATTGGACCGTATTTTTTCAAAGATGCTGTTGGACGCAACGTTACGGTGAATGGCGATCGCTATCGTTCGATGCTAACAAACTTTTTGTTGCCAAAAATGGAAGAACTGAACTTAGTTGACATGTGGTTTCAACAAGATGGCGCTACATGCCACACAGCTCGCGATTCTATGGCCATTTTGAGGGAAAACTTCGGAGAACAATTCATCTCAAGAAATGGCCCGGTAAGTTGGCCACCAAGATCATGCGATTTGACGCCTTTAGACTATTTTTTGTGGGGCTACGTCAAGTCTAAAGTCTACAGAAATAAGCCAGCAACTATTCCAGTTTTGGAAGACAACATTTCCGAAGAAATTCGGGCTATTCCGGCCGAAATGCTCGAAAAAGTTGCCCAAAATTGGACTTTCCGAATGGACCACCTAAGACGCAGCCGCGGTCAACATTTAAATGAAATTATCTTCAAAAAGTAAATGTCATGGACCAATCTAACGTTTCAAATAAAGAACCGATGAGATTTTGCAAATTTTATGCGTTTTTTTTTAAAAAAAAGTTCTCAAGCTCTTAAAAAATCACCCGTTGGTTAAAATTAACCAATAATTTAAATAAGGAATTTCAGAGTGAAAGACCTAAAATATACAAACTGCTTCCGTCTGTAAAAAGTTTTCTATTGCTAGTTCTACATAATTTTGTTTTAAAAGAATATATTGACGAAAATAGTTTAAATTTTATTAATTTTCAAAATAACGCTTCTATTTTTATTAATTTGAGTTCGATTTATTTAGGACCTAAAGCTGAATTGTATATCAAAAAATGTGACTTACCTATAGACAGTATCCTTACAATAAAAGAAAATTGTAAACTTTAATACGAAAAACTCTGCCAACAAATTATTAGTCGATTTGACTTTAATGACGAAACAATCACTCAAATTCAAATAATAGATCCTGAACATCTAGGAGAAACCCTCACGCCTTTAATAAATTTATTTCCGCAATTGGGTGAAGAAAACTTTGAGGTAATTGAAGAAGAATTTAGATCAGTAATACATCAAAAGTATGTGCCAGTTTCTTCAAACTTAGAGGAGTTTTGGACCAAAATTTTTGAGTTGAAAAACGGTTTAGGTGAACTGAGATTTCCGAATTTAAAACAATTTGTTGGCGGTCTTTTAAGTTTACCTCATAGCAGTGCTGCTGCAGAAAGATGTTTCTCTGACTTAAACAATATTAAAACCAAAAATCGAAATTGTTTAAAACCAGATACTATAAATGCTTTAATGATAAGCAAGCAGCTTCTAGGTAATAGTTCCTTATTTGATTGGATTCCTTCCGAAAATTTAGTTAATAAATATAAACTCGCTTATTGAGTTATGTTCTTTACAATATTTTTTTGTTAAATTGAAAATAATAAAAATAATTAATAATTCAAATATTAAAATTATACAAAATCTATTGTAATTTTGTATAATTTTAATATTTGAATTATTGATTATAGATTAGGTATTTCTGTTAAGTATTTTGTTTTTATTTTATTTTATTTTATATAAATAAATATTTTATATTTATGACTTACTAATAAATAAACCTGTGATTGAATTTATGGACCTATATGTAAATCTAAGTACCTGAAGTATTATGTAATTAGCTGAATTACCAAAATAAATAAAAAAATCGTAAAAATTTGAGTTTTATTAAAACCGGGCTTGATTTGCATAGAAAGAAACGACCAGGCCTTTTGATCCGTTTTGCAAACATATCAATTCAATCATTTTCGATCAACATGTGACAAGGAGACAACACTTCCTTGTTTGTTTAGAGCTCGGGTACAAACTTAGGGTATTATTTCATCCTCTCAAACTAAGAATAAAAATTTTTTAATTGGGGCACCGAAAGGCACTCAACAAGAACTTCAGTGGCACCAAAAATTATTGCAGCGCGGCAGCGCTGGTAACGGCACTTTTATTATTTTCAAAACAAAGGAAAATATAAATTTCGAAATAAAATATAAAAATGTTTTTGATGGGACAAAAGACCATTCAAACAAAGCTTGATAAGTGTTAGACGGACGAAAGCAACCTTTGAATGGCATTGGTTTGCTCTGTGGCCCTATCCTCGTAATTCCCCCGGAATAGGGAACTGGGGAAAGAATTTGCATAAAATTTATGTTTAAATTGTTTTTTTCTGGCCTACTGAGAAAAAATGTTTGATGTAAATTTTTATAAATTGGGAATAATATTTCCATAGCGAAACTGGCAAGGAAATTTATTCCTAATTTTATTTTGATTTCAAAAAAATGAACACTAACTTTTTACCTTAGTATGCTATGAAAAAATTATTTAAACAGATATTGGGCTCGATTCTGGGATCTACAATTTTATGTTATGTTATGTTATTTTTGTTTTTTCTATACAAACTCTAATAGGAAGCGAGGAAATAAAATAACATACCAGCACTTTTATGCCACGAAATCCGGGACCATTAAATTCTTTCCCCAGTTCCCCATTCCCGGGGAAGTACCAGAATAGGGTCACTGGTCACCCAAATTCAGCAGTTAAGAAAAGATAAAAAACAAAAGGCTCTGTTCAAAGTGGGTGCCATGCTTACTCAAATTGGATCAAAAATAGCAACGCGATGATAATGAATTTTAACATGTATACGAAATGATAAAAGGCACAATTATCGATCAGTAAGGTTTTGGCCTCAGTATTATGGGATGTGCAAGGTAATTTATTCGTTGACTACCTTAAGTATGGGAAGACCGTCAACAGCGAATATTAAAAAATGTTATTAGTTGAATTGCAAAAAGAAATTGCGAAAAAACGGTCCCAAATATGCCTCTGAAGTTTCTACTAAATCGTACTAAATGAATATAGTGCAATTTTAGTAAATTCTTCATTGGCCTATATAGGTTAGGTTAGGTTTCAGTGGTTGACACTTAGGCCATTTTTGGCCCATTGTGATACCACGCATTCACGCCACATCATTAACCCATTCACCTATTCACCTACTCACACAACTACAGTATTACCACCTGCACATTGCAAGCTCCATGTCAACCTGTACATTGACATGGACGGTGGGTCGGCGCTGAATTCTGCACTCCATCAGAGGGTCTTAGTTGTGTTTATTAATATCACCGATCGTAATCGATGATGAAAATTCGATTTGCATCTAGCCTCTGATGGGATTCGAACCCAGTACCTCCCGGTCCAAGTGCCGAAGCTTTAACCACTGCACCACTTGTCCGGTTGGCCTATATAGATGATTGAAGTTTTTGCTAACTTACTAAATGTCTTTGCTATTCATTTACATATATTCAGGGGCAAATATATTATCCTTTTAAAATATTAAATATATTCATTTCGCTATTGACGCACTTATAATCATCGAATATATTAAATATATTTTAATTTATTTTGTCAATATGATTAAAAAATTTAATAAATAACTATTCCATTATTTTAAAGAATTTCATTAATCAAAATTAATTATTTGAGTTAATTTAATTAAAAATAAGATTCATTTTAATTAGAATGTGACTTTAATTTATTTATTAAAAAACTAAGTTGTGTTTTGAAAGAACAGATAATTCCGCAAAAATACTATCTGTCTCAAAGTTTTTTATATATTAATATTAACTAATTAGTAATACTGTGACTAAAAATTCAAGATAATCGCTTAGCCTTTACTACTCCTGCGAGATAAACAACTGAAAATAGCGATTATTTATTAAGATTCACCATGGATATAAAGAATATAAAGGCAGTTCCGCCAAATCACCATCGGTCTCACGCTATTTTTAAGTTAGCCAAGGAACCCAATAGCCAAAATTAAATAACCAAAGAACCTCAAACAAGTTAAAATACATATAACAAAGAAACACATATAACAAACATTTCCGTAACTTCATTTCATTAACTTGGTTTAACATTTGTGATGATTTAATAAAAGAAATGTATAACGAAAATCGACAAGTAACTAAAAGTTTGTGTTCTACGAAAAAATATTAAAAAAATTTTGCCAATCAGCCCACGACCTCATTATGATTTTCTGTTAGTCCAATGAGACAACAACGTGTGTGCTGAGTTTTAGGAAAATCCCTTGGAGTTTGCTACCCTTATGGCATGTACACGAAAATCGAGAAGTTTGGACGGATTTTCTTAAAACTCAGCACACATGTTGTTGTCTCATTGGACTAATAGAAAATCATAATGAGATCGTGGGCTGATTGGCAAAATCTTTTTTAATATTTTTTCGTAGAACATAAACTTTTAGTTACTTCTCGATTTTCGTAGTTCATGCCATAAGGGTAGGAAAATCCAAGGGATTTTCCTAAAACTCAGCACACATGTTGTTGTCTCATTGGACTAACAGAAAATCATAATGAGGTCGTGGGCTGATTGGCAAATTTTTTTTCGTAGAACATAAACTTTTAGTTAATTTTTAGATTTTCGTGTACATGCCATAAGGGTAGCAGAATCCAAGGGATTTTCCTAAAACTCAGCACACATGTTGTTGTCTCATTGGACTACCAGAAAATCATAATGAGATCGTGGGCTGATTGGCAAAATCTTTTTTAATATTTTTTCGTAGAACAGAAACTTTCAATTACTTCTCCATTTTCGTATACATGCCATAAGGGTAGCAAAATCCAAGGGATTTTCCTAAAACTCAGCAAACAAGTTGTTGTCTCATTGGACTAACAGAAAATCATAATGAGATCGTGGGCTGATTGGCAAAATCTTTTTTAATATTTTTTTGTAAAACATAGACTTTGAGTTACTTCTCGATTTTAGTGTACATGCCACAAGGGTAGCAAACTCCAAGGGATTTTCCTAAAACACAGCACACATGTGAGGACGGAATATTATTAAATCAATCTTTAGAATTAAATGAAATTCTTTATAAATATTGTTATTAGTTCAAAAAATAAAACTAATTTTTGATGTGTTAACATCTTTACTCGCGCCTACCAAAAATGTTTGTATTAGAGTAAACTTGTAAATGAAACGAACGGAAATGACGTACCTACTTCGTTTGAAAAAAACAACAAACTCAATAAAAACAATTTTGTACTATACATAGCATGCTTGTATGTATATGTATATTAGTAGGGAAAACAAAAAACTAATTTAAAAAATGAAATAGAAACCATCGACATTTCCATCGATCAGAAAAATCAAAAAGGAAATTATGATACGAAACACGAATTACGATTACGAAATAACATACTCTTACGATTAAAAAGACAGTCAACAACTTGTGTATGTTGCTTTATCATGAGTAACGAGTCTCTATCAATGATCATGTCTCCTGGGGGGTGGTTAATTATAAATTGGGTTATAATCACGTCTCGTTTTTAACAATGAGCCGCCAGAGTCTCAGGTCACAGTCACGCAGGATGCTCAATTCATTTGCTTTACAAACCTGGCTGCGCAATGACGAGCATGTTAATATTCCTACGTTTGAGATGGTCAGCAGACTGCCAGAGTAGTAATCCCGTTGAAAGATCCATAAAATGAGTACTACTTGTGATAGGTCGGCCTTACTTTCTCAAAACCAATATTGATGTAACAGATGGACTGGCGAATGAAACTATGGGCTGTCTGAGGTATATCGAATGCAGCCATTGGAACCGGGAGAACGAGAAAGGTGAAAACGTCAACAGTAAAAAATGTCAAGCAACTCTGGATGTATTTCGGTGAAAATTCACAAGTTGGCAAAAAGGTCAGGCGGCTTAAAGGTGGATGGGCGCAGAAAACGAATATCGACCGATGTTTCGTGCCCATTTCTAGAAAAAGCTCAACTGTTAATTGAAATAACAATCGGGCAATTAATGTTAAGCGTAATCATTTTCCAGTCGTACCTGCATGTGCCACTCCAATTCATGCATCACAGGGTAGTACTTTTAACGAGATAGTCAGAATATACTCTTACGATGAAAGACACAGTCAACAACTTGCGTATATTGATTTATCACGAGTAACGAGTCTCGAGGAACTGTTCATCACGTCGGTACCATGGATGTAAATTGTGACCTCAATGGGTCTTCTTCAAAATGAGCTATCGCGCATCTCTACAAATCCGCAAAGTATAGCCATCGAGCAATAAATATATAAGAGGCAAGTAGTGAAAATTTTAGAAGCAGGTTTTTCCGATGTTAATCTTATTTTATATAGTTTTAATATATTTATATATATTTTATGTATATTTTGCTTTATGGTATAGCTCAGGTTGTAATGGCGAATTTTGTACAAGATAATAATGACGTCTGGTTTTTAACACTGAACTGCCTGAATTTCAAGTTACATCACCGACATAACTGATAATTTTCTTGCTTTCCGAGATCTGGCTACGCAATAACAAGCATGTTTAGCATGCACCAAGATTTTCCAGTTAGATCAAACACAATTCGCCAAATTTTTACTATTTTTATTTATTTATTTATTTTGTTTGAATTGGTGCAGCTGTCACAAATATTATTTTTACACTGACTGTTTTTTTCTGTATATAAAAAAAACTTAATAACAATGTACTAGATTGAGATAATGATTTTAAATCGTAATAGATTTTCTACACTAAAATGTTATACATACATAATCAAATCGTAATAGATTTGCTACCATAAAATGTTATACATATAATTTGACATGAGTGTACTAATACTTTTATAAATTTACATAATTGATTTTGTAGGTTTTTACTGCGAATTTTAAATTGTAATTAGAAATGCAGTTCGTTTAAAAAATGTGGTTTTATCGCGTAATACGTTATTGTGACTTAACATACTCCCCTTCAAAATATATTTGGTATATTTTAATCATCTATCGGTAACCGGCACAATCTTGTAATTGGACGCTTAAATGACGACGATTTGGTTTGAATCGTGACAACTCTGACTATACCATCACTTCCCTTATGTAATTCAATTACTCGACCTAAAGGCCAATTGCATGGAGATGATTTAGCATCGTGTAATAATACAATGTCATTGATTTCAAAATTTCGAGCTGTGCCTTGCCACTTTGTTCGTTGATGTAATGTATTCAAGTAGCTTATGGAATAATGACGCCAAAAATGTTGCACCAATTTTTGAAGTCGTTCCCACCTATTAATGCTCGATAACTTTACTTCTTCGTAATTTGGGCAAAGTAAAGCAGTAATTGGCCCAAGTGTGAGGAAATGTGCCGGTGTTAAAGCATCTATGTTGCTTGTATCTTCATTTTTAATGGCGCAGAGGGGTCTTGAATTCAAAATTCCTTCAATTCTGGTCAAAACAGTGATCATCTCTTCAAACGTAAGATGAGAATTTCCAGTGACCTTAATTAGATGAGTCTTAACTGATCTGACTGCTCTTTCCCAGAGACCTCCAAAATGGGGAGAAATAGGTGGAATAAAGTGCCACTTTATGTTGTGCACGGGAGCATAATTGTTGATTTTGGTTTTGAATTCACTGGATGTGACTAGGTTGGAATACTCGTAGAGTCTTCGTTTTGCGCCTAAGAAGTTTGAGCCATTATCCGAATATATTTCTGCGGGCGCTCCCCTCCGTGCTATGAACCGATCAAAAGCGGCTAAGAAAGCATCCGTAGTCAAGTCTGATGCAACGTCAATGTGTAATGCTTTCGTAACAAAGCATACGAAAATAACTATAAATCCTTTAATAAGTGTTGCACCCCTTCCCTTCCTAGATAACAATGATATTGGACCGGCATAGTCAATTCCGGTTATGGAAAACGGACGGTTTGGAGTTATTCTGGATTCGGGTAGGCTACCCATCTGCTGAGTTGATCGAATCGTAGAGTGACGAACACAGATTAAACACTTGTGACTAACGGTACGACTTGCTTCTCGTACACCTAATATCCAAAATTTCTGTCGAGAAAGTGCTGTTAGTAACGATGGCCCAGGATGTAAATATCTTTTGTGCAAGTAGTCTAGAATTAAAGTTACAATTATGTGTCGCCGTGGTAGTATTATGGGATGTTTTATATTATAGGCACATTTTAGATTTTGTAATCGACCGCCTACTCGTAATGTACCTTCGGAATCAATGAATGGCGCTAATGACGTTAATTTCGACTTTGATTGTAACCGGTTATATTTATTAAGATTTTTTATGTCCTCTGAAAATTCGTGAGATTGAACAAATTGAATTATTCGAATTTCAGCGCCTTCTAACTCAGACACAGTTATATAACTTGGGAAGTTGATGGTCTTCTTAGCAATATGCACAACCCTTAACATATATGCCATCACTCGAATAACTTTAGTCCAGCTAGAGACATTTTGTAATAGTCTGGTTATAGGATGAATTGCAGTTGTCTCACAAACTATATTCATTACACAGATCTTTGACCTTCTCTCTTCGTGGCGTTCCTGTACTGTTTCGTTGCCTGATGGATTGGTTGGCCAATTACTTACGGATCTCGACAACCATTGGGGTCCCTTCCACCATAAATCATTTTTGGTTAAATTGTCTACCATGATTCCGCGAGTTGCTAAATCGGCAGGATTGTCCCTTCCACTGACATATCTCCATTTAGAATCTGGGAGTAATTGGTGAATCGATGCAACGCGATTGGCAACATATGTCTTCCATTTTCGAGGGTGGCTTGCAAGCCATGACAGAACTACCATAGAGTCGGTCCATAGGTATACTTCAATGTTGAGCACGTCGAGGGATGTAAGTACTCGTTTGACTAATTTGGCAAGTAGATGTGCGCCACATAGTTCTAACCGTGGTAAGCTTACTTGCTGTATTGGAGCTACCTTGGTCTTTGACGTAAGTAATGAGGTTCTAATAGATTTATCCCGTTCCATTCGCACATAAATAACTGCTGAGTATGCCACTTCGCTCGCGTCACTGAATCCGTGAATTTGGCAATTGTTTTTGAAATTAGACACATATCTTGGAACTTGTACATTTTTTAAAAACTTAAATTGACCTTGAATACCGGTCCATGCTCCTTGTACATCTATTGGGAGTTTCTCATCCCAAGATAATCCCTTGAGCCACAAGCCCTGTAAGAAAACTTTCACCAATACCGTAAATGGACTCAACCAACCCAATGGATCAAATATCCGTGATGCTACTGATAGTATGCCTCGCTTACTAGTCACTTTGTCTGGTATATCGGTATTCTCGAATGAAAACATGTCGTTTATTGGATCCCAGTACAATCCCAAAACATGAGTTCCTTGACAATCTCCTGTTATTTGGATTGAATTGTTATCTTCACTTAATTGTGAACAATTAGATAGCCACTTTCTTAGCGAGAAGCCACTATGGTCCAACACTTTTATTAACTTGATTTTCAGGTCGATCGCATCCGCCTCATCATCTGCGCCTGTAAGTACATCGTCCACATAAAAGTTTTTCCTTATTACTCTGGCGACTTCAGGGTGTGTCTCTTCACATTCATTGGCAATTTGATATAACACTCTTATAGCTAGGAATGGTGCAGGTGAGGTGCCGTATGTTACTGTTAGTAACTCATAATGCTGAATTAATTCAGATGGAGATTCACGCCATAGGATGCGTTGCATTGACGTTTGTGATGGTTCAATTAGTATCTGGCGATACATTTTTGCAATATCGGCACACATTGCAATTTTGAATGATCTGAAGCGTAATAATATTGTCCATAATGTGTCTTGTAATGTGGGTCCAATCAGAAGGTTTTGATTTAAGCTTTCATCATTGGAACTAACAGCTGACCCATCAAACACGACGCGTAGTTTTGTTGTTGAACTATTTTCACGCTCAACTCCATGGTGAGGCAAATAATATACTTCTCTGCCATCTACATGAATCTCATGCGGCTGTAATAATCGCATGTGTCCGAGAGTTTTATACTCATTCATAAACTCGATATACAGTTTCCGGAATTCGGGATTTTTACTCATTTTTCTTTCCATCGACATTAAACGTTGTAAGGCTAATTTATACGAGTTGCCAAGTCTAATCCGATTTGATTTGAATGGTAGTTGAACCACAAATCTACCATCTTTGGATTTGGTGGTTGTTGCTCGAAAATGATTTTCACATAATTCTTCTTCTACTGTCTTTGGTGCCTCGTCCAATAACGTTTCTTGTTCCCAAAATTTTCTCAGTAATTTCTCTAAACCTTGATCATCCGAAATTACTATGTTGAAAGTTTTGTAAGATTTCCAGTCTGCTTCGTTCTGCCCGGCATCCTCTCTTCTACCAGCAATCACGTACCCAAACAATGTTTCTTGTGCGATTATATGCGGTGATAATTGAATTTGAGTGGCTGCCAAAGCCTCAAAAAAATAATCAGCCCCTAACAGAATATCGATTTCCATTTTGTTACTAAAATTTGGATCGGCCAACCTTAAACTTCGAATTTTACACTCTTGCTCTTCTTTTAACATCGCATTGGCACATAATTTTGTTAAGTTTGGGAGTATATAAACGTTTACCATTAAATATTTGGAATGATCGAATCGGGAATGAATGGAAATTGATGTCCGTCCTGTTGTTGACACATTATTTGTTGCAAGTCCTTCCACTAATATTCTTCCCTTTTCCCTTGATACTCCAAACCTACGTACACATTTCTCTGAAATGAAGGACGACTGTGAGCCTGAATCCATTAATAATTTGACTGATATCAATTGCCCGTATTGTGTTTTTAACTGCACTTCTGCTGTTGGTAAAAACGTGTTTCCATTGCTGAACAGACTTAAATTGGTAGTTGTTCCTTTTGGTAGTTCTCTTGCAGCTGAGTCGTTGCCAGGAATGGTTGATGATGTGGTTATTATGTTCGCCACCGTGCTTGAATTTTTGTTCGTTAGCGTGCTTGAGTTTACATTTTCGTGTAGTAATGTGTGGTGTCTACGTCCACACTTCATACAATTTGCTTGGCTTAGGCATTGCATAGCTCGATGGTTAGACGATAGACAATTAAAGCACATTCGTAACTTGGCCGCTTTTTCTCTCCGTTGTGTAACATCCAATTTCTTAAATTCGGTACATAGGTAGATTCGATGTGATTCACCACAAATCAAACATTTCACAGGAATTGATTTTTTATCTTCCGATGTGTCCTCCCACGAGTTTAGTTGGTGAGCCTTCGTTGTGCTAGATTTGAGTTACCTTCGCAAGATTCAAGCGCATCAGCACGGTCACTAAGAAATTTAAGAAATTCTTCAAAAGACGGAAACTCATTTGATACTGTTTTGTGTGCCCAAGCTTCTTGTGTTTCATTGTCTGTTTTGCGCAGTAATATATAGATCAACCAAGCATCCTTTGAATTTGCTTCACTACCCAATGCTGTAAGCCCTCGAATAACTTCATCAGATACGTTATATAATCGCCGTAATCCTTTTGCCGAGCTGTGGTGATTGTTTGGTTGTTCTAAGAATAACCTTATAAAATTATTTAAAACGTACCGTTTCTTGTCATAGCGCTCGCACAATTTGTTCCAAGCTTGGGTATAATTTGCTTCCGAAACCGTTATATGCTTTATTAGATCTGACGCTTCACCGCACAAATACCCCTTTAAATATTGAAATTTCTCTGCTTCATTAAGTCCTAATTTACTATGAACGGAAGCAATAAATAAATCCTTGAAGCAAGGAAAATCTTTGTAATCTCCACTAAACGTTGGAATGTTTAATCGTGGAAGCCTTACCGAACAGTGGGGCGGCTCATCAAATGATTGACTGACAGTTTGATTTAGTGAAGTGGTAAATGTTGTGGATAGGCTCGTTAGAAATTCGTTTTGTTCCTTAAACATGCGTGACATCATTTTCTCTACCTGGGTCGCCTCTTCCTTCACTGTTGGTACAGTCAATGCTTGTGACAATTTTGTTTTTATATTTAAATATTTCATCTCGTAGTCATATCGGATGCTACATCGAACGCTGCTAACTTCATTTCACATTCCATAAACTCACTAAATGATCGCTCTAACAACTCTAATCTAGTTTTGATATCCGAAACTGATGTTCGATCAGTGATACTATCGGCATATAGCACTAACCTAGTGATACTCCCTTTCGCCACTCCCCTTCGTCCCATAAACTCTTTAACTTGATCCGTCATATTTCTTGGTTCAAGCTCCCTTATACACACACTCACTTATATGCTTAATTATAAACTAGGGTACGACTTCGATCGAATAAGTTTGTATTGTTTTGTTACACGATCCAATCACTAATTCCACCAATGAATTTGCAAGAGAATTATTTTCATATACCGAACGAATAAGTGTCAGCGGTTCTGATATTGAATACAATCACGAAATTCTTTTAATATGTGGTAACTAAATGATTATGCAACCACAACTGAACTACAATTTTCTAATTACAATTTAAAATTACTTACAGTTATTGGTGTTTTTGTTGATTTCCCGGTGTTGAATTAACTTTTAATTTTAAGGTCACGCAGACTGGTCCCGAAATGTCACTCCCACGTTGCTACCAATTACTGAAGTAGGCCTCAGCAATTGCGTTAATAATAATAGCTATTCTGCTCACTTCTCACAATTGAAATGTCACTCCCGCGATGCAACCAATTACTGAAGTCGCCCTCAGTAATTGCGTTGATTGTAATAGATATTAGATACTCACTGCTCACACGTTGCTCGATTATTCACACGAGATCACGATACTCGGTCAATCACTGGCGTTGTAGTATAATTAACTGATACCACTCGAAATACTGTCGTCGTGTTACGTTGATCTCTATTCACACGTCGTTCACTGTATGTAATTATATACGTAATTGCAAGATCGAAGAAATCTCTAGAAATCCTCTCGATGTTCCCAAAAGGGTGACTATATGTAGTCCATATGTTCACTGTATAAACTTATGTGATTATATTATACGTATAATTACGCGCCGATAACAAGCTCGATATAACTTGTCGGCATACGACGAAGCTTGCTGCTCACCCGATGCTCACTGTATATTTCTGTAATTATGTACGTATAATTACGCGACGATAAAACGTTCAAAATGTTGGCGTACCACTATATTTAGGGTCACACGATGCTCAGTGTTTCTAGTTGTATGCACTTGTAATTGTATCTGTATAATCACGTGATAAAAACGCTCCAAAGGTTGGCGTACCACTGTGGTCAAGGTCACACGATGCTCACTTCAACGGCTTATGTAATTATATACATGTAATACATACATGTATACATGTAATACATGTAATTATCCGACGAAAAAACGCTCGAGAAATGTTGGCGTATGACGCTGCTCCTTGTCACACGATGAAACGTTCGAAATGATTTGTCGGCCTAACACGATGCTTGCTGGATGTTATTTCCGTAATTGCGAGATGAAAGCGCTCGAAATTTTATCGGGGTACCACGGTATCTCACTGTATATACTTATGTATACGCATTTACACTTTGTTAAACTCGCAAATGTTAGCGTACTACTTTGTCCTTGTAGTGATTGTGTGCGGACACTATAAAACACCGCTCGAACGAAATCTTTTTTGGTACCGTTTGTTTGGAATACAACTTACGCTGTTTCCGTTGTATATTTAAAATGGCCGACAAAAATATTTTCGATCCTTGCGTAAAGCTTTAATTTACAACGTTACTGCTTTCCACTATCCCGCCATTCGGCTCGAAGGACCATTAATGTTTAGTATGCACCAAGATTTTCCAGTTAGATCAAACACAATTCGCCAAATTTTTACTATTTTTATTTATTTATTTATTTTGTTTGAATTGGTGCAGCTGTCACAAATATTATTTTTACACTGACTGTTTTTTTCTGTATATAAAAAAAACTTAATAACAATGTACTAGATTGAGATAATGATTTTAAATCGTAATAGATTTTCTACACTAAAATGTTATACATACATAATCAAATCGTAATAGATTTGCTACCATAAAATGTTATACATATAATTTGACATGAGTGTACTAATACTTTTATAAATTTACATAATTGATTTTGTAGGTTTTTACTGCGAATTTTAAATTGTAATTAGAAATGCAGTTCGTTTAAAAAATGTGGTTTTATCGCGTAATACGTTATTGTGACTTAACAAAGCATGTTAATATTACTAATTTTGAATGCTTCGTTCAGTTCAAGAGAGATCAGTGGGCTGCCGGCGTAGCAAAATACAAGTAGAACTTCAACCCATTGATGATATAAACACGGCTGAACTTCTCGATGGGAATAAGATGCTTTCTGTAGTTGTATCCACCTCGCCGAATAAATCTGTCGAAGACATAATGAAGTTCATACATTTCGTCCTTGCTCCAAAAATTCTCCAAGGGGACTATCTTCTTTTGCCGATGATTATGAACGGGAATTTCAATATTGATTTTGCACTTCCTCAAGCTGAACCACTTATAAACTTCCTGCGAGACGAATTCGATTTGCACATGAACTCAGATCGAAATATATTTACTACGAGATATTAGACGGCAATTGTGCAGTTTTTCAATGGAAATTAGAAAAGTTAGAGTCGACAGTATATTTATCTTATTTTAGCTACCATAATCCAATTGCGTCGATTATACATAGAGCAATTTAACAATAATAAACAAATTAAAAACTCTGGTTAGTAAAATTGCATTCCTTCTTCATTCAAAGTAAACTGTACACACGCACTATCACACGCCATGTTTACACATCTCCGTGAGAGTACTATTGGACTCACTCTTTTTTATTTAGGTATAAGTAAATAAATTACGCTCAGCTCCTGATTTAATTTGAATCGTAATTGTAATTGGATAAGTAAATTCATTTCGTTTGATTAATTAAATTCTTTACAAAGATTAAATATTAATTTTTTAAATGTGTTGTGAAATGTTTACAAAACAAATTGAAATATTTGCCCCTGAATGTATGCAAATGAATAGCATGCGATATTTAGTAAGATGTAGTAAAAACTTCACTCGCGTTCCCAAATACAAAAGAAAAATGTGATCTTACACCAAGAATCTACCCCATCCCCTCGTATTCTCTGGATCTGGCTCCCAGCGACTACTACCTGTTCACAAAACTCAAAAAATGCTCCAGGACAGGAAATTTGAAACAAACGTCTATTTTGAGGCGAACGATATATCGTTTTATAAAAAGGTATCGAAATTAGTTAGGCTCGGGACCTATTGACAGAGAAGTTAATTTCTATATGCCTTTTATATCATAGTCATTAATCGCAGGCGTTTTTCCAGAGGAAGGACATAGTTTTACATTTTCGACATTGAAATGTAATTGGTTAACTTCACACCACTCGATAGACGGCGAGTGGCAAATATAAATAAGATGACAACAAGTTCATCACCAACGTCAAGAAACTATTGCTCGGATTAGTACAAATTTGGGTGACCGCTTGAGATCATAGAAGAAAGTGAAAAATGGAATGCGAGGAAACCTCCTCCCCGGCATGTCAGTATGCCTTACTTAACAGGCCTCGGAGCTAGCTAGGATTCGAGAATCATATCATCACACATTCAATAATCCGAAATCAAAAATCAATAAAGAAACGAATACTGAAAAAAATAATCCAAACCGGCAAACATATCGACCCTAGGCTTATCTTACGGAACACCAGAACTCTAACAGAAAAGCATGAAAGCGCTGGCACAATAATACAAAACGGCAAAATCGAAATTTCTCAGTCTTAGGTAAACGGATATGGAAAAGCAATGGTAAAGTCAATGAAGTAAGAAACACAATGGTGAAGTTTTTTATATACTAGCAATTTATTTACCTTCTCTGGACGCGATGAACAAGGCATGTGTGTGGATATATGAACAACAGCTAAATGAAATGAAAACCAGTTAATAGCATATCAGAATTAGCAAGATTCCAATAAAAAGTACGAAACAATTATAATTTTCGAGTACGAGTACACACAAATTGGAACAGATAACAATGACCTGACAACCATTATGGTTTAAACATAAGCATGAATGCCATCTGTGCGTAGCATT
Source organism: Nephrotoma appendiculata (assembly GCA_947310385.1). Lineage (NCBI taxonomy): Eukaryota > Metazoa > Arthropoda > Insecta > Diptera > Tipulidae > Nephrotoma > Nephrotoma appendiculata. The sequence goes on from OX371223.1 coordinate 299,410,363, forward strand.
CATTAAAAACCGGAATTTTTTATGAAATTTGAGCCTTTATTGTGGAAAAATGTTACAAGATTTTTTATTCAAAGTATTGCTCATCGCTACCCACTACTTTTTCCCATCTTTCTGGCAATTTATAGATTCAATCCCAGAAAAACTGTGCCGGCTTGGCGGCCAAAAACGAATCGAGCCAATTTTCGATACCTTGAACTGAAGTGAAGCGTATTCCTGATAGGGCATTCTGCATGGATCGAAATAGGTGGTAGTCAGATGGAGCATGGACTGGGCTATAAGGCGCGTGAGGCAGAATTTCTCATCCGTTACTCCCCAGGTAATTTTTGGTCGGCGCCGTAATATGTGGCCGAGCGTTATCGTGGTGGAAAATGATTGACTCGTGTCTGGTCGCATACGTTGGCCGCTCTGCCTGGATTTTCTGCTTCAATCGGATCAATTGTTGACGATAGAGTTGGGCATTGATGGTTTGGCCACTTGGCAACAGCTCATAGTGGATCACATCTAGCTGGTCCCACCAAATGCACAGCATGACCTTGGCCCCGTGAATATTCGGCTCTGGTGTCGATGGGCCGGCCTCGTCTTTCTTCTTATAAGCTTTTTTGCGCTAGAATTATCATAATGGATCCATTTTTCATCGCCAGTGACAATACGCTGCAAAAACGACTTCTTTTTGTGGCGCTCGAGCAAAATCGTCTTTCCACGTCTCTTGGCTTCAACTCGTATGGCACCCAATCCCAAGGCTTTCAAACGTCTGGAAATTGTTGCTTGTTGCTCCCAATGATTCTGTAAATTCTTCTTGCGTTTGACATGAATCTTGATCTCGTAATGCCTCCAATTCTTCATCCTCAAACTTTTTCAGCTGACGAGGACGCTCTTTGTCCTTGATGTCAAAATAACCACTTTGAAGCGACTAAACCACTCAAAGCACTGTGTTTTCGCACGAGCATGTTTACCATACAAATCCACGAGCAAACGATGACTTTGAGCTGCAGTTTTGTTTGCGAAAAAGTGACTCAACAAAACTTCCCGCAAATGCTGTTTTTTGGCAATTTGGTAAATTTTCTATCGTTGAAATCGGTTGGATGTACACAATCAAAACAACAACTTTTAGCTGATTTTGACAGGTATTGAATTCACAAATCAGCTAATCATCGGAGGCCGAAGTTTTCCACACAAAAACATAGAAAAAACACCCATGGACATCACCTGATGGCAAACGACTTACTTCATTAGACGATGAGAGGTGCAGACGTCAGAAATTAGAAGAAATTTAACTTCGACAGAGCAAAAGATGCCAACAGCCATCAGTGAAGAGAGTAACAATGGAAACAAATCGAAGAGCCTATATCGAAACAGCTATCAACACACTCGGACACCAAGAATACAGATGCCAACCCAGGGAAACCAACGCCAGCCAACGGAGCGGCGTAGTTAGCGGTCATTGCTAAAATGAAGAATAATAAAGCTTCTGGAACGGACAATATACTAGCTGAAATATTCAAAGGAGACATATCCACAGCAGGACCATATCATAAATTCGTCCACTCTTGTTGCAATGTTGATTATCTGATTCAAGTTGAATCTGAGTATTGTGTCAAATGAACGAGTGAAAAGTTGCATTTGAGTATTGAGTGTTAATCGGTTTCTAGAACTACATTGTGTGATCGAACACAATTGTCTTCATATTCATGGGCCATTGGAGACATGGTGGATTGAAATTCAAGAATAATTAGGTAAAGTAGTTTTAAAATAATTAGACCTAGTCCAAATTTAGCATTGTTGACAAGTTGACCTCTTAGTCGCCTTTCGTTGACGTTTTAGTAGTCAATTGAGACATTTTTCAATTTGTTTGGGATTCTTGTTATTATGCTGGTCTTGGTTTGAAACTGTCTGAAGGAATCAAGTTGGCGTTTGTGTCAGCTTTATATTTTGCAGCTTTCGCAAGTGCTCGTGGTACCTTTTCGCGGCGACTATTGGGCAGCTAACTACAGTATTTGTGGTGTGTTAGGCTAAAACACAACACGAACTGGGCCAGATTAAGGTGTTAATCGTACCGTAACCAGCCAGGTTACGGCCCAGTATAAAAAAGTTTAATCTCTAACGGCGTATCCAGATACATGGCACCCTCCGGATCAAACTGCCTTTTCTGTGCACTGCGGATCTCTGCACAGATGGACATTTCTTTATCCGCTACTGGTGGGACAAAACATGTATTAAACTAATATTACAAAAAAGGCCTGGTAACGAAAAAACGGGATACAAGCGAACTTACAAAACCTAGAAGAGCCTGGAAAGTTCTAGCAAAGCTCAATAAGATCTCAAGGGCCTAAAAGATTATTGAAATGAAGCAGGAGGGTTTGCCTGAAGGCTCTCCATTCAAAAGGCAGAGGTCGGAGGCGGGATCACAAAAGAATACAGTGTTAAAAGAGTACTTAGTGGTAGGCGTCATTGACAAAGCACACGAAGGATATCGCAAAATTGCATCACTTCATTATGTGGAAAGGAAGTTGAAATTAATAGAAGATATTCAGATTATTTTTAGCAAGAATGCAAGAACGAATTTTACGTATCAAATTCGCATGTAGCAATTTATATTAAGAAGTCCTAAGTTCAAGTAGCTGGTCACCATTGACCCAAGGTTCTTGCACTGGGACAAGGCATATCTCCTCTGCTCTTAGTTTGAGCATGAGCGCAGCCGCTCCTTTACTTCAACCTCAGTTACATCAGAGTCCATCTTGGACTGGATTCCCATCATCATTCTTATAAATGTTGAGTGTGACTGTGCTGAAACCATAGCTAATTAAACCATTAATTTTCTCCAGAGAAGCCAGTGATACTCTATTTAATATCATAATAGGTGACCTATAATCAGTCTTTGGTGCTTCAAAACTAAGCAACTCTCCAGTGGGCGGTCGTCAGTTCAGAATTGCTAGTATATAGCATTTCCAGAATTTCTTTCGGGTCGCTGGGTATCGCTGGGAACGAAGCTCTCGCTCTAGGTCTGTAGGGAATATCCTCCCTAACAACTACGTCTAGTTTAGCACCAGGCTATACTTCAATGACACAAAATGGTCGACACAAAATGTTAACTTGATGTTCTAGCGAATCTGCTATTCGATGCCTTTAATAAAGCCTTATTAGGGGCGTCTTCTCCAAGTAGAATTCTGGGCAAACCACCATGATGGAACCAAGGAAACTAAAGCTGCTAAGAACTGGAACTGCTACAAATAAGTCCTCAAAACATACGAATACGAATTAAGAAATGCAAAAACAAATGCATGGAGGCTATACTGTAGTAAAATACAGGAGTCCTCTTAGACATCTAGCCGGCAAAAAACACTATCTCTCCAAATCACGCCACTCCGACTTTTCTGTAACGACCGAATAGTTCTTAGACCGTAATAAGTGCAAAATCCTTGGAGCTACTACTGGAAACTCACTTTCCAAGTAACTTTGAATCTGAGCCACAAAAGCCTAGGGGCAACAGAGTCGTAGGCATTGTAACCCAGGTTATAAGCATGAAAAATGTTCTGTAAGCTATAAATAGGTTTAAGCCTTACAAGTCAGCAGGTCCCGATGGCAGCGGATTTCCAACAAACGACTAACTTAACACTACGCTGGCTGGAAGTTGTCATCAAAGGCAGCCTAGAACTTTGTCACTTCCTAATTAATGGACTGAAGTAAATGTAATATGTATACCTTAGGCCAGGTAAAGCTCTCATTGCAGTTCCAAAGACCTTAGACTTATAAGTTTAGCCTCTTTCCTACTAAAAATTTTGAAAACACAGAACCCCATATTAGGAGATTGTTTGAGTCAAATAGGCTATCGAAATCCCAACATGCATACTGCAAGGAAAAATCTGTGAAAATTGCTCTGCACTCCCTTTATTACTCCTATCGAGAAATCCCTTGAACATAAGGAAGACATCATGAAAACATTTCTGGATATAGAGGGGCGCTCTAACAACGTCATACCAGAGGCGATCTCACACAGGCACTCTCCTATCTGTGCGTCGACGAGTTACTCAGAGGCCGGATAGATCAAATGCCTAAAAGCAAGGTCGTAACGGCCAACCTGAGTGGGTCCTCCTATAGCAGATTTGTGAGTGGAGACACACCGCAAAGAGGGCTGTTACGACTGTATGGTCGCAACGACGATTTTTGTGTTATTTTATTCACCCCGGTTGTTGTCTTCGTTTCGCCCATCTTCTCTTATGTGTTTATTCACCTCTGTGTTTGTCTGTGAACGCACCCGCGACGTTTTGTTTTGTTCCCCATCGTGTGGTGGCGCAGAGGTGAAGAGAAGACGAGAAAGAGAGAACAATGCGCATCGAGTGTGTGCAAAGTAAAACGTTTTGGAAAAAATGTTTTTTCTTATATGTCTCTCTTTTGTACCAACGAAAATTTGATATAAAGGAGAGAGAGAAGAGAGATTAATTTCTTCTAAAACGTTTTACGAGTTGTGCGGTGCTCGAATTTTTTTGGTATGATGACTTTCGAGTTTTTGGTTTGATAAAAAGACAGTCGAGTGCGTAATTTTTTTGAAATAGAGTCTGCATTGGAATTTTGAAAATAAGTCAAGTCTTGTTTTTATATAAAGTAAATGCTAGTTTTAGATTGAAAAGTAATTAGAGTATAGTGAAAAATTTGTGAAGCCAATCGGGTTTTAATTTCTCAAGTTCTGTTCTTGAATTGATCAGTCATATTTTATATTGAACATGAAGAATAAAGTTGGTTGTATCTTGATCTGAGTTTGTTTTTTTGAGTTAAACAAGAATCGGAAAAAAAATATATTATTTGATATAATTATTTAGAATAACCAAAAAGCATACTAACACTAAAATAAATATATAAAACAAAAGGGATTGTGCTTAAGGTGGAATGAAAATTGAATTTGGAAATTTTTTGTGTAATTTGTGAGGGGTGTGATTATTGGTACGGAGGGGTCGCATTTTTATTTACGAGCGGCGTGTTTAATATTGGCGGCCAGTGGTGTTACAGTAAATCGGGTGGCCAACAACGGAGCTATTCACCGTAATTTTGTGCAAAAGTGTGAGAACAAACAACAGCGGATTTACGGTTGGACGAAACAACGCTTAAAGTATCCTGCGTCCAGTCGAGGTTATTCATTCTACGGTAAATTTTTTTTTTTTTTTGCGAGCCAACGCCCACACCTTTTGGGTGACCAGTTGAGGTCACACGGCGGGGTGCGGATTCGGCGGCCAGTTGAGGTCAGCCGTAGTAGTGTACATACGGGTTGCCAACCGGCATCGCGTTTCGTTGGTATTTCATATTGGTATCGGGGAAAGGCCCCGCAGCGTCCGACCGCACAAGGTCGCAACGTACGGGTGGCCAACCGGCCTCTCGTGGTTTTTATAATTTTGTGGTATCGGGGAGAGACCCCGCCACATTTGGGTAGCCAACCGGTTGCCCGTGTTTTTGGTTAACGGTGGTCTGCCGCAACGTTCGGGTAGCCCACCGGCTATTTGATTTATTTTATATCGGCGGCCAGTTGAGGCCAGCTCACGTTTATATTGGTAAACGGCACCAAGGCCGCAACGGTCCGGGGGACAGGAGTCCCTTGTGGCATGACGGCCGCGCAAGGCCGCAACCCATTTTTCCTATCGGGGAGAGACCCCGCAGCAATAACGGCGCAAGGCCGCAACATTTTAAATAATAATTAAGGTACAATTTTTTTATTTTGATTTTAATTTTTTTTTATTTTATATATTACATTTATTATATATATAATTTTCAAAATTTTTGTGATCGAGCGCCGCACAGCGGGTGCATGCTCGATCCGCATTGATCTCTCTCTCTCTTCCCTCTCTTTCTTTTTTGTGGGAAGTTGTTTCTCTATTTTATTTGTTTGTTGTAAAATGAATTACTAAATTCTCCGGTTAGGTATGATGGAAGCGGAGACTCCCTCTGTGTCGGTTTAGTGTTTGCGGTCCCTTGGTGCCCGCATCCAATTTCATAACCGGGGCTTTGCCCTGTTTGAATTCGAATGGATGCGCGCACCAAGGCACCTCTACCGGTTTATAATTTTGTTGTGTTCGTTCCTCAAGTTCCGGCCGACGAGTTTCGGCGGAACTCGGTATTATTATTCTTTGCGTTCCCCTAACTTTCTGTAATCATCACGGTGTAAGCCAGGAGCCCTGTATGCCTCAAACCCCACGACCTTAGCACTTCTCCCTGAGAACGTAGCCGGCAAAATATCACCGTGGAGGCCTCTGCAGGTGCTTAGTGAAATCTGCAGGTTGGCAGTAGCCAGCCTGTAACAGGGCAAACTGCCTTACGTTCATTTTAATGTGGGCTTCAAGCACCTATTGATTATTTCATAAAAGCAGGAGATTTTAAATCTCTACAAAATGCAATTGCATAAGCTTTAGTAGAGGAAACTCAATTAAAGTCGAACATTTCAATTCACAAGGGACAAGGTGCCAAATTTGTCAAAGAATTGACATATGGCGTCTATTTGATCCTCCAGGTATGAAAACTCAAATAATCATCTTTCTACTTCTTTCAGTCGTTCTTCAATCAGAATTATTTCATGTGTTTATTGTAAAAAGACCCGATATCATATTAACGAACGTTTTTAAAAAAAAAGCCAGATTTGCGTAACCGAATAGACAATCTAAATGGAGAAGAAGACACTGCTACCGCTACCCCCATTACTAATTTAGCAAATAAACCAGAGATACAGGAAAACATCCCAGGACTCGGAAGACACAAGGGTACTCCGTTTCAAGCCCCAATAAAACAATAAGAGAGTGTCCAACAATTCAAACTTTCAAAATTTTTTTGCCAAACCTAGTAGAAGAGTAGTAGAGTAGAGTTCTTTATGTTGGTTTGTGCCTTGACATCGGTAATTCAGATCTCTTCAATTTTCGAATTGATTCTGGTGCCGATGCAAGTGTCATTAAACAAGCTTGTGTGGTTTACTCTTTTACCTTTTACTCTACTCTAAAGTGTTTAAAGCATAACAAGATGATTAAAAACATAACAAATGGGATCAACGAACCTTTCGGATTATTTCCCTCCAACATAATTTTTACGGATAATTTTTACATTCCACTTAAATTTCAAATCGTAAGGGACGACTTCCCAATTCCTGGCAGTGGAATTCTCGGGAAGGAGTTCATTACTCAATATAAATGTAAAATTAATTTTTAAAATCTTACGTTAGAAGTACCACCAATTCATTGGATTTGATAACATCTTCATCCAACATATATTTTCCCCCAAGAAGTGAACAAATTTCAACTATCTCATGTAACAACATTGACAACAATACCGAATACCTGTGTCTATAAAAAGAAATAGTTCTTGGAGTGTTTGTTGGAAATACAATAGTTGAGCTGAATCTCGTGAATGATATACGTACTTGATAAATACTAAAAAGGAATCAGTTTTAATATCAAGCAAAGATTTAGTTTTTGATAAATTGGCTCATTACGAAATTTTTTCTTTAAAAGCTTGGTCAAATTCTTACGCAGATCGATTGAAAATTCTCGAGTCATCAGTTGCTTGATACATCTTAAAGAGAAAGAACTTGAATCGATTAGCGAAATCATTCGAAAATACAACGATGTCTTTCGTTTAGATGGCTATGTGTTAACTTCGGCAAAGAGTATTAAGCATTGTATACCAACAATTCCTGAATCTGCTCTAAACTGAAATAAACCAACAAGTAGACGAAATGCAAACACAAGGGATAATTGGACCAAGCTCTAGCTCTTGAAATTTTCCGCTCTTAGCCGTCCCAAAAAATGTAATGAGGGCTCGCGTAAATGGCGAGTTCAACGATATTCGACGCATAAATATATAACACTAGACCGTGTATTTTCTTTACCCAACATCGTCGATATATTGAACCAACTGGGAAGAGCGTCTCACTTTAGCAGTCAGGATATGACTAACGGATACCACCAAGTATTACTTGATGATGAAGCGAAGCCAAAAACAGCTTCCAATACCACCGATGGCCATTTTCATTTCAACCGCATGCCTTTTGGGTTAAAAGGGGCTCCTGCAACCTTCCAAAACCTCATGAATACAGTTCTTGGCGATTTTAATGGTGTTAAATATCTAGTATAGGTATTCTTGATGATATTGTCGTATATGAGCAAAACTTATATCAGCACAATCAAATTGAAACCTTTGAAGCCTTGAAGTTCTTAAAAGCCTACGCAAGTTCAATTTAAAATTGGATTCGGCAAAATGCGAATCCCTTCGCCAAGAGTTGACATATGTGGGACATATAGTTGGACCCGATGGTGTTAAGCCTGATCCAGGTAAAGAAAATGCCGTCGTGAACTATATCGATAGCTTAAAATCGCACTACCTTTAATTATACTCTTTTAAAAAAGGACGTACCATTTGTTTGGTCTCTGTTTTGTGCTGATGCGTTTAAAATTCTTAAATCTAAAATCATTAAGCAACCAATCCTACAAATTCCCTAATTACGAAAAACGTTTTATATATCGACCGACAGACACAAGCGACATAGCTGTCGGATCTGTACTTTCCCAACATTTTGATCCCAACGAGCTTCCGGTTGCCTTCGCTAGTCGTACTTTGACTAAAGTTGTTTAAATTATTCGGTAATTGAGAAGAAGTTGCTAGCGGTTGTTTGGTCTATAAAACATTTTCGATCGTATACGTGTGTGGGAAAAATTTAAACTAATTAGCGATCATAAGCCATTAATTTGGTTATGTGGTATGTCAAATCCGTCTTCCCGTCTAATGCGATGGCGTTTAGAATTAGAGGAATATGAGTTCGAAATTTCCTATAAACATGGTGCACTAAATAAAAATGCTGACGCACTCAATCGCATTTCAATTGAAAATTCCAAACTTTTAACAAGCATTAATGCAAACAAGCCTGATTGCATTCCAACTCTTTAAATAACTAAAACTTAATAAACGGGTGATAACGTGTGAGCCGTGTCAACCAGTTATGATATTTTTGTTCAATATTGTTTGACATTTCGTCATGGAAAGACTTAACCCTGCACAGCATCTACAAATTATTCAGCTGTATTACGAAAATCAGCGTTTTACGAGGAATGTGTTTCGTGCTCTTAGAGCAACTTATCGGTCTGCCGAATGCATAATTCGCTATACGATTGAAAACTTTGAAAACCAATTTTCATTATTGGATAATACGCGACCAAATAGACCACATTCAGCACTTAGTGAAGAAAATATTGCGGCAGTAGCTGAGAGTGTACGCGATGACTGTGATGAATCGATTCGACGCCGTTCTCAACAGCTTGGCTTGTCGTATGCAACAACAACAACTTGGCATATTTTATGTAAAGATCTTGGTTTAAGAGCATATAAAATTCAACTCGTGCAAGAATTGAAGTCGGCCGATCTTCCACATTGTCACCGATTCAGTCTTTGGCCTCTTGAAAAGCTTAAAGAAGATCCACTGTTTTCGACCTAAATTTTATTCAGCGATGAGGACCATTTCTGACTTAATGGCTACGTTAATAAGCAAAATTGTCATATTTGGGCTGAAGAGCAACCCGAAGAGGTTCAAGAGCTACCATTATATCCAGACAAAACAACGGTTTGGTGTGGTTTATGGGCTGGTGGAATCACCGGTTTCAAAAGTGAGGCCGGCCGGAGCGTAACTGTGAATGGAACTAATGGCCGGTTACGTAACCAACATTACTCGCGTCATTGGCCAAATACAACTCGAAATGCTTGAACGCGTCATCGAAAATTGGAACTTCAGAATGGACCATGTTAGCCGCAATTATACGGGCAACATTTAAAAGAAATAATCTTTAAACAATAAATGTAAAGAATGGTTCCTTTTTATGATAATAAGGATTACTCGATAAAATTGAATTTTTTTTATTTTTATTTTTTTTATTTTTGAAAAAGTACCTCAAAAATGAATCATCCATATTACTTTAGCAAAATTCACATTATTCGGTTCAAACCTCACATCCGTTGGATAATATTAATAGTTTGCCAAATAATGCTGTACAACATAATCCATCCACACATATTGAAACGACAGAAAATTTAAAAGCACAAGCCATTCCTCCTGCAATTAAAAAAAGATTTTACTGAAAAAAGAACCAAACGTAGTAGAAATCTTTGTTATTCAGGAGCAATTGAAACTTATAAAAGAATTCCACGACACTCCCGTCAGTGGTCATCAAGCCATTCAGAGAACATATAAGAGGATGCGAAGATATTATTACTTCTTGAAAATATTGGGAATAATCGAAAAATTAATTAAATCTTGCTGCTCATGTCAAAAAAATAAAATTAGTCGTCGACATCTACTGAACCTTTCGAAAGAGTTTTTCTTGATATTGTTGGTTCTATATTATCAAGTTATCAGTAAAATAAATACATTTTATCGATCATGAATGACCTTACTATAAATATGCCATTGCATTGGTTCCATTACCAAATCAGGAAGCCGAAACTATTTGCAGATGCATTCCGTAAAAATTGCATATGCATCCACCGCTATCCACCCCGAAACTAACGGAGCTTTAGAACGTTCACATCGGACGATCATCGAATATTTGAGGTATTTCATAGAGAAAACCAAAATTTTAATAAACATTATATATTTTTATAATTAATTGTTAAATAAAAGTTAAAGAAAAAGTCATCTGAGTAAATTTTTTTCAAATTCCATAAAAATTGTGTGATAACAGTGAAAAATGACCACCTATAGCTGGACCAACATGTCGTACACAACATCCACTTCAAGCCTATGAATTTCAAGGTCATTCACGCTCACGGCAAGACGGGTCGCAGCTACTTTTTTCTTATTTTACACCGTTTCCCACGCAAAAGTGTACAATTTTTTGAAACTCACCCTGTATAAGGCCTGTAACAATATTATAATTTATTAAATTAGATAATATTTTAAATTTCTATAAATGGAGGAAAAAACACATGAACGTCGGTTATCCATATATGTACACATTTAGTAAGTGCACATTCAACTAAAGACAGTCATCTAATTGAAAGCAGCAACTAAAGAAACATTTACTTCTTTAAAACTGAAAATGACAAATATTTTAATAAAAAAGGAAGCATTGATTTAAATTCAATTTAGTTTTCACAATACAACCAACCGAATAACAAAAAATAAATAAAGCAAATAAGAAACTGATTTAAGTCTTTATATGAACATGACGACAAAGTACTCGCATAACAGAAATAAATAAAACTCAATTTGTTGATTATTTTAATTGGCATGAAATGTTGCTGAGGTTGCGCGCGCGGTTCATGCGGCTGAGTCACTTATTTAATAACAATTTAGATATAATTTGATAAAAAATTATTTCTTAAATTAAATTATTTATTAATTTTGGTATAACATTTTTTAACTTTATTAAGATTTATGTTTGTTTTATATTTGATTAAGTCGTGTTTAGTTTAATACTGTTAATTATAATATAAAATGTATACGATAATTGATAAATTGACGTGCTTGTGTCGGTCTACCCACCTATTGCATATTGCCATTTTCTGCATTCTTTAATAAAAATCATATCTTATTAATATCTAAGACGCCAACCTAACGCACACCACGCGATCCGATAACTGATAACATTTTAATTTTATAATTTTATAGACCAGCACGCTGCTTAAATATACTTAAATCGGGTGAGATTATACAAAGTGTTTAAAAGCATTTTAAATTGTATGCCATATCTAGATAGAACACAAATCGATTATATTGTTATAAAAGTGTTAAGCTTATTTTGTAATATCCGTACAGGTAGCGGTATAATGATATCGAATGGTATAAAGAGCCGGTAGTGGCTAAAGGCTTACCATTAAACATTTTAAGCGAAAAACGCAGTGGAGGTATTAACAAAATCTTTAAGAAAGTACAGTCTCCAATTTACCCTCGTTAAAAATGTCAACGATGGTATAGGACAAAACTATACCAGAAGAATATTGGAGGCTGTTAATCACGCCAAAAATCAAATGAGTGCCATTTTTAAGAAAATTACATTTTTCCTTTTGACCACACCTCCTTAAGTCGGATTTATGTTAACTGTGTAAAATTTAGTCACAATAAATGCCATAACAATCGCTTAGCATTTACAATTATTTTTTGGGAATTGGCAACATTGGATCAAAATTTCACTAGAATTAAACATGTTTTACTTTAAAGGGGAACAAACAAAATATAAAGGGAAAGTTTGTTATGAAATTAAATATTTTGGTTAGTTTAAGGCGACTTTAAATTTCCCGGCAAAACTTAACGCACTTAGAAATGAAGTAAGCTGATTATCGTTTTTTTATTCCTCTATGTTGGTAAAAAAAAATCGATAGTGTTTATTCAAGTCTTTGCGGTTGGAATTTTTAGTAGTAAGGAACAAACAAACAAAATTTGACTTTTTGTAAAAAGCAAAAATAATCGTAAAAAATGCGTCAAAATTTGATGCGAGATAAATATTTTTTATTTCGCAGGGAACACATAAAATGTGAAGGGGAAGATTTGTTTATAAAATAAGGTGTTTTGGTTGGTTGGTTTTCTCTCTTTTAAGACTTTCAGCCAAATTTGTCTGGATAAATTTGACGCAGGTTAACATAAAGTCGTCTTCACTCAAATTAGTTAGGGCAAATTTGATGCAAAGGCACCTTTACCAAAAATCACAATCAAATCACTAAACTTTATCATTAATTGAATAAAAAACCACTCGCATTGAAATAAATTGACATATCCCAGATTAATTTCGTTAGAGAGAAATTCTTCGAATCAAACAACTTACGTAGTGAAAATTCTCACGATCTACGAAATTTCTCACATGAGCTCGAGTTTGCCAAAGTAGTCCGGATAAATTCAGACACATGTTTCCTTCCTTGTGTGAGAAAAAGTAAAAACTCTGTAATATTTTTAACACTTGGGATGCCAGTGTTTTTTTTAAATCAAATGAAATCAATAGAATGAAAGTTGAAAGCATACTTTAATCCGGGTAATTCGGACTTTACAATCGGTATAATAACAGTCATGTTACATTTCCAGTTCCACGCATCCTTACAGCCGGACTTAAACCAAAAATTATATTTGTTTCCAGATTGGGTAATGGATACCACAAACACAGATATTATGTACCAGTGAGTTCTATTATGGCTCTGCTTAATATTGAAAAGGTTGAAAACATGATTACTGCACTCGCCACCAACTAAATCGACTCAAACCTTCAGCGCTCACAGAAAGACCTTTTTTTAAAACGGCTTAGCCGATTTTCACAAGACCAAAAACCTGATATTTTTACGTATAAATGATACTATTTTTATGAAAACTGGTTCAGTACCTTTTTATAATGAAGAAAATTTTGAATGAAAACGCAACCAGAATTGATGATTATGAAAAAAATATTGGGGATATTTAAATTTAAATTACAACAAAAAATTCAAGCAAAACAAAAACAATTTTATTGGTTAATACTTTATTGTCTCTGCTTGCGTATACAACGGTTCGCAGCTGGTTTCCCATTTACCGTATTAAGGTTTTAGTAAATACATGGGAGATCACACCCCACTCCGCATTCAACGCAATCTTAAGGTCACTGATACTGGTCACCGAATTTCTGGCTCGGACCCTCCGTTTTAGTTCGTCTCATAAATGCTCAATTGCATTCATGTATGTACTGAGGCTAGCCACTTCATCGTCTCTAGCGGGCATTGTCATTCATCAATATGAAATATTGCCCTATATATCCTGCGAAGAGCACTGCATGATCCAAGAGAATGCTCCCCATATATCTTTCAGACCTCCATCAGGTATGAAACAAAATCTGTTTTTCCCTCAAGGGATATGCTAACCCACACCATGCATGAACCGCCGCTGTACGAGACGGTTTCTGGACGCCGTTTAGATCCGGCCTCTCATATCACTACCATGGAAACATATTTTGCACTGCTTAGTGAATAGAACGCCGTTGCTCGATGCTCTAATTTATGTGTTCGCGAGCAAATTCGAGTCGCTCTTTGCGGTTGCGTGCTGTCAGTTTTGGACCTCTAGCAGGCCGTCTTGGAGGAAGGTTGGCTTTCTTCAAACGTCTTCTTACTGATCATTGACTAACAACTCCAGCTCGCGATCTCGCAGTGAAGTTAGGACGATAAATCAATTGTCTCTCTCAGATGTATACCGATACCAGGTATGTGGTCTCCGATTGAAGGTACTAATTTCCTGAAACCCTCTGGATACTCTTTAGATAGCAGAAGGTGCCCTTGTAAAGATAAAATACTAAGCTGTCAAAAAAAGGTGTTTTACGAAAATCGGTTAAGCAATTTTAAAAAAAATACGACTTTTTGTATGCGCAGAGGTTTGAGTCGATTTAGTTGCTCGCGAGTGTATATATGCAGGAATATTTCCCGCTGGTCATTACGCTATGTGGCATCATTTAAAATTAGAATTACAGAAATCATGTTAGGCATATTGATATTTCCTACATTTTAGCCTGAATCGACGTACGTGCAAGAGTTTGTCGATTCTAGTAATAGAAATGATAATATCACTACAAATACAGTAAAAAAAAAGCTAAAGCGGATATCCCTTTGCAGGAACCAGAACATGAGGGGACTGCGAACAAAATCTCATGAAGTGTTTTTGGTATAAATCAAAATCCTTCATTCGATGTTTTTGTTATTATAAAATCAACTAAAAAATGATTTAAATAACTATGAATTATTTACATCTGATTTTAACGGTTTCCGAAAGGACGTGCCGCAGGCTTAATCGCAGGAGGATTTGTGATTTCGGTGCATGTGAATGTGTCAGAATCATAATTATAATAATGAGAAAAATATTATTATTCTTTGCTACTACATTCGTGCCATTGGTCAAGTTGGCATCTATAAGCTTGATGATGATCGTTTTTGCGTTGGAGGCTTTAATTTACCTGTATATAGTATGTATGTTGAAATTAGGAGTATTTCAGATTAGCAAAATTGTAAATAACTTAGAAAGGCAGTTTGTTCTATTTTCCCAGGAACCTGTTAACAGTAGAATATAATCTTATCCACTTACAGATCAATACTATCCTCCGATCTTAATCCCCTTTTGTTACGAACTAGGAAGTGCCAATACCGCTTTCGATTCTCCACCACGACTTAATTTTCGTAAAGCTGATTTTGAAAAACTCAATAACCTATTGGCTAACATTGATTTCAGCGCCGGCTATTTTTGAATGTATCGAACAATCAGTACCATATCCTCGCCAAACGATCATGTTTACTGTAAAACAATAAAAAACTAAGAAGAGTGCGCAACCTAAGATATGAACATTAACAAAAATGTCTCTAAACACTCAATTCGAATCAGATTACTCTAAATACATGGACAATTTTATGATCACAACAACTTAGATCCTAAGCACTCTGGCAGTTTATCAATTTTGAGGAAAAATCACATGGATATCCGTACACGTTAAAGTACCATAATTATTATTCAAATGATCCAAAAGCTTGATGAATGACGTTACCACAGGTGTTGTTATCACAGACTTTAATAAGGCATTCTCACGAAAAAGCTCAGAACCTTGAATTTCCATCTCAACTTCTGCTGTGAGTGGACTCTTATCTGAGAGATAGAAGTTATCAGGTGATCTTGAGCAAATGCCAATCCATTATGTACTCTTGTACGCGTATACCAACACGCAACTTTTATATCTACAATAATGTCGAAAGTAAGGGTTATTTCAGTTCGGGTTATTTTCAGTTTTAGGAGTTGCATTGCTTATTTATCAACCGACCAAACTGCTGCAGTATGCCAGTCAGGTGTGGTCTTCTTATTATGAAATACAAATACAAAGAATAGAGGCAGTGCAACGAAGGTTCCTAGTTTTGCTTTACGTGAGCTACCCTGGGCGGATGTCTTCAACTTACCCCATACCAGTGGCCCTATTCTGGCTTTCCCTGGGAATAGGGAATTGGGAAAAATATTTTCATAGCATTTTTGTTAAAATTATACTTTTCTGGCCTACTTACAGAATAAGTTTAGTGAAAAAATTTTCAAAACAAAGTGATTTGGGAAACTTTTGTTCCACAAAATTTTTGTAGGGAAAAATATTTTCCGTTTTAACTTTGTTTCGAAAATATTAGCATCAATCATGTTCCCTCAGTAGGCCAGAAAAATACAATTTAAACAAAAATGCTATGAAAATATTTTTCCCAATTCCCTATTCCCAGGGAAAGCCAGAATAGGGCCACAGGAGCGACTAAAGCTAAACAATTTACAAACACTCAGTAAGCGCCGAATTGTTACTGATATTGTGCTTGTTGATTCATACTGAACTATTTTTTTACCGCTTAAATATATTATTCTTGTTATTCTCAAATTTTCAATTAATTTTTTAGTTCAGCAGCTTGATGCCCTTGATTTAAACTCTAAAAGACGATAACAATACAGATAGTACAAACATCGAGCCAAAAACTGGCAACTGAAAGTTAAATCAATCATCTGGTAAGTAACGGCAGATAATAATATTCTACAATAGATTCACTTCTGAGTGAGCGATCATCATGGAAAACATATAGATAACAGAGATTTGCTCGTTGAAACAGAAAAATTTTAAAGAAACCAGACCAACAACAGAGCAAAGAAATTGCTGCGAAACTAGTAGAACATGGGAACAATTGACACTTCACCCCCCGAGATGTCCTCACTTAGAGCAGTGCGAGAAGCCGGAACACAATCGACAAAACAACATATCAAAAAGATTATTTTTAGTCGTACTCAACCGCTTAAAAACCGCATTAAAAACTGTACTGGCTGCAAGCGTATATAAACTTAAAGCCTCTGCCTCCGTTAAGCAATGACGTAGAAGACGACACAGCCAAAACCTGGCCACTTTTAAATGCGAAAGTTCCATTGGCAGCAGTTCAGGGAGCTCCGCATTAAATTAACCCAACATTTTTGAAAGCGGTACTGTTCTGAGAATCTTTCACTAAGCTAGAGAATTCAACAAGATGGAAAATCATATGAATTATCAAACTTTGGTATTTAGCCGTAGCGGACATCACAATGCCAATCAGATTTATTGAACCATTCAACATCAATAGTGGGTACTAAAAACAACCGTTTGGTCGATTATTTTTCTTCATTTTTACCTTTAATTATGGACATACGAACATTCATAGTAATTCACCGACACTAAACAAAATGTTACTGGTCATATTAGGATGTCTCGCAGATAACATATTTCAGGGATTTATTCATCAATATTGAGCAAACTGAATTTCGTTTATCATCATGCGGTGACAAACCGAACATTTATCTAAAAATTATTTTCGATCGATTAAGCCACCCAGATATTGATTAAGTCATCATGTTGAAAAATGCAAATTCGCAAAAATCTAAATTCAAATTTTCAGAGGCGTGAAGGTCCTATTTGTTGAAAAAAAAATAT
Source organism: Nephrotoma appendiculata (assembly GCA_947310385.1). NCBI lineage: Eukaryota > Metazoa > Arthropoda > Insecta > Diptera > Tipulidae > Nephrotoma > Nephrotoma appendiculata. Next base: position 299,427,780 of record OX371223.1, read on the forward strand.
AGAAACATCTTGAGAAGGAGCTAGAAAAGCGAATGTCCAACATGAATACGTTTCAAACGTTTACAATTGTCAAAATTGTGATCGCATGTAACCCGACCTATCTTATCTATATACAAAATTTGGTAATATTCGAACTAGTCTGGATAGTGGAGATATGGCAGCCATCAATGGTAGTGGTTGACGATTAAATAGCTGCGGAATTAATAATTCTAAACTTGATCGTTACTGCTCGTTACTAGCTGAGGGCGGGTGGTACGATGTTATTTATAGAAAATTTGCTGATGAACTATAAACCCCATCTTACATGACTTCGGCTAATGGGAGTATGGCATATTACACAATTGGCGGGCTATCTATGTGCCACCTCCTTATACAGACAACAAGTCAGTGAGTTTTTTGACGAGCTAATCTATCTTGTTGAATAGTGACCCAAAAATTAACATACGGGTTGTAACTTAAGGTACTTTAAAATTCCTTGTTTGACCGCATACTGCTTCGTAGGGATATTTTTCATTTGGTTACATTTGGGTTTTCGGAGAAATACGAGACAATTCTTGACCTTGACATTAAGGGCCTCACGTCTGAGTATAACTTTTCCGCATCAACAATAACAACTAGATGCCAGCTACAAAACACCACTCAGGCTTAAAATATAGTTTGAGACATTAAATTCAACACTGATGTTAGAGTAGCGAGAGTTGGAGTAACGTACGTCAAACATAGTTTATATAGGAATAGCTGCAAACATTCGGGTAGTGAGGCCTTAAAAGCTAGATATATAGCACTAGAACAGAAAGTTTGAATATATTGGACACAAACTAAAAGCACATAAATCTATAAAATGTATAACATAAATTTTTGTGTTTATGAAGAGTATGGTAAGGTAAATCTTACAGTCCGTTACCTAAACTATTCCAAGGCTTTTTAAATAAATTGTCCGTGAACGTAGTACATGGATTGTCCATTCTCATTGAAGGCTTTTATTATTATTAACCACAAGCTCCTGTTGAATAAGTTGTTTTGGGGTGATTTTCGAGAATCGTCTATTACACTCCTAAAGTTCTAACTCCCATCTTCCACTGAAATGGTCAATACTAAGTCTTCCACTAAAAATCTTGAACGCCAGGGTTTCACAGGGCTAGGTACTGGTACCCAATTCAATTATTGATCTATACATAAAGTCACTTTTTAGTGGAAGGTTTACGGCATTTGCACCGCCTTTATCGCCGAGGAGAGTTAACAATTTGGTGTGATTTAGATTCTAGCCTTACTTATCGCAAGTGATATAGTGCTAGCTAGGGAGTGCAAATTTACCGATTTTTTAATTTACCGGTAAACGGTAAATTTTGTGTAAGGTCGGTAATTTATCGAAAATTTACCGGTAAATTGAATTTAAATAATAATTTGGTACTATGCCTTAGCTATTAAACCAGTGAAAAAATAATAAACCAGTGCTTGAAACAAATTAATGTACGTTATAAAATAAAATAATAAAAAAAAAATCATTACATAAAATGAAATTCATATCACAAAATAATTGTTTATATACGCTGTGTTTGGCGCGTGGACCGACAACATTTTTTGGCAGATTGGAGGGGGGAGGGGGCGGGGCTAGCATTTGGAAGCTTTCATCCCATGGAATTGATGTTCTAAGTAGCCCGGTAAATGAAATATAATATTTTAAGTTTGTTTCAAGTAACCCAAAATCTCGCCTTTAAATTGTCACTTTTGTGTTTGCAGTCGAAGAGGCACGAAATATCTTTTATTGTATTCTGCAATATGATTTTGTTTTAAATAAATCATTATACAATTAATTTGATCAATAAATTGTATAATAAATCAATATTAATCATTGTACAATAAATCATTATACATTATACAATTGGTTTAAGAAAAATGACTTATGGGCTTTCAAATCCTAAAAACTTTGTAGAAGTATGAAAAATGTCAGCATCTAAATTCATTTAAAAAAAACTTATGGTTATTTTTAAATTAGTTTTTTTTTTAAATCTCTAGTTTATGCCTTTTTCAATGTATACTGACATGTCATAGAAATCACTCATTTCGTGCTAAAATACAAAATATCAGGGTTAAGAAAATACCTTTTAAGATATTAATAAATTTGAAATCAACTTCATTTATTAGATTTATTTCAGAATGACCTCCTCAATTCCGTATATGCATGCACAGCATCTTTTTTTAATTTCCACGGTTGTTTTGCGAAGTTGCATTACATTTTTTTTTTCAAATGTGGCGCTTATCCTTTCAATCGAAAATTCTCTTGTGAGTACCCCTATTGCGTACACAAATTCTTTAGCACGTCCCCAGAGATCCAAGGGTGTGATAATAAATAGGAAAACCCCTACCAATCAGCATGTCTTACAAAACTGGTAAAAACAGCTCAGATAGCTCATTCTGAACAAATTCGAGATAAATATTTTCGGAAAGGTGTTCTGGCGCATAATATGGACATGTAAGGTTTCGACCAATAACACCAGCCCAAACATTAACGCTGAATTTCCTTTAGAAAGAATCCTGCCCTTTCTTGTGTGGATTTTAGCCTTTACTGCCCCATGAAGCAGATTATGTAAATTCACAATTCCCTCAAGATTGAAGTTAGACTCATTTGTCCACAAAATCCATAATTATACAAAACTTCAGCCGTCTAGCATTATCACCCTTTTCGTGGTGACCTAGAACAATTAACAATTTAACAAGAACAAAGTGAAATACACGGGCAGTTCCGGTAGCAGATAGGGACATATTGACTGAACAGCACAAGGCAATTAACACCCGGTTTACTTATTTTTTTAAATCTATCAATAACTTAAAAAACATTTTCTTAACCCTGGCACAAATAACTCTGACAAAATAATATCTCGTATTTTGACCACAAAATGAGCCACATATTGTGACGTTTTTCATAATACTACACATTTTTTTGGATTTAGAAGCCCATAAGTCATTTTTCTAAAATCAATTGCATTAAATAATGATATATTTAGAATAAAATCATTAAATTGTAGAATACAATAAAAGTTATTTCGTGCCTCTACGACTACCAACTCAAAAGTAACCATTTAAAGGCGAGATTTTGGGTTATTTAACCGTCTAAGTCCCAGGGGGTATTGAAAAAACACTGTCGAAGAATCCCAAACAGCGCAATCGCGCTTTTTCTAAATGAGAGAGGAAGATAAAATGAATGAGATGAAAAGGCAATCTATTGAGACAAACCTAATATAAAATGTATTATTTACATTAAAAGGAGCTGTGTGATGTACTTGCTTCAGTAATCTGACAATCGGTAACGCGCCATCAGTTGTCGACAATGTTCGAAATATGTTGGGTTTTCTCGACATAAAATCTCAAAAGCGCGATCGCGCTGCTTGGGACTCAAACGGTTAAAACAAACTTAAAATATCATATTTCATTTATCGGGTTATACTTAGAACATCAATTCCATGGGATGAAAGCTTCCAAATGACCCCTCTACCCCTCCAATCTGCCAAAAAATGTTATCGGTTCACGCGCCCACTCTGTATAAGTTCATTTCGTTTCATTAAATAAAATTCATTTTATAAATCTTCAGTAGGTATAGCTACTTTATTCTACATTATAATTAATGAGTGAATTCTATACCTTATATAAATCCTTTGTTCAATTAAATTTAAAATATGCCCTCCATTTTTTTCAATGAAATGCGCCTTGTTATATACTAGCACTGAATTGTGCGCCATTAATTATAAATATATTTTTACCGAAAAATCGGTAAATTTGTAAAAATTTACCGATAAATCGTAAATATTAATTATACGGTAAAAACGGTAAATCGGTAAACGGTAATGCACTCCCTAGTGCTAGCGATAAAAAAATACTTTTATGTCAATCAAAATTAATTCATTCGGTAATATTTTGTCGCTCCCTGTATACGTATACATTTTAACCTGAAATTATATAAATTGTAAAGCCGTGAGAAATTTTAATCGGAGTACGACAAACAAAATTACTTATTTTATATTTTTGTTATCTTTATGGTAAATCTTAATTGCTATCGATGTTTAAGACGATTTTTTTGTAATATACCACAAGGGTTTTCGCTTTTCCGGGATAACAGTCTATTTAACTTGTAAGCGCAACAGACGAAATTACATTGTAGGTGTGTGTATTAGGGTACCGATAAATTCAACGTACGAGTATACATAATTTAAGAATTTATTGGGTGTTGACATATCACACCCTTAGCTATTGCTGTTATTCTAACGAAAATATTATCGCCCAACTAATAAAATTGAAAATGGATTTTCATGGAGCACGTAAAACTCTAACCTGTAATAACTTGTAAGAAAATAAGTGTGTAATTAATGAGGGGTTTTCAATCGTGCAGCGTTCGTCACGCTAAAGTGACAAATTACAAAACAACATTTTTTATTTCCTAAATTAAATGGCATAAACTAGAAAATGTGTAGTTTCAGTACGACACAAGAAACAATGACCTTACTATGAACGAAATTGTCTAACTTATCATGCGATTTGACGGATTTGGACGTATTTTTTTCGGGGTACGTGAAAATAAGGACTATGTCATGAAGCTCGAGGCTATTGCAGGTCTATGGTGAAGGAGAACGTTTTTAAATGATACTCAGTCCGAATTACGCCAAAAAATCATTAAAAGTATTGCTAAACGTACATTAATTAATAAATTGGGATAAAAGGAAACGAGTTCATTTTTTGATCCAGTTTAATTGTTCCTGAACATTAAAAGCCGAAGCTTTCCAGAAAAAATCATCCGGAAGTCACAGGTTTTTTAAAGAAAATATTTAATTTTTTTGCAAAGATCGTATTATTGCAATTGTGATGATAGATCATAAGAACATAAGAAAATCCACAAGCATAACTGACGTTAGATCTTATAGAAGCGCAAATATATGACGATCTGCGTCGAAAACATTAGCTTCCAAGCGGAACGGAAACTCGAAAGACTGTTTAGCCAATACCAGACACTTCTTAAGAACTTCCATCAAAGAATGGAGAGTAAAGAACAAGCGTGGCTGATATTCGCTCAGCATGGTAATCCTACTTCCAAACCGTACTTAATCGGAACGACAAAGCCGTTCGAGCTACCTCCGCACCAAAAAATGTGGATGGAATGGATAATGTACCCGGTTATGACAGAATCTCCTCAGAATTATTAAAACACGCAAGTTCTACTCTTGCATCTGATCTATATGATCCTATCGTTGATCTGATACCAGGACGAGCACCTCGAAGAATGGAAGACTGCACTCACATGTCTACTTCATAAAAATAGCTCAAATGTGAAAAATACCATGGCATAACTCTGTTAAACACTGCCTACAAAGTGCTTGTTAATGTCTTGCCCGAGTCAGCCGAAAATATTATCGGCTCAGCATGTGGCTTTCGCACCTAATGACCAACCACCGACCAATGTTTCACTTTGAGGATGATCCTGGAAAAATGTTGAGAATATAACATATCCATTCACCAGCTCTAAAAAGACTTTCAGCAGGCAAATATATCTCTGAATTCCAAAGAAACGCGTTTCTCTCTGTAAACTAACAACATCTGGCTCGCTGTGTAGAATTGTCGTGGAAGGGTAAACTTCGAGTTAGCTTCAGGTAGTAAGAAGTTGTATTGAATCTTCGCGCTGTATATCCAATAAGACCAGGCCAAATTCTTGGATATGCAGACGATATCGAGCTTCTTGGCCAGAGATCGAATGATGTCAAGAATAATTTAATACCGCTTAACCTACACGCGAAAGAACTGGGTCTGAAAGTGAACAGCAACAAAAGGAGCACAATATGGAAAATCTCGGAACAGTGGAGCATAAGACTTCAAATATCTTAGGAGTCAGTTATAACATCAACACATGATGTCTGTGCAGATATTAAAACTTGCATAGCAGCCAACCACCAAGTCTTTAGGCGCAGTCAATATTGTATCAAAATATCTTTCGCAATCGTGTAGCTCGCATTTTACAAAGCATCTGACCTAACTTTTGGAAGCGAAAGTTGGACATTGAAGAACGAATATCGGATTCGAATGAATTCAAAATCGAACGAAAATGAAACGTCTCTTTGCAGATTGTGACATTATCGGATTCATTAAATCAAACTAATGGCGGGGCACGTTGAACGATCAGTAGGATGTCGAAACTGAAGAGAGCGTGCAAAAAGAACTAGCGTTGAAGAGATAACAAGATCACTAGCGACAAACAAAAGTTTACACACACTGCGCTACCTCTATCGTCAGCACAGGCGGAGATATTCGACTAGATATTCGACTAGATCTAACGAATACTAAAGGACCACAACTATAAATTTCCAAGGAGCATAAATTAGTAGTGATACTCGGCAAAACTAAAACGGGTGACCAAACACCATCATACAAGTTGCACCGAAAAAAACAGTCGCGGGCTAAATTTCGCCGTCAACGTCATTACAGAACTATGGATTGACAAACCTGAAGACGATCTCGCTACTATATCCGAAATCGGGTTCACAGCTTATTTGGGAATGTCAATTGGGTAAAATTCCGGCGTAATTTTACTTTACGTATACATCAAGAAAAACAGGTAAGGAGTATAAATTTTGGAAATTTTTAAGTGTAGGATTGTTTACTATCAGTTTTTGGGAGGATGAAACATTTCAATCGTGAAATGTTTCACGTTATACGAATCCAACCTGTACGTATATACTGTGTGGTTAATTGAGATATTGAACACTAGAATTTATAAATATTTTTAAATCCTAGTAACGGAAAATTTCGATTATTTTTTGGAAAAATAAAAAATTTTCGGGAGTCGAAACTAAAAATTCAAACTGTAGAGTTCTGACCTAAAACTAAAATTAAATCCGTAAAACAGTAATAGAAAATTTTTTTTAAAGAAAACTGTATGATCATAATAAAATTATAATTATGTGAATAATAAATATAAAATTAATCAACAGTTAAATTATAATATTGTAATTGTAAACATTTAAAGCTCATGTGTAGTGCATACACATTTTCATTGTGAAAAAGGAAAAATATATATATATATATAATTATATCGATAGATATATATGTTCAAAAATTAATTTATAATTATATAAAAAAAAAAACTTATAAACTATTAGTGTGTATGTTGATTAAATAATGTTCAATGTATTGTCAAAGAGAAAATAAATATAACATCATTGTAAGTACAACGGGAAAAATTGAAGAAACGGAAAAACGGAAAAGAAAAATTCAATATCATATAAGGTACTTTGATGATATAATACAACGAGGGAATCAACTATCATCAGAGAAATATTGAAAAATCCACAAATTAACAATTTAGAGCTCAGTTGTGTTACACACATTTTCGTAAGTGCACCAACGAATTTTTTTTTAATATATGTAAATAAAGACATTTTTTTTTTAACGTTAACGTTAATTATATTATTTGATTTAAATAAATTATAATTCATTTGTAAATAATTATATATATATATATTCTTTGTTTTTTTTTATTTTATTAAGTTTCGATAATTTAATTGTTGAGGTTCTATTTCGTATTTTTTACACTATATGTTTTAAATGAGAGAGTAAGTTTTCTTATTATTGATATGGGGTGAGATGGGGAAATGAAAAAAAAATATCCAATGTGTAGTGTTTAAGTGTATTTCTCGTATTAACTTTATTTTTGTAAACAATTTTTTTTTTGGTCGTGTAAAGAAATTAAATTTTTGTAACGTTATTTTTATTTTATACATATATATATATATATATATATATATATATATATATATATATATATATATATATATATATATATATATATATATATATATATATATATATATATATATATATATATATTATATGCGGTATATATCAAATATTGAATAATCTCCAAAAACTAACCACGACCCATGCTGAGCTTTAGTCGGCTACAGAATACCGCAGGAGGACTTCTTATTCAGTATAAAAATTTTCAGTATTCAATCGTTGTATTTGTGACGGTTGGTTACAAGGAGCAAGATAAATTTTTTGATTTGATTTTTTCACACAGACCAAAGAGTTTCTATCGCTCTTATTGCTTCTTGTGATAGTGCCACAAATGTTAAAAAATCAACTTTTGTAAATATAATTTTTTTTTTTTATGTAATTTTAATTCGTTGTATACCTTAGAGGATGGAAGCTGCCGCCCCCAAACTCCGCATTTCCACAATTTATACAATTCTAACTAAGTAAAGAAAAAAAAATTCAAAACTTTCCTGGTAAATTGCAAAATTTTCCCGGAAAAATTACTTGTACTGTCGAAAAGCTGTTAAAATACAATACTAATATCAAAATTTTTTTAAAATACACATTTGTACGTATTTTGAATAAAATAATAATTACGCAATTTTTTTAGTGAAAATTTTCCCGGAAAAAGGGATAATTTTCGTGAAAAATTTAGCTTCCCCCTCCTAAAAACTGTTGATAAACAATCCTTCATTTAAAAATTTATACTCCTTACCTGATTTTCTAGATGTATACGTAAAGTAAACTTTAGCCAAAATTCCAATTGAGAATAAAATTGAAAATGAAAAAGTTTTTAAATATGGAAACCACGATGAAAATCATAATTCGTATCCCGTTTTCACTATATCGAAGACAATTTTCTGGCCTATTCGAACATATTAAAGTGATCCGGTGAACATTTCTGGGATAGGGGATATAATCGTAAACGTAAAAATGTCTCTAGACAAGTTAAAAATCATCATAATTAGATCTCGTTCACCACACTCAAGTCGTATTCATACTACGGATAAAAATCTCGGATTTTTCCGTCGTATGAATACGACTTCATAGGGTTTTGACTGATCTATGTGACCATGTAGTTGAAACCCGTGAACATTTCTAAGATCAGTGAAATAAACTTTGAAAATTTATTCAAATTCATGAAACTTTTAAGTAGCCTGTACTCGTATGTGGCACAGTAAATATCATCATAAATTAACCATGTTTATTTCAATGTTAGAACTTTGTCTACGCTATCCTAAAATATTTAAAAAACAATGAACATCTCTAGGAGCGGTAACCGAAAAATAGGAAAATAGATTGAAATTAAAACCACAATTGGTTAAAATACACTGGACAAGTTAAAAATCAATTTAATTAAATCTTACTCGCCACACACTAGCTATTCGATCATAAAGGTGAGGAGATATAAAATTAGAAACATAGCTCTTTGGGGTTATAAAAAACTAAAGCCAATTGATGTATAAGAAGCTAGCCCGATACTCAGCCCGAAAAAACACGACGGCAACACTAGGCTATCACTATCGTGACAGTTTACTATCCCAGCCCGAAAAAATGTCACTATCATGACAGTAAACAGTGTCATGATATTTATAACATTCAGCCCGAAATTTTAAAATTACTTTTATGTATATTTAAGATATATTACTATTGCTTGGTAAATTCAGTTGAAAAAGCCCGTTAGCAATACTAAACTAAAGCTATCGAGAAAGTTTAATATCCCAGCCCGAAAAAATACCACTATCGCGACAGTAAAATGTGCCATGGAAATCTATTATGACATTTAGAGCATTCAGCCCGAAATTATAAATACAACTTTTACGTATTTTTAAATTATCCCTCCAATTGTTTGGAAACCTACACAGCCCAAACCTAACCTGAAAACGACAATGCGGAAACTTAATTAGCATTACGTGATTGAACACTATGAATATAGCAAAAAATTTCAGCCCAAAATTTTAATTTGTTGTTTATATATAGTCGATTGAAGTTTTGCCTACAAACTGAGAGATTTCAAAAAATATATCGGAAATAACCGAGATAAAGACGTTTGAATCTCGTCTGAGAAGCTATTCACGATCAGCCCCTGTCGTTTTACTCCGATCGGAGTATTTGTACTACTTTTTGATTGCGAGTACTACCGTACTACCCAATCACCCAAAATACTCCGATTTAATATTTTCCCTTTATATTTTTTATACAGGTACATGTAAACACAGTTGATTTTTCTTATTATCATTTTGTTCTTACATTACCGATTACCGAACTCATTTCTTTTTGTTTTTGACATTGTGGTTTTCTGGGTTGATGTATTGCCGTTCTGTTTTTATGGATTTCCTTTCTTTTCTCTCTTTACTGAAGCATATTTGTGATAGTGGTTGTGTGCAAAAGTACAGTTTTTTTTTTTTTTTTTTTTTCAAAATGTTTAATTTGTGGTAAGCGTTAGAACGAAAACGGTCGAAGTTTATGTATTATTTTAATACGTCTATTATTTTAATATAATATAAATCTTGAAGATATAACATAATTCGTATGTTTAGAGAAGATTTAAAATAAATAAAATAATATAAACTAATACATTTTCACATAATTTAATTTGTGGTGTGGGACCCGGTCTCAAAATTATCTGTACCAAATTTTATTGTGCGCACATGTAAGTTTACATCAAGTTCTATGTATTTCTTTAATTAATGTCATGCTATTTCCAGAAAAGTTTAACGTTTCATTAAGAAAAGAAATATTGTAGTGTGGATCACCAAATTAGTAATTTAATTTCTTGTGGCGTGGGTCTCAAAGTAGCTTTACCATAACGCATGGGTATAATCTGTGATCATTTTGGAATCTAGACATATATTATATGGAATTGGCTGTACCAAAGTTTTTATTGTGTTGTACAAAAATGTAAGTTTTGGGTAAAGTTTTTGTAAATATTTCTCTATTTAATACCATTCTATTTCTTTAAATTTTAGAAATACACTCGCTTCGGAAATTACCAAAGAATTATTGAATGGTTTACTTTGCTGTCCATTGTACATAATTAAAAATGGAAAGGTATGTGTCATATAAATTCATATTTTTATGAAACCTATTAATTTGTAATTTTTGTAGATTTCTAATAAAAAAGACCAATTAACAACGAAAAGCCGGTCACTCAAACGCAACCAGTCCAGTCCGGCCAAAATAATGAAACAGTAGAAGCGGGTATCAGCGAACCCGTAGGTAATTTCAAATTGTTTTGTTTTAAATGTAATAACCGTCATTTAAATGTCAGTTAAGTTTCGCATAAGCTACTTCGAAACTTATGTCGATTTTCATTGAAGCAAAAATAATACCCTATGGTACTCCAACTGCTGTCAAAATGATTCATTGAAAAAAATATTACCCCGAAGGTAATATTTTGTTACTCCCGTGGTAATTTTCTATAGTCTAGGTTTTTCGGTGGAGTATACGATTTTGTTGTTGTTATAAATCTATTCGCCATTTTTTCTGTCATTTGTCAAAATATATGGTGCGTTGGTAATTTGATTAGTGAAATTATAAAAATCAAATATAAATAATAAAGTAAATATTAGAGAGTAGCAGAGTAGTACATTTTTGTACCATTGAAAGAAAAACGAAGTACAAAATGTGAGTAACATTTTGGGAGTGAGAAAAAATCAATGAAAATCGACATTAATATCTATTTATTTAAACATTTTATAAATTAGATGAATATTTTTATTTAAAACCTGAACTCCTTGACAAACAGTTTAAAATTTGAAATTTATTAGTAACAAAAATGTTTTGATAGGTAATCAACGAACGTTGTAATATAGGAGGAATCCAAAAAAAGAAAAAAGTTCAAAAATTTCGGTCAATTTGGTTAGAAAAATTTAAGTGGGTAATTGAAAAACATAACAAACCTTATTGTAAGTTATGTAGTAAAATTTTATCTAATAATATCAACCATATAGAACGAGACAAAAACTCCACTTTGCATGTAAATAAAGTTGAATCATTAAAAAATCAACCAGAAATTTTTGAAACGGTAGAAGATATTGAACAGAGAACTACAATTAGAGCAGCCAAAATTTCGGAACTTATTTTAATTATGTTCATTTTGCAAAATAATTTGCCTTTTTCCTTAATCGAAGACTTAATAATATTAATTAAAAGTATTGCTTCCGATTCCAAAATTGTTAAACACTTGAAAGTTGGCAAAACCAAAGCAACAGAGACCGTTATCTCAGTAATTCACAACGAAGGTTTAGAAAAGATCTGCAAAAATTTAAGAAATCAGCCATTCTCAATAATAATTGATGAAACAACAGACGTTAGTACGTCAAAATGTTTGGCAATAGTCACTAGATATTATAATAAAATAGAGGAAAAGTAAAAGATCGTTTTCTAAATTTAATTCAATTAGATAATTGCGACGCACAATCTATTTATCAAGCTTTAAAAAAGTTGTTTGATCGTAATAAAATTCTATTAAAAAATTTGATTGGTTTCGCGGCTGATAACGCATCAGTGATGATGGGCCACAAAAATGGGGTTCAAAAGTTATTGCAAAAAGATAATCCGTCATTGTATGTTTAAGGATGTATTTGCCATTCCTTTCATTTATGTTCGTCAGCCGCTGCTAAAAAACTACCACAGAATATTGAAATAATGGCTAGAAATATATACGTGTTTTTTGCTCATAGTGCTAAAAGACAAACGGAATTCAAGGAATTTCAAGAACTATTCGATGTTAAATTTCACAAAATATTGAAGACCTCTTCTACCAGATGGCTTTCATTAGAAAATGTGGTTAATCGGATTTTGGAGCAATGGACTGCGTTAAAACATTTTTTTATATCGTATGATTTCGAAAATAATGATTTGGCAAGTAAAATTTTATTCGAAATGACAGAATCGAATAAATTATACTTCTACTTTTTATCATCCATCTTAAAATAAACAAACAATATTAATAAAGAGTTTCAATCGGAATCGCCTAAAATTCATTCACTCTTACCAACCATAGAAACTTACGTCAAAACTATTCCTATAGCAAGTTCTTTCCAAAAATAAAAAATAAATTGATTTTTTTATGTCAAAGAACACGATACACGATTGATTTTTTTTGGTAGTGTATCTGTGATAAATTGACATTTGATTTTCAAAAATTTTATGTAGACAGTTTATTGTCAACAAATTATCAACACAATTTTTTGTCACCACAATTATTTTAACACAGTGAAAACGAAACAATAAAATTATTTCGAAAAATAAAATTATCTCGTATGTTAAATTTTCACGGCCAACTAGTAAAAAAGTTATAATGTTTACGTTTATGTGTTTATGTTTATATTTATATTTTTGACGTGAACATATTTATGTGTTTGTAAACGTCAAAAAAAAATCTAATGAAATGTTGAAATTTTTCAAAATTGATTGCGATCAAAAAAAAAATCAATTTTTTTTAGTTGGAAAGAACGTGCAACGGTATTTCAATCAAAATTTTTTGATCTCAAATCAATTTTTTTGATTTATAAATCAATTTTTTTTTGGAAAGAAATTGCTATTAACAATTTCATCAAATCTGAGTACATTCCTTTGAACATGAATCAAATCAATTTGTCTACGCATGATATTTTTTTAAATATTGAAAATATGTATTTAGGCGGAAAGGCGGAACTCTTAATATAATCTGGAAATTTAAAGGTCGAAGAAGTCAATGAAATAAAAACAATTTGTCGTTCTTATTACGTTGAGTTATGCAATCAAATTTTCAAAAGAATCAACTTTGACGACCCTACTTTAAAAGCCTTAAAAGGACTGAATCCAAAATGTCTTGGTAAAAGTATCGTTCCATTATATAAGCGTTTTCCTAACATTTCACAAGTGGACCTTGAAGTATTGGACGTAGAATGGCGAATTTTATTAAATAATTCAGGTTTAAATATAGACAACAATCTAGACGACTTAGATGAATTTGGTTTTCAGTGTTTCACATAAAAAACGGGCTAAACGAACAAATGTTTCCAACACTTGAAAAATTCATTAGTGCGGTGCGTTATCACTCGTATCAAAAAACTAGCGCTAAAAGTAATTTCACCAATAGCATCTCGAATTTATGGTCAACCTAAAATCCACAAGCCTAATATCCCATTACGCCCTATTGTATCAACAATAAATTCGCCGGCATATTTTCTTTCTAAATTCTGTGGAGAACTATTAAAGCCGTTAACTAGCAATAGTACCTTTAACATACAGAACTCATACCAACTGAAAGAAATTCTAGACAAAGTACAATTACAGCCTGATGACGTATTAGTATCGTTTGATGTTAAATCACTATTCACTAATATCCCAGTAGACATAGCAAGAACAACAATAATTGAACGATGGGCAGAACTTGAAGACATTACCAAGATTACCTTAAGTGAGTTTTTGACTATGTTCGAAGTGTGTGTGGTTGACAATAATTACTTTCAGTTTAATAATCAATTTTTCAAACAAAAGTATGGTTTAGCAATGGGTAATTGTTTGTCGCCTATTCTCGCGGATATAGTATTAGAGAAACTAATGAAGGAAAAAATTGCTGAACTAGACCGAAAACCGACAATTATATTCAAATACGTAGATGACTTACTATTAGCAATGCCAGCACACCTAATAGATGGAACCAAGACAGTATTGGAATCTTTTCATGAAAAAATCCAATTTACCACGGAAACTGAAAAAGAAGGTTCACTACCATATTTGGATATGAAATTGATGCGATTTAACAATAAAATTGTGACTGATTGGTACAGTAAAGACACATCATCTAATAGATTACTCAATTTTATATCAAATCACCCATATAAAATGAAATATAATGTTGCGTTTTCATTTATTAGGAGAGTACTACATTTAAGTGACAGGACATACAGAAAGAAAAATATAACCTTAATCACCAGCATACTGAAAAAGAATAATTATCCAATTAAATTAACGAATAAATTAATAACCAAAATTCTATACACATTCAAACGTAAGCAGACGAATCCTACAAACTCGACAGAACAAAACAAGATCGTGTTTGGCTCTCTACCGTACATCCCACACCTGTCGGAAAAACTTAAGACCACTTATGTGTCATTTCACCGTCAAACATTAATAGCGGATAAAATTCCTAGTAAGCTGAAGAAAGTCTTCACTCCGCTAAAAGACAAAATTCCTGTGGAAAAGAAAAACGGACTTATTTATAAAATTAAGTGTAAATGCGGGAAAACATATGTGGGAGAGACATCAAAAACACTGAATAAAAGAGTGGAGCAACATAGAGGAGATGTTAGGCGTGCCAAAAAACAGCGTCAACCACTGACTGGAACAGCACTAGCACGACATTCAACAGTTTGCAATAGAGGTTTTGATTTTGACAATGCCACGGTCTTAGATTATGAACAAAAACATATAAAAAGGTGGTTTAAAGAAATGGCCCATATAACACTGGACCCAGAATCTATTAATTTCAAAACAGACTGCAACAAATTACAAAAACACTACATAGGGATTATCAAATCTACGAAAAATCGGTAACGGTACATCACTAATCATAATTCCAACAAAACAATTATCACATAACAATAGCAATAACACATATTTAACAAATCACAATGAAGCATAATAATAATATACATTTAATTACGCAAAAATTAAAATCTAAATTGTTGAATGCATATTATGGAATTTGTAGCCATTTTGATTTGGATGACATCGTTTTGTTTGGTAATAATTATGATAAGGTAGTTAAAGAACAAGTTGAATTTCATTTAGCGCCCTCTATGGAGAAGAATTGGTTGTATTAAATATGATACGTAGTCGATAAATTAGGTTGCGTCTATCTTAATTAAAAAAGGACTGATATAGGTTTATTCTTATTTTTATTTTTGTTTCATACGCATGTAATAATAATATACAACACAGCAATATTAAAGTATTATCTAGAGAGCGGGAAAAATCGCAAAACTCAAAAATATTAGCAAAATATTAATAATGCATAAATTTATATATATATATGTAACGTAAATTTTTAATTAATAATAACTATCGGACAATAATTGTAAAAATTAGCCATAGAATAATGTGTCAGTGATGTTATATAGAATATTTATGTAAGTTGTTACCTAGTAAATTATTCTAATGTTACGAAAATTGGGACAAAAATGAATTGTATGATAAAATTGTTTTTTTAGGATTTAATAAATAATTCACGTACCCTGATGATGACCCGAAAGGTCGAAATATTGGTACAAGATAATTAATGTTTCATTGTAATTAAAACATTGTGATAAAATAGTCTATAAAGAAGCCAAAAAATCAATAAATAATATAAACTGTAATACTTTTTTAATAATAAAACAAACGAGATTACATACGGAACCAATTATTTTACATTTTTCTTTTCAATTTAAAATCTAAAATTCATACACTTTTGTTTTTTTTTTTGAGTACTCCCCGGTATTACTTTTTCGAATGGAAAATACTCCTCTCAAAAATCGGAAAGCGACAGCACTGTTCACGATCACTTCGAATGAACCACCGGATTCGTTTAAGTTTTGACTACAAACTGAGAAATTTGTAGAAAAACTCTATCTGGAATTATCTAGATATACACTTTTGAATCTTTCTTACAGGAAATTCACGAGCATGAATTCGGAGATATATGCCAAGTGGTCGTGAATCGCCTTTGAGTTGAGATTCAAACGACTATATCTAAATAATTTCAGATAGAATTTTTCTACAAATTTCTCAGCTTCTAGTCAAAACTTAAACGAATCCGGTGGTATATCCCTTTTTCAACCAAGTAAAAAAATTGGCTCAACTTAAGTCCAAACCACACAAATGTGTGAGTAAAAAATCTTGAAGTACAACCAACACAATTGTGTATATAGTTATAGTGTTTCTTTTCGGACGAAAATAAGTTTAAAAGGAATACACGAAAGTGTAAGTTGGCTCAAAAAACATAAAAAAATAAATTTTTGACATGATACTTTTGCCATACCCACACAATGGTATTAGTAAAACACAAAAGGGATATGATAAGTGCTCGTGAATCCCTGTGAGTAGAGATTCAAATGACTATATCTAGATAATTCTAGATATAATTTTTCTACAAATTTCTCAGTTTGTAGTCAAAACTTTAGCAATTCCGGTGATATACATAAGTCAAGTGCTTGTGAATCGTTTATGAGGCGAGATATAATAGAATATACTCCAATTAATATCCGATAAAAATATTCTCAAGCTGAATTTAGTTCCCATAATTTCACTGAAAACATTTTTAGAATTTTTTTTGAAAGCTTGACCTAATAATTTTTTTACTTTGATGTTTGAGCAGCATTTGTTTTTATTATTTTTATCAAAATTTAGAAGCCACGATTAGTTCGATATTTATTTAATACATAATTAATTAATAGTTATAATTTGCGTGTGACACAAATTTGCTTTATAGTTATAATTTGCTTATATTTTGTGTCATGAAATAAGTTGTATTGCCATAAGTAAAAAATTAAAATTTCGGGCTGAAAATTCGGGCTAGTTTCACGGAGGTAGTAAATTGCATCAACATTTTCTCGTGTTTATCTCAAATTGTTAGAAACTTGTTTGAGGTTTAAGACACTATTAGGAACCCACGGTCTTCTCTAATATAAATCGTTAAACATTATCTAAAAATGCTTCAATTTCACTACAAAACAAATCCAATTCGAATATTTTTAAATTTAACAGTGTAAATGTTTGGTATGTATTTCACAATCATGATTCAACCCAAAACTCGCATACATAAATACAATGTCCCAACTCGCATACATATTGGTAGTCTCAGGAAATACAAAACGCCTCAAAAATTTTCTTGGATTGAAGAGTGCCAAAAACAGTGATCAGCGCAGCGCATCTACGAAATAACTCGAAATATAGCAGCATCATTGATGCATAAATGCGCGGAAGCCGAATATCCAAGACTTTCGCCAACGGCACTGACAATATTCTAGAAGTAATGAAACATTTTTCCTCTGGGGGCTCCTTCTGCGCTTAGCACGGGCAAATCAATATTTTCATGTCGTTATCAGCTATTTTTGCTGTCACTCTCCGATGAGGAAAATAATGCTTGTGAGTCTATTGGAATTGATTTATTATTTTCTTCAAGATATCTTCGTTTACGATTTTTTTTGCCTCCATACTTTCCGATTTCCGCTTTTCTTTTTCAATTTCATATTGACTGACTCCAGGCAAATATTCGGAACGCCCTTTTTCACGCTGTGCCAAGAAAAATCGCTTGTCATCTTCATTGATCATCATGGACAAGTTATTTGCATGTGCGATATCGAAATTATCATCCAGTTTACTATTAAAGGCAAATTTCTCTTTCACGGTAAATTTTTAAAGATTAACGGTAAATTTTTAAAGGTGCAGTCATCATGCAAATTTAAAATTTCTCAATGGAATCTTGTTCCCTTTTCACTGGAATTTGTGCTTTTGACCAAAAAATAGGCACTTCCTAGATTGACGAGTAGTCAATTTTACAGTACTTACTTACGGTAATTTAAATAGAATAACTAATGTGACGAATGAGTCATAAGGACTTAACATAGTTGTGTTTCAGGGTGATGACGTCATAAAACACAACTATGTTAAGTCCTTAAGACTCATACGGTTTTTATGACATCATAAAACATTCCTTTGTTTATTTTTTGGGTTTTTATTAGTTTCGAAAATTCGTACTATTTGTTAATCGATTTTCAATATCTTTAATGTTTTGAAAAGGTAATTATATCTTCGATTCGCCACAATTTATATTTTCTCTCTCTCGCTCTCTACCTCCCATGAAGGGATTTTGCCGCCCGCGCTATGGCCGCAATTTATATTTAGGATGAGAAAAAATGTTTAATCATTTTTTTGTTCGTTTGAAAGTAAAAAATTTAAAAAAATACCGTTTTATCGAACTTCTCGCTCAAGTCGCGACCTCTGTGTGGGGGGTTTGCTAGTACCTCCATCAGGCGCCTCCCCGGGTGGCGGATAGGGGAACGCTTGCCAGATATGGTAGGTACCGGGGAAATTAAATACTCGGGGCGGACCAAAAACTAGCACACCAAAGCTAAGGTGGTACTACATACGCCGATGGCTGCATGGCTAAGAGGGTGCTTAGTCGTTAGTATGTGAACTCCGAATTTGGCGTCATTCGGTTTAAACCCATAGCCTTCCTATGATAACGCAGAGCTCTGTCATAGGCGACCGTTAATTTCTCGTGCTACTCGTGGGAATAAAATAAAAATTTAAGATGAAAAATAATGATGAAAATAATAGCCTAATAATATTAGGAAACGAGACGGATGCGTCTATAGAAGCATCAAATCAACCGGGCCGCTCCATACCTTCTTCGGATGTTAGTACCATAGATTCTGGGGGGAACCAACCCTTGGCAAATAAAGGGAACAACTTTCCTAAGAGCATGAAAATGTTGAGATCACCACCTCCACATGTAACTAGACGTACACTACAATTAGAGACAATTGTGCCAACGTCGACTGCCTCCACAGTAACTGCAAAAGACGCAGTCTCCATTGAAAAAGGAACTTTATTACAAATGCCGAGTGCATCAACAAACATTATAAACAGCGAGGATCTGTTTCAGAAAATGGAGAAACTAATCGCGCAGCTGAGTAATGAAGTTGCTGAACTGAAGATAGAAAACTCTACACTAAAAAATAAAAACAAGGTTAAAAATAGTAAAGCTGAGGTTTCAGCACGAGCTAACAACCTGCCTGTCAACCATATTCAGCCATCAACCAGTCAACATCATTCAAATAACTCCAACTGGCTGCTGCAGCAATTTCCAGTCTCTCAACAAAATAGATTTAATGCTCTGAGTGTAGAGGATTATTTCACAGATGAGGACGAACTGGAAGCAGAAGTTTCCAGAGCTAATAACAGAAACCCCAAGAAACGTAGGCGTACAAAAACGAAACTCCCCCAAAAAATAATACACAAAGTGTGAACAGTAACACTGAACAGAAAAACCCAAAAATACCATTGCCTCCACCCATTAATGTGAGCAATATCAATAATTTCGAACTTTTTCGACAAAATATAATAAAAAACACTAGTGAATCAACTAATTTTAAGGCGCTCTCAAATAGTGACATTAGAATTACCTTTGAAAATGAAAATGATTACAGAAATGTCAAAAAATTACTGGAAGAATTAAAAAATGAATCTAGCAACCAACTAGAAAATATTCAATATCACACCTACCAGCTGAAGAGTGAAAAGGCCTATAGAGTGGTTATCAGAGGCTTACCTTCTTCTATTAGTCACGATGAAATTAAAGCAGACTTAGAAAAAATGGGACATGAAGTCGCAGGTATTACCAACATATACAAAATGGTCACAATTGACGGTGTAAAAGTCAGGAAACACTTTCCATTGTTTTACATCGACTTAAAACAAAAAGACAACAATAAAGAAGTATACAATATCAAGAAACTTGCGTACTGTATAGTTAAAATTGAGCCACCTAACAAGACAAGGGGAATTCCACAGTGTACGAATTGTCAACAACTTGGACATACCAAGAGCTTTTGCTATCGTCAAACCAAATGCGTTAAATGCGCGGAAAATCACCACACGACAACATGCAAGAAAACACCAGATATAGCGCCTTCTTGTGCTCTTTGTCAAGAACAAGGGCATACTGCAAATTATAAAGGATGCAGAGTATATCAGAACAAAATTAAAAGTCAACAGAATAATAGAACAAGCGCAGTGCAGCGATTACAAACCAAAGTTGCTAAACCACAAACAGCAAACACACCATCCACAGTTGGATTATCCTATGCGCAAATCACCAAAGAGTCTAATAACACTGAAATTATTAAAATGCTTAGCCAAATTCAACAGTCACTTGGTCATTTAGCAGAGAGGGTGGCAAAACTGGAAATCTGTATCTATCCACCAAGCGAAAAAGTCAACATACTCACAAATGATTAACTAGTTCCTGCGCATTGTAGCTTGGAACGCTAATGGGCTCAACCAACGAGCCCAAGAACTGGAAATATTTCTCCATACAAACAACATTGATATTGCGCTGATTTCAGAGACGCACTTCTCCAACAAAAGCTTTATCAGAATAAGGGGTTTTAATTCCTACTGGACAACCCATCCTAGTGAAAGAGCCAGAGGTGGTTCAGCTGTACTAATTAAAAATAATATCAAACATAATCAACAAGAGGATATTCGTGAAAACTATTTTCAAGCAACTGTTATCTCAATCCAATATAATGGCGCAGATCTGAATATTGCAGCAGCGTACTGTCCTCCACGGCATACACCAACGAAGTTACAATTTAATAACGTCTTCAATAAGCTCGGTCCAAGATTTATTATTGGTGGGGACTACAATATAAAACATACAGCTTGGGGTTCCAGGCTTATTTCTCCTGGGAAAGGAAACACCTTGTTCAATGCCATTCATGAAAACAAATGCGAATATCTGTCCCCAGGGGGGCCAACGTATTGGCCAACGGATACAGGAAAAATACCAGATCTACTGGATTTCTTCATCATAAAAGGTATTCCTCTAAGTTACACTAGAGTCGAAGGAATTAACGACCTAACATCTGACCACATTCCTGTACTGTTGTCAGTAAGCGCTATAGTAATAAAGAAACAGAAAAAGCAAAACCTTACTAATAGATTCACGGATTGGGACATCTTCAGAGAAAAATTGGAAGAGCTAGTTGAATTAAAAGTTAGCATTAAAAGCAACGAAGAATTGTAACAACAAACAAACAATTTCATTGAATACACTCGAATGGCTGCCAGATTAGCTACTCCTGAATTAAAGGACAAAGCGGAGATTGAAGTCAAATACCCGGCTGAAATCAGGGAACAAATCAAGGCAAGAAAAAGGGCGAGGAGAATATGGCATCTCACCAGAAATCCCGCTGATAAGACAACTTTTAATCGAATAAGTAACAAAGTCAATAGGCTAATCAAAAATTTCAAACAGAATTGCCTCGATAACTACTTAAGCGGGCTAGGTCCAGAAATGGATAAGGACTACTCGTTATGGAAAGCAACCAGAAGATTTAAACGACCTGTAGTTCGAGTACCACCTTTAAGGAATGCTCAAGGCAGTTGGGTTCGACAAGACAAAGAAAAAGCGGAACTCTTTGCTCAACACCTAGCAGCAGTATTCCAACCCCATGACATTCAATCCAACATTGATGTAACACCTGTTTATCAACCAAATCAGGACTTTAAAAGAGTTACGCCAATGGAAATTGCTGAAGAAATCGACAAAAAATCTTAATCATAAAAAAGCACCAGGAATTGATGAAATATCACCGGGTCTATTCAAGGAACTTCCACGTAAAGCAATCATCTTGATCACATACTTATTTAATGCCTGTATGAGATTGAAGTATGTACCCAAATGCTTCAAAATGGCCCAAATAATTATGCTAAAGAAACCAGGTAAACCAGATGAAGAAGTATCATCATACAGACCAATCTCACTGCTTCCGGCCTTATCAAAGCTGTTCGAGAAACTGCTACTAAAACGTCTAAAGCCAATGGTAAACGTTCCTGATTTTCAATTTGGATTCAGGAATAACCACTCCACAATAGATCAAGTCCATCGAATAACTGCGGTAATAGAGCAAGCGTTAGAAGAAAAGAAATATTGTCCCGCCGTATTTTTAGATGTTTCCCAGGCCTTTGATAGGGTTTGGCATGAGGGATTGACATTCAAGATGAGCAAAATGCTACCACAAAACTATTGCAAGCTGCTTGAATCATACCTCTCTGATTGCCAATTCAGAGTCATTCATGAAGAAACAAGTTCCGACTTTTATCCAGCGATTGCGGGAGTTTCGCAGGGAAGCGTATTGGGTCCCCTCCTCTATCTTCTTTATACTGCGGACATACCTACGACGAATAAAACATTCATCGGCACGTTCGCTGACGACACTGTAATTATGTCAGTAGACGAATCTCAACCAAGAGCAGTGGAAAATCTTCAACGAGCAATGGACAACGTTACTAAATGGACAATTGACTGGAAAATCGCACTGAATGAGCTCAAATCAACCTATGTGACATTTACGCTTCGACATAAAAATAACACTCTTCATATATACCTCAATGGGGTGCAAGTGCCGCAGGCTGAATCGGCAAAATACCTTGGTCTGCATTTAGATTCAAGGCTCAACTGGAAACATCACGTGAGACAAAAAGCTGAACAGATACGATTGAAACAACGTCAAATGTACTGGTTAATTGGACATCATTCCAAAATGAACCTGTATTGCAAAAGACTGGTATACCAGACTATCTTCAAACCAATATGGATGTATGGTGCGCAGCTATGGGGTTGTACACATAAATCCAATAGAGACATTATACAACGAAGCCAAAATAAATTTCTTCGAATGGTCACCAACGCCTACCGATTTGTGACTAACAAGGAAATCCACAATGATTTAGAAATACAATTGATAGACGACGTTATCCAGGAATGTGCCATAAAACATGAAAAGAGACTTCTTACCCACACCAATCTTGAGGCCGTACAACTACTGGACAGTACAGACGAAGTAAGGCGGCTCAAACGAATCAAACCACATGAGCTAACCGTATGAAAATTATAAACCAAGGGAACTGGACACTGGTCCAGCAGACCCACACAAGTTTATGCTTATCTCATAAGTACTAATGTCAACCTTACTAATGAATTAATAATGTTTAAGATTGTAGTAGCCATATCAATAAAGTTGTTATAAAAAAAAAAAAAAAAAAAGTCGCGACCTCTAAACCATATTCGATTGACTCAATAATTTTTTATTTAAGTTCTTAGCATAACCTGACATTTCTAGGGGGTGCACCGTTAGATATCTCTACATTTTTTCACCCTATACCAGCGGTTTCCAAACTGTGGGTCGCGACCCACAGGGGGGTCACGTAATAACCTCAAGGGGGTCGTGAAGTTTTTAATTTCTGTTTTACATATTTAAAAAAAATACTTACAAACATCTATTTAATCACTAAATTTTAATGCAAATTTCTTATTGCGATATTACTTTATTAAGAATCCCTGTAAATGCCAATAATATTTTTATCAACTATATCAAAAACAGTCCTTTGAAAGCGAGATTATTTGGAGATATGGGAGCTGAATATAAATTACTCTTGCACTATGGTGAAGTACGTTGGCTATCTCGTTCAAAATTTAATCAAAGAGTGTTCGAACTTAAAGACGAAATTGCGATCTTTCTTGCTGAAAATCACAAAGATGAGGCATCTTCTTTTTGCAACGATAACTTTATTCTTAAACTTGCTTATTTAGTTGAAATTTTTAAAAAATTAAGTGATTTAAATAAATCAATGCAAGGTCCACAAATGCATGCTCTGATTCAAAAAGACAAAATCACGGCATTCATTAAAAAATTGGAGCTATGGATATCCAATTTAGAAAAGGATATACATGACATGTTTCCAATTTTAAATGATGCCGGTACCAGAAACAATATTAAAGCAAACAAAAATCTTTTTATAGAACATTTGCAAAGTTTATTAAAACATGTTCACATTATTCGACGAAATTGATTTTACAAAGTTTGCATGGATCCAGAATCCATTTTTGAATAACCAACTTGATGCATTTGAATTGATAATTTTCGAAAAAGAACAACTAACTGAAATATCTTGCGATACTTCATTGCAACAGGAATTGGATAGTAAAACTTTAATTCAGTTTTGGGGCACAACTTGAAAATGTGCTTACATTATTTTATTGTTTTATCTAATAAGGGGGCCGCCAATTTTTTCTTTTTTTCTTATGTGGGTCGCAGTATCAGAAAGTTTGGAAACCGCTGCTCTATACAAACAAGGACCACCATGCTGAACACGCATAAATTTCTGTCGGACAATTCTCTACAAATAATACACGTGAGGTTAAACCGCCTACATCTGATTGAATGTCACAGTTAAAGTGATCTATGACGACAACATAGTAAAACTTTCTACTTGCTAACGATTTAAGAAGATTCTTCGAAATTTATCACATTCCACTAAAATTGATGAATCTAAAATCTTGATCGGCAATCCGATATGACTAAAAGACTGGTAACTGTTTTATTCAGTTATTTCATTTAAATATCGCACACATCGTTGTAATTTAGAACGAGTTTTCGAAGAGCAAACAACGAATAAAGTTTTAATCAGACGCATGAATCACGCGATGGAACCGACATCTTATTTAAAAAAAATCTTAGAATTGGCGCACACTGAAGGGGGATAACATTTAGGCTCGTTCACTGTATTCTCTACATACGTATGTACAACAATCGTCTTAATCTATATCATGTACACTACTACATGAGTATGGTACAGTAGTAGTTTGAGTTTCTTTTGATAATTTTCTTAAGATTTCACATATACTCACATCAACTCTATATACATACTCGAATAATATAATTCTTATCAGTTGATATGAATATATAAAAAACATCTATAAACAATTTATTGTTTGCTTCCATTAGGATTTTTTTATTAAAGACGAGCGGAATAATTTTATAGTGTGCCGGGTTTTACTGTGTAAGTGATAAGCGCCTTATTATATTATGCGCTGAGTACTGTCAAGTTTTTGTAAATATGTAAATAAATATTTGCAATGTATATATAGATCGTATATATAGAACAATTACATATATCTGCGTTCTACGATATGCAAATCATCTTTGAGATGACAAAATCGAAATATACTCGTAAATGCCCCCAACGGAAGGCTATGCGGCATGCGGGCACAATTTGCTAGTGAAGCCGTTAGCCCTACTATTCCAAATGACTTTGCACTAATACCATAAACAGTAGTCTGGGGGGTGGAAGATCACTCATTTCTGGGATATAGGACTCACATTTCATAGACTTCTGGTAATAAAACAATTTTTTCAATTTTTTATTCATTCGAGTGGCACGATTATTAGAATGAGTCGACCAGATTTAATCTCGAACCATAAACAACATTTTAAATGTGTCAGGGCTACTTGAAACAGCCAATTTAAAGTGCTTGCAGTAATTATGCGAGTAGATATATATACCAAGACTCCTGCAGCGTATAATCACACCAAATATATACTCGCATGCGTTACGTAAATTGATAACGTTACAATAATTAGACGGACAAAATAATGTCAACCAAAAATTTATGTGTTCGATAAAACACAGAACAGTAAGTAAGTAAATTGTTCTGTTATCGGTTGCCGCCTTGTCGTTTAATAATTAGAATAACTTGCTTAAGTAGTTCTAACATACTAAATATATTCTACTGTGTCCTTGATGATATGAAAACGCTTGCATTTTCTACATTAATTATTTAGGGTATGTACGAGATACGAGTACGAGGTATATAAAATAATTGATGTTAATTCGTTTGTTTAATTACAATTTATAATTATGTGATTGATACTTGCTTATACGCTAATTAGGAAAAGGCAACGGGGACAAAAGATAGCAACGTCAGCAAAACAATTACTCGGTTAAGAGATCTCTACTATATTCACTTTACCTCCAATTAATTCGACGCATTTCATCTTCAAGTACGTATGAAGGTTGTCGTTCTTAATGTACCATGGGGCAATCACATTCCCTCGCAGCACTTTATTTTGGAAGCATTGTATCATTTGTAAGCTGTGAGGTTGCTAAACAACTACAAAAATTAAGAGATAAAACAAGAAATCAACGGCAAAATCTCGAAAATCGAAGGGTTCAACTATCAAATCAGATAGATCAAAACCCACAACCAAGCACCACAGGGCAAAGAAGATCATTTACCCAGGTAGTGAAAATGAAGAAAATGCAACTCCCACAACGCAATGCAAACTGAAATGCGAATGGGATTATGCAACATGTTCCAGAAATAGAAATATTTTTGAATTCAGAAAAAATCGACATTTTCTTAATATCTGAAAGCCATTTAGTTAAATCTTCGTTTGCTAAAATACGGGGTTATAACTTATGTCACACCATTCATCCAGCGGTACAAGAGGTGGTTCGGCATTGGTAATAAAAGAAAATATAAAACACCATTTAGAATCAAATATCGAAGAAGAAACAATGCAAGTCCTGTAAGGATCCAAATTAAACACAGACAGCTCACAGTTTCCGCAATATATTGTCCTCCCCGACATAACTTGAAAAGGGAGACCTATCTTAAACTATTTAAATCTGGACGTGATTTTATTATTGGAGGTGACTTTAATGCGACGACGATGCTTACGACGTCAAAAGGTAAAGAATTGCTTCAAGCAGGGCAGATATCAAAATGTGAATTTTACTATGTTGGTTCCCCAACATACTGGCCCAGTGATGGAATGAAAATACCTAACCTAATAGCTTTTATGTAGCAAGAGGTATATCCCAGAAATACATTTGCATTAAAGACAGTAATTCTCTAGTATCGGATCATACTCCGGTTATCATGACCGTCAGTGAAATGGTAATTCAAAGAGAGAGTGTACCCAGATTAACAAATTCAAAAACAAGCTGAGATCTCTTTCGTAAAGTAATGGTAAACATCAATCTTCAGGTACCGATAAGAAATTCTCACCAGTTACAATATGAATAAGAACAACTTAAAGAAACAATTCACTATACTGCTTTGGCAAGTACCGCCATTATACAAAATAAGAAGGAGCTTAATATATCTTACTCAAGGAAGTTAGAGAGTTGGTAAAAGAAAAATGGCGCGTAAAACCT
Source organism: Nephrotoma appendiculata (assembly GCA_947310385.1). Classification (NCBI taxonomy): domain Eukaryota; kingdom Metazoa; phylum Arthropoda; class Insecta; order Diptera; family Tipulidae; genus Nephrotoma; species Nephrotoma appendiculata. The sequence goes on from OX371223.1 coordinate 299,455,341, forward strand.
GGCAAATACCTAGAACACCGATGAACAAAACAATTCTTAACAATTTAGGTAACAGTCTCAAATCTCTCCTTAAAGAAGTTAAAAATGCATCAATCGACAGATATCTAGTTAGCCTAATCGATGAAAAAAAATCTAATTATTCACTGTGGAAGGCGATGAAGAGATTCAAAAGATCCAAAATGAAAGTGCCTCCACTTTAAAAGGAGGATGGAACCTGCGCAAGAGATCCTAAAGAGAAGGCTGATCTGTTTGCGGAGCATCTCGAGGATACCTTCCAACCACCACCAAGACCACCGGTCAATGAAAATATAATGTCAATTCACAAGCTAGATGATTTTGATATACGCCCGGTAACTCTCAAAGAATTAAAAGAAGAAGTAAAAAGCAACATGAATTAAAAAAGCCTTAGGATATGACTTGAGAAATAATCAAGGCTCTACCAGTTAAAGGATTTCGTAAGCTATTACACATAATCAATGTAAGCTTTCGGGTAAAATATGTTCCGAGGCAAAAGTAATCATGATAGCAAAACCTGATAAACCACCTAACGATAAAAAATCATACAGGCCAATTTCATTGCTACCAACTATGCCAAAGCTCTTTGAAAAATTATTATTAAATTAAAAAGACTTAAACAATAATTGAAGACCAACAACTAATTCCTCCACATCAATTTGGATTCAGAGAAAAGCATTCCACAATTGAACAGATGCATAGAATCACTAACATTATTGAAAGAACGTTAGAACGTAATAAAGTATGCTCCAGCATATTTCTGGACGACGCCCAAGCATTCGATAAAGTCTGGCATAGTGGACTGGAATTCAAGCTGCATAGAGATCTACCAAGACAATTATATGCCATACTAAGGTCGTATTTATCCGATAGATATTTTGTTGAAACAAGAAATGAAGAAACCATAGCCACCTTTGCAGATGACACAGCAATAGTCATGGCGATTAGAAGTAATGTCGCTGATGCAACGAGCAAACTCCAGTACATTTCCAATGCGGTTTGTTACTGGACCAGGTTACTGGACCAGGAAGAATCAAGCTTAATGAGACGAAATTCACGCATATTAACTTTACATATCAAAAGGCTTCCTATCTACCGATAGAAATTAACTCACGACCGGTGCCATATGCAAACAAAGGTAAATATCTCGGCATGATCCTCGATGCCAAGCTCAAGTGGAGAGAGCATGTCAAAAAAAATGAAGAACAAAACATTAAGTTCAGAAAAATGTATTCGCTCATAGGTAGAGGATCTGAGCTTACAATTCACAACAAGATGCTGCTATATCGGCAAATACTGAAGCCGATATGTTCCTGCGGTATTCAACTCTGTGACTTACAGATGAAATACAACAAAGATGATTTAAAAAAGCATGTTGCCAAACACGAAATAAGGCTCCGAGAATACGGAGACCCCTATATTCGCCATATGATAGATAACCCTGTCGTTGAAAGAATACTTCAAAGAACGAGGCCACCTAGTAAACTTACCAAATTAAAATTAGTATTTTAAATAGGATTAATTATAATTATGGAACTAACCATTGAGTTTCACCCTAACAAATCAGAATTGTTTAAGAAATGTAAACTTTGTAAAAACTTTAAAGATAAATTGCTAGATGAGCACAGTCTTAGTAGTAAAAAAAAATCATTTGTAAATTGGTTTACTTGGCACAACCCCAAAGTTGGATCCTATAGGTCCGGTCCATACAGGTTTTAACATTTGCCTGTATACAAAAAATTTGATGTTCTACTTTTCGTTTTTCTTCTTGATGTATTCTTTCCATCTTAGTTTAGCATCGGTGGTCATGCTTAGATATTCAGCTGTGGTTGCATATGGAATTTGATTTGAGTTGAAAACCACGGGAATGTAGTTTACATTTGTATTTGTAAAGTTGACGTGTACTGATTTAGCTTCATTGAATAAGATGCGCCATTTTTTAGTCCAGTTGCTCACAGTATAGTACCTTAAATATTCGATAAGTATCTCGTAAAAAGAATAAACAGAATAGACCGTGGTAAAATTGCTTAGGCAGGTTTCGATGCAGATTAAATTCCTTGTTTCCAAACTTTATCGAAAGCTTCAGCTACATCTAAGCAAATACTGGAGAATATCTTATTATTCTCAAGTGCACCCTCACCGACATCCGTTACTCTGTGAACTTGGTCAACTATATAGTGATTTTCTGTAAACCCAAATTGGTGTGGTTGAATTAAGCATCTCTCTTCTATTATAGGCTTGAATCGTTTCAGCAACAGTTTTTCACATATTTTTGATTTGACTGGAAGTAGTAATATCTGTCTATATGATTTTTTATCGTTCCCTGGTTTACCTGGTCTAGAAATCATAATTAATCGGCAACCTTCCATTGTCATAGTACATATGTCAATCTGAGGGCTGCATTAATTAGTCGCAAATCTGATTTTAGTTTTAAGTTCTAATATGGTCGCAAGTCTTATGTTAAGATCATCTACTTTGTTTACGACCGTTGTATCTTCATTTGCTGTTTGTCTCGACAATGGCTGACAAGTTTCTTCTAAATAAGCAGCAAATAGAGAGATTTTCTGTTTGTCACTTTTAACCCAGGATCCGCCATCATTTTTGATTGGTGGCAAATGCATTTTGGTTCTTTTTAGTTCCTTCGTTGCTTTCCAAAGCGAGTAATCGTCTTCCTTTAGTTCAGAAAGACCTCGAAATCTCTTATTTACGCTTACGTTCTATAAGTATTTCCACTATAAGTTGTTTTAATTTATTGCACAGATCATTGAGGAAATTTTTGTTTTGCGGAGCACGAGTCTGCTGCCAGATTCTCTGAGATTTCCGTTTCTCTCTAACTAGTTCTCTGACCTCAACAGGATAGTTGTGTTTCCTTGTGGTATTGATATGAGAAATCAATGAACTTTCCCAAGCCGGTTGGATATTATTATTAAATGTTTCTAGATCATCTTCCAGCTGCACCTTCGTTGCTTCGCCAAGATACTTATGTCCGCCATTCCACTAATTTCTTGAATAATTTAGGTGAATTATGATTTTTTATTATCATTGTACTCAGAGTCATGATCACAGGTGAATGGTCAGATGATAGTCTTTCAATGCACGTGTTGTCCTTTAAAACTCCTTTTATTACAAAGAATTCAAGAAAATCTGATATTTTATGTACGTCAGCAGGCCATTATGTTGTTTTATCGCCAGAGAGATATTCACAGTTATTATCGCGAGCTCCATTAAATAACTATTTTCCTTTAGTGGTTGTAAGTCTAGATCCCCAATAAGTATTATTTGAATTAAAATCGCCGCCTATGCTAAAATGTGATCCTACTTAGTAATTTAAAAGTCGACTGTAGTCCTCTTTTTTAACAGATGGCGTGGGGGACAGTAAATAGAGGATTCAAGTTTTATGGGTATAACTCGCAAAATTTCTTCTCCAATACCAGGCACTTCATAATGTTTAATATTATTTTACATAATTATGACCCTAATGCTGCACCAGCACTTGTAGCATAATCCAATGAATATGGTACTGAAATTTTTTACAAATTAATTACAAATTTGTTACACAGTTAGAAAATTTTTTACAAGTCCCGTTATCCTGCAATCCGTGTGTGGGCTGGCGTTAGACAAAGCTACACCACACTTTTCGTATTTTTGTTAATATTTATTGTATCGTACTGAGGGTGGTACTGGAATTTTTTACAAATTAATTACAACTTATCGGCATAGTTCAACCCCCAAAAAACTTCCCCTAGGGGTGCAATTCTTTAAAAACATAATTTTTGATTAAACCATGTTGTTGTCATTTCAGCTAATATTTCACTGGATCCCTGAATTTATTACAACAGCCCACACCCACAAAAATCAATCATAATGCATTGAACTTCTTTCATATGCAAGAAATAGGTATCCCTGTATTTATTACAACACCCCACACCCACAAAAATCGAACATACTGCATCGAACTTCCATCCTATGCAAGAAATAGGTATCCCTGAATTTATTACAACAGCCCACACCCACAAAAATAGAATAACCTTTTGATATTATAGCTAGTGTATTTACAGGACAATTATGACTCACTCAGGAACTACTGTTTACATTATTTGAAAACAGTAAAATTTTATGGAGAACACCAACATTCCCAAAAAATTTAGAGTCCTAAGAGTGTGAGTGCATTTCCTGATAGTGTTGTTTAAAAGCTGCGATATTTATTTTTGGTTTGTACAGTAGTCGATTGGCGTGATATAACTGAACTCCCCGAATCGGAAGATGCTACCCGGAAATAACGCAGCATCGTCACGCGTTTTACGATTCGAACTCGTTATATTTTTTTTTATTAAATATATTTTGGCATAAACATTAGCGAAACTATCGAAAATCCTTTGAGTGATTAAGGTCGATTGTTTGATGAGGGATATTGATTTCAGCAATTCGGATATTACTCGAGTGTTTAAGTGCCAAATCATTTGATCCTTCCTCAAAACCCAGTCGAACTCATACTAATAATTACCAGCAAGAACTTAAATCACAACCAATTTTTCGTAATTTCTAAAGCATTAGAAGATGATCGCATCGTGAAATCTGACAACGTTCGAGGTTTAAAATCTAGAATTTGTCATTGGAAAGAGCTAAACTCTCAAATAGAGCAAACGTCAACGCGCCAATTCGAATTCGCTACAACTATTGAAGTTCTTACGAAATTAGATTTAGAAATGCCCGTGGTATTGGCAACATATTTAACATCATCCGTGATCTTCAAAAAAGGAGTTCCACTAGGTTTTGTCTTATCACTACTACCTTTTGGTCATTCTCGACAGTGTTATGGTGCAAACTAACAATGATGCACCTAATGGAAACGAACGGCGCCGATATCAGAAACTTAATGATACTTAGACTACAATGACGATATACTCATACGTCTCATGTCAGTTCAAAACAAATTTGCCTCATGTTGAGTTAAAGATCAACGTTGGCAAAACTATACATTCTGCGGACATTCTATCCCTCATAAATAAGGCACGTGAGATGTACAACTCCTTGGGGACAGATTAGCGCACGTCGATCATTACTAACCATCACAAACTTCGCATCTTCGATACACACACAACTGCAGCAAATCCTCATCGAAATACGTCATTGTCAATTGAAATGCGTTGTTGGGAAAGACTACGATTTAGCATTTGTGCACAACCCGGAGGAAACCCGCAACTGCGGGCGTTGTAGATACGTAATGCAGATGCATTACTATCGCGGTGCAAGGAATGGCGAGGCCTTGGCTCTAGCTCAAACGAAACGGTGCTATGCTGTGAAAAGGAACTGTATTCATTATAGATTGAATATTCATTGGGCTGCCTTGGGTGTATAAGGAAATCAAAACAATAAAAAAATTCTTCAGGTCCTGTCCTTACAGGCTTTTTTTAAATTTTATTTCGCTAAACCAATCGCTCTCCCACTAATCATGGCTTTGGACAGCTCTTTGCCTAGTAGCAACGACCGTTCACCGCAGCTATAACTTAGTTTTTTGGATTTTTTTGCAGAAAAAAACACGTTTATTTCTAAAAATTGGTAAATTTTATTTTAATCAAAATATTTTCCATCGTTATCCATGACTTTCGACCATCTCGCTGGCAATTTATGGATTCCATCGACAAAAAAAATTGTTTGTCTTGCTGGTCGTGAAGATCGCTTTGCATTGATCGGAACAAATAGTAATCTGATGGAGCACAATCTGGTGAATAGGGAGCATGCTGTAGAATTTCCCATTTGAGTACTTCCAACGTATTTTTTACTTGTTTTGTGACATGTGGTCGAGCATTGTCGTGCAGCAAAATCACTCTACGCTGTTTGTTGGCTGTAATCGGACGATTTTCGTTCAATACATGGTTCAAATCTATCAATTGTTGTTGGTAACATTCACCAGTATTAGTTTCGTTCGGTTTTAGCAGCTCATAGTACACCACTCCTTTCTGATCCCACCAAATGCACAACATAACTTTACTTCCATGAATGTTTCGTTTTGCTGTTGATGTGGATAGTTCGCCTGGATGAACCCATCATTTTTTGCGTTTAGGGTTATTGTAGTAAATCCATTTTTCATCGCTAGTCTCAATTTGAGACAAAAAATGCCATGTTCGGTGTCTTGTAAGCAAAGAATTGCAAACCATTCAACGATTTTCAATGTGGCATTTTGCTTCTTTTTGAATCATTTTCGTGCCATGTAAACGTTTGCATTTTTTACGGTATTTTTTGCGTATCAGTTGAGAACGGCTGAAACGCTCAATATTTTTTTGTTGTGTTCGCAATTGAAAGGAGATGGTTCTTAAGAAAGAAAATTCTGGGAAAATCCACCGAAAAAGGAGAAAAATGATGTTTTACATATTCGATCCAGATGGCAGACCAGAAAAATTGGAAAACTTGTCTGGTAAACTTGGAAATTTCCGGAAAAACCCAAAGAAAATTGAACTTATACTTTCTATAAAATTTTGGAATTTTTGCGCGAAAGTGTGAAAAGTCGATGCAAAGCTTGAAAAATCTGAGAAAATCGTGAAATAATAAAAAGACAAAGTTAACAAGATAAATAAGAGATGGCGCTGAGGTGTGATCATTAATGCCACAACTCAATAGATGGCGTTGTACCTTGACCTAGGCGTTGAGCAATTTAACAGGTGTCTTTTTCGCGTTGTCATTTTCGATTGTGCGAACGTGTTATTTTTCTTACTGTTATTAAATTGGAAATTTGAGTATTAATTCACTGTTTTATGAGTGCGGTTATCAAATTGGCTTGCAGGATTGCGATTGATTTGATCAGAAATGATTTTTGATTAAAATGCCGGCTATCAGACGATCGAACCTAGGACGAAGAAACCGTAATTCACAAAATATATGCACGGTGTCCGTCAGAATGAAACGAAAGAGCAACGCGAAGAATTAAATGAACGGAGACGTGCTTATATCGGACAAATTCGCGCTGCACGGGCATCAGGTTCGACAAAACGTAACTCGACGAAGAAGTGCAGTGAACGTCGACTTGAATCGCGCAATTATGACCCTACAATCGCCTACAAAGATCTTCGCTGCGTTGATATTGTCTGCTGTGTGCCGACATTGTCAAGCAGCACGATCGAGATTCAATGAGCCAAATAGTACGAACGAATGTCCCGCTTTTGAATGCATAGCAAAAGAACGTATACGACGAATTGACGAAGGTGTGAATACTCCCGGTGGAATAGACAAAACCTTTTTGATTTCATTGCTTTTGGCCACAATTCGCTCGCGATCTCAAATAGCGTTATCTGTTGCATCATCGGAAATTGCAGCCACGTTGCTGGACGGCGGCCGGGCGGCACATTCTGCATTGAAGTTACCAATGAATATCAAAACGAATGACAAGCGAATGTGCTCAATTGCCAAGAACTCGGAGATGGCCAGGGTATTGCAAGAATGCAAAATCATTATCTGGGACGAGTGCACAATGGCACAAAACGATCATTGGAAGCGTTTAATCGAACGATTTACGAAGTGACTCAAGACGTTTTGGTGGAGTGTTGATCCTGATGACCGGCGATTTTTGTCAAACGCTAGCTGTAATTCCGAGATCGATAGCTGCAGAACTCGTAAAGTTTGTGGCGCTATGTGTTGAAGTTCCAGTTGACCACGAACATGAGAGTCGCGCTACAGAACGATTCATCAAATGCTGATTTTTCCAAACAATTGTTAGCGCTTGGCAATAGTTAAATTCCTGATGATGTTTCGACCGGATTAATTTCGTTCCTCTCGAATTTTTACATGTTCGCGACGTCGAAGGAAGAGCTTCCCACGAAAGTGTTTCTAAACATCCGCCGAAATTAAACACACGATTGGCTTAGCAAACAAGCGATTTTGACAGCGAAAAACAAGGATGTGGGCAGTCTGAATTACTTGATGCAAAACCAAATCTCTGGGGAAATGCATTGTAACAATTCTGTTGACTGTGTGACCAATCAAGACGGGGCAAACCACTATCCGACCGAGTTTTTGGATGCGCTTGATTTGCCGAGAATATCACCGCTCAACTTGATTCGCTTCAACTAACAACTCAATTTTTGATAGATGCCTGAGTTTGAATCGACATTTCAATCAATCCACTCAACTCAATCGTCTATTGAGTATTGAGTTGAGTTGATTGATTTTTTCTCTCAACAAAATCAATTTTCGTGAAGGGCAAAAGTATTTGGAACGAAGTAATTTGGAGCGGAACGAAGCCGGGTTAGGTAGTTAGATATATAATAAGATGGTCCTGACAATCTCTCGGCAGTATGGGCCGTTCAAGGCATTTCATCCTTAGTTAATTTACGCGCTTTAGAGGATATGTTCCACCTTATTCTAATCGAATTTTTTTGGTAAGCAGATGGCAGCTAACGTGGCTACAAGAGTCTCCGCTGTCTCTCAGTGGAAGTGTCTTCAGGCGGGACACTCGATGATAGTTAGATCGCTAAACCAATGTTGTGCTTCGATAAAGGTTTCCGGACTATCTGTCCTTCGAGAGAATCCTGGAGGAACGGATCAATGCTAGAAAACAAGGCACTGCAATTCTTCACGGACGGTTCTAAGCTAGACGGCAAGGTAAGAGCCGCAGTCTTCTGTGAGAAGCTTAATGTTAATATTTCCGTTAGTCAACCTGACTACTGCAACGTGTACCAGGCGGAAGTGATAGCGATAGGAGAAGTCGTGACTTGGTTGAAGCATAACGTGGTATCCGTGACGGATATCGCAATTCATGTGGACAGTCAGGCGGCGGTCAGGTCGCTAGAGGCGGTTTGTCTGAAGTCACGGGTGGCGCAGGATTGCCGATCATCTCTTAACGAGATGAGCGAGTATTTCAGCATCCAGATAATCTGGGTTCCTGACTGAGCAATTTCTCAACCGATTAAGATGGACTCGGTTTAAGATGAAAACGAATGAACTCGGGATGAATTTCTTTAGGAATAACAAGTACGAAAGGAACTAAGCCATTTCTGGTGGTTGACTGATTGGGCCAGAGTTCGATTTTGTATTCTATATGATTTATTGATGTGGGTCTGGAAAATTATCAACTTAAATTTAACTAAACCATTTTAAAAGATACTTTCAGGAAGATATTGACAAACCATTTCTTAATCAATTTATCTCAATCAATTTATAAGGTGAATCTGGAATTGCGGATGCGATTCTCATTTTTTCAAAAATTTGAAATTTTGAGTTTTTCAAAACTAGTTTTCGATAAATTTTCGGTGGAAAACAGACGGTAAGCTCTGCTAGCCATTTATCAGGCTGAACATTCGGCAAATAAATTTGAATAATGATTTAAAATTTAACGGATTGCGATCCAGCCAAGATACAACTTGTTAATCATCGCCATAAGAATTTACTTATTTGTATAAATGCTAAAATAATTTGCAATAAAATGTCAATCATCACCGATTCATTCGCGAACAAACAAACAGAAAATCATATTGCGAATAATTTCAAACACATTTTAATTGGCGGGCACACAAATGAAATGGCGCCATATTATACTATACCAACACAATTATTCAGTTAATCATTTAATAAAGCTGCTAATGTGTAATTAATTATACTTTAGTTGATCCATTTTTAATTGAAAATAATTATACCAAAAGTTAATTGTTCAAAATACACGAGCATATTACGCCAATGTGTATATATAGAGTGGCACATATGCGATAGCGAGTTGTAATTTTGCTCTGTGTCACAGCCCCAATAACATCCATTCCCAGCGTCTGGCGTACACTTTAGACGCACAATTTAATTAGTCTGTTCTGCACATATAGAGCGAGAGCAATAATAATTTTAATTTTATAATTGAATTATATTATAAACAACCACTGTGTACACAGAATGCTTCACTCGTATACGAATAAACACAAGATGATGTGATGATGCACTTTGATCTCAATCACGAACTAAATTGGCTGTTGTTGTTGTTGTTGTTTTTGTTTTAATTATTTAATTAAATTTGTTTTTGATTTTTATTAAATCATTTAAATTAATTTATTTGATAGAAAATTTTATTTTTTCATTATTAATATCAATTTTGGTGAGATATAGCCACGAATATTGAAGAATGAGGTCGAATTGTTGTTGCTGGGAAATTGTTTGCCCTACATATAGTAAAAATTGTTTTGGCATTTGGCCAACAGCTATTTGTTGGTAAAGTATTCAGAGTTTTTACGATAAAACAAGGCAATACAAATAAACTATGTAATGCCGAGCTGTATTGAAAATTTATAGGAGGTGTCCTGAAGAAAGAGGTAAGCAATACTCTTAATATTTTATCTTAATTTTTGAGTTGCTATTAGGATTTGTAATCCTACATACATCTAAGATGCCGAACACGCACGTGATCATCTTTCAAAAGAATGTAAAAAATTCAGTAACGGAGGTATTTAGAAAAATTCATAGATTAGAGGAGCAAGAGCAGACATAAGAAAAAGCATTGATAGAGTAAATCTTACAGTATTCAGGAACTGGGTCTAGCGAAATTTGTAATCTTAAAATACGAAACGGCCCGTTCCGTTTCGTATTTTAAGATTACAAATTTCTTAACGAATTACGATAAAATTTAATTTTTAGTTAGGGTAGGGATTCTATAGTGGAATTTGGTATGTTAGATTATTTTTAGTAATAAGTACACTAACGCGTATCTTCGATGAAGATCTGTAATCTGGCCATGCTGGACCAAACTTTGGCATTTCGTAACCAATGTTGATAAAATTTCATTTCTAGAATTGGATTTAGATTACCAAGATAAATTTAAGGAAAAGTTTTGGTATCTGCCCAGTGTCTGCACAATTAATGTAAATTCTAAAGGGTGTCCCAAAATTTACGCAAGATTTGAATTAAACAGAAAATCAATTAATTTATTGTTTGCAACCAAAAAATCATCGTGTTTTCATTGTTGAACACAGTGTTTCAAAAATAATGGAAGTTTGAATGCTGATTTTCCGAGCAAAACACCATCCTAAGCGATGATAGTCACGCAGTTACTGTTACTGGTGCTCAATATCGCGACATGATAACCGAATTCTTTTTGCCTGAATTGGATGATATTGATGTGGACGACTAGTGGTTTCAACAAGACGATGCGACTTGCCATACAGCCAGGCATTCCCCGGCCGTGTACTCTCTGGTTTCGGTGATCAAAATTTGCCCCCTAGATCATATGTGATTTAACACCATTGGGTTTCTTTCTATGGGGTTATTTGAAGTCAAAGGTGTATGTCAAAAAGCCCACATCCACCCGTGCAACGAAGAAGGAGATTTAACGATGCCTCAACGAAATTCAGCCACATATTGACAATTTGAACATTCGATTGAACAATTTGAAAATTACGACAAAAGAATGAGTATGCGCCAGTAAAGCCAAATTTCAATAAAATAAAAGAATTGTTTTATATATTTAAATCAAATCTTGCGTAAATTTTGGGACACCCTTTATTATCCATTTTGGAGGAAGTTCCAAAATTTGCCTATTTTTAACCAATAACGGTGCAATTTGGTTCACAGGATCACATTGGAAATTTGAAATGTATTTTGAACGAAGTTCTGGAGTGAGTCCACATTCGTCCATTTTTCTATAGAGTTGAATTACTTTCAATGGAAGGGCATAACGCCCAGTATAAACTCATTATAAAACTTAGTTCAAAATACATTTTATAGAACTACAATATAAACGTGAGGACCAAATTTCAACGTTATTGGTTAGAAATTAGTAAAGTTCCAACCAGAATAGCCAAATTTTAAAACTTCCTTCCATATGCATCTTATAATCTACTTTAATTGTGCCACATTTGCCAAACTACTACAATTTGTCTTAAAACGTATGTTACAGTCTAATCCCAATCCAATAAATTAAATTTTATCATATTAGGATAGTCTTCGGATGTCGGCACTTTCCGGTATTTGTATTTTGACCGCACGCAGTTTTCTAGCAAATATCGAAGTGAATGGACGAGCTTGTTCATTTACAATTGTAATTTTCCAATGTTTTAAAAGTGCGATAAATCAAAGTGAATAATCTCAAACAGGTGAGTACCACATCGAATTATTTCAAAATCAGGACAGATCACATTTTCTTTTTCGATTACTTCGTGAATGGTTGTGATTTCAGGTTGTGGATACCCTCTTTTTTCATTTAAAACGTCTATTTGACTGGAACATATTCCTTAACATTTTAACGTATTTAAAGGCATTTTAAGCCATGACAACCCCGAAGAACTCAACTGGATCAGCTTCAATTGATTTTCATGCGCTGGTTCGTGCCATTAAGGATTGCTTAGTTAAAACAAAGTACATTAAATCGATTGCACGAACCTATGGAATTGCGCGGAGCAGTTGGCAACGCTTTCTCCATAAAACGGAAGAGATGTTTGGCGACTTGTCATCAATGGACTTCATCAAATATGGTGAGTTTGTGTTTACTCTTCCTTTCCATCTCGGAAAATCATTTTGTGCTCAATGGGAATGTTTTTTAAAGGTTTTCAAACCGATCCACGAGGGAACTTGTCCAATATGAAGTGTGTCAACCATTATTACGGCTTCAGTTAACGAGCTGCATGAATTTGCGTATCAATTCGGTAAGAAACTTGTAGTTCAATATCCACCGATTTGGAATGACGATGAGAAAGCGGGCAAGCATTGGTATTACAATTGTATGCGCCACCATCCTGAGCCCGTTTTACGCACCCCGGAACAAACAACCATGCAGCGCGTGAAAGGCGTTTGCAAATCAAATGTCGAAAAGTTTTTCAAAACTATCGACATTTGATGGATGAATATCACTTCGAAGCAACGAATATTTATAACATGGATGAAAGCGGCTTTTCATCGGCCCGATAATGGCCTTAACCGTAAGCGCTGCTCTCAACAGTCTACCATCGGGAGTCTCATGCCGGTTATGCTAATGGTTCTGGCTGGATGTACCAGCACGATTTTGTGCGCTATATGCATCATTTTATAAATTTCGCAAAATCTTCGTTAGCTTCCCCTGTGCTGTTTCTTCTCAACAACCATGCTTCGCATGCAGTGCATATTATTTCTTTTCTGCCGCACTGTAGCCACAAACTACAGCCACTGGATGTGTCTATTTTCGGGCCGATAAAGACCTATTACAAGTCACAGTGTTCTGCATGGCAAAAAAATAATGCCAACAAAGTAGGACTTTAGATCATTCAACCTTGCTCTCTCGATTTGAAATTTTTAATTCGCATCTCGATGACCTCACTCGCCTTGTCTTTAAGACTCTTGATTTGGCATTGAGACCCAAAATAATTAAATCTAGCTTCAGAGCATCCGGAATTCATCCTTACGACCCAGACATCTACACTGATGTTGATTTTATTCAAGCGGTCGAGCGGAATGTGGAAGAAGCTGGCTCCGAGGACCGCAGTGATGAAGAGGAGCAGCATCGAATCGTCTTTCTTGGGGCAGATATTCTACATGAAGTGAACGGGATTACCACACCAAAACCTTCCACATCTACAGCCCTCGTCAACGAGCCGCTTATCAGTCTTGGCCGAAATTGGTCTCCTGCAAGCAGCTCGACTAAAAAACCCACCGCTGCTTTAAAGAAGAGAGCCGCTAAGCGAGCACCAATCCCACATTCGAAGAAGAGTAAAAAAAGAAAGCAACTGCACCTAGCAAACCGTCGGCCAAACGCTCTAAAGAAAAGAACTCTTCACCATCTGATATTTATATCGACTTCTGCATCATCTGTTTGACGCTCCTGCGATCAAAGTTGACCGCTGCAAATTCCATCAAGTGCAACACGTGTGATCGGTACATGCATTTGAAGTGCACTGACACGCATTCCAGTTATTTCACATGCAAACATTGTGTTTCTGACTTGGACGATGAGTTGTTTGTTTTTTTTTGTCTCTGAAGGCCTTTAAAATTAATAAACCTCGAAATTCTTTAGAATTAGGTGCATTTACTTTTAATTATTCCCGTTTCCAACGAATTTTCGAAGGATGCCCACAACCGGTTACGATTTTTTATTGCCAAAAAAGATGACTACGAAATTGGTCATACAATTTTTCTAGTTGACGGAATCGAAGTAGATACTTTAGCAAACAGACTCAAAGGAAAATTATGTGTCAGAATCAGAACTGTACTCACAACCGGAGACTCTCCCCTACCATTAAACACTTATAAACTTAATTTCAAGATGATTGTTTAAGAAAGGCAGAGTTCCGTCTAGCATTTTAAAATTCCAATTATAATTTAAGATTTTATTCTGCAGGAATGGTATTTTTTTTAAAGAAAAATGATACAATCAATAATTCTCTGTTATGAAAGTGCTGCCTCTAGCGGCCAGTAGCCGTATTACATATATTTTTTATATATCTCACTCCCGGACCATAGCGGTGTTTTGAGTACTACGGTGCTTCAGATAAATATGTGACATTCTTGAATGAAATGCGAGACCAAAAGTATAACAACAAAATTATTGCTTAATCCAAAGCCTTTCAAACGATATGCCACATGATTAAATAGGAATAAGAAAACAATTTTAATGATATGCGACAAATTGTTACGATCTCGCATTTTGGTTTGACGGGCAATTAATTCAGCGAGCAATTAATTCATGGGCGAGATAGTTGCTCAACGAAAATTCCTCATTTAAAGTTTTGCAAATTAATGATTTTTTTTTTGTGAGAGTAGTGTCATCTAGGTTTAATTAGTAGCATTAGAGATAGTTTTATAACAGTTTTGTGGTGTTGCAGATTATAGCGAAAGTGTGGAATGAAAAGGAAAGTCCGTGACAGGTGCAATGAACGCAATGAGTGAGTCATTTGGGAGATTCGGTACTGGAAAAATAAAAACAGAAAATGAGTACCGGAAAAATAATAAGTGTGCTAAGTGAAAATATTGGTGTAATTAAAAATTGTAAATGGTGTTTTGTTTTAGTGAATATGAAAAAGGACGGATTAATAATTTTTTTTAGTTTTTCCGAGCTCAGGTACCAGATTAGGAACTAACTTAACAACCAAGTACCAGATCAGAAATTTTAGTGTTATAAAGAACAATCAATATTATCAATATTTTGTTATTATTAATTTTATTTAGAAAATAATTTAAAGCTTAGGCCGAGCCTGAACATGGACCACCCACATATTCAAAACCACACGACAAAGACCTTTATTTGAGCCAATTTTGATCTAAGCGGACTCCTTCAGAACTGTAATGCTCCGCAGCTAATGAATGATGGGACGTAAGCGCATGAAAGTGCAGTACAGAGTAATGAATGCAGCAACACAAAAAAGTGACATCCGTCCTAAATTATCTTTAGCTACTGCAAAACTCGCTACAAAAGTTTATAAAATTAGAAAAACTGCAAACAGGTTATCTCTGATAATTTAAGTAATTGATCGGAATACGACTTATGCGTCATGGAAATTCACAGTTAGAAAAAAATTAGTATCCACTTTGTTTGAGTGCCTTAAACCTGCACCGATCAAATTATCCCGCCTCAACGTAACCTAAACCATAATTTGTTACATATTTTTACTGTTACCGTTTTCGTACACCACACCGCCACCAGAGATTGGGTTAAATATTACTCCATGAGGTTTGAAAACGGCAGGTCAACCTTACCCAGGTGTGTAATAAATTATTTTTGTGTCAGATTATACGGAATTGGCTTCAAACGATATGGTATAAGGTCAGTTATGTAATATAAATGTCGAATTTAACACCATAAATTATTTATTTCAGCAGACCGCTACCAGATATTGTTAAAAATAATGTAATACATCGGCCTTGTCAACCTTACTCGAGCGTGAAATAAATTATTTTTGTTTAATATTAGAAGGGATTAGCTTTAATGTAATATGAGCTGCAAATATGTAATTTAAATGTCGGTTTCACCAAATACAATAATTTATTACACCGCCACGATATATTGGGTCAAATGTTACTCCATGGCCCTTGTGGAGGGAAAATTAACCTTACCTAGGTGGTTAATAAATTATTTTTGGACCAGGTTAGACATAATTGACTTCAGACGGTAACGATAAAATTGACCTTTAAATTACAAATTTAAAGCAATTACCGTCTTACATGACACAAAAATAATTTATTACCCACTTCGGTTTAAGTTTAATTTGTTCTCGTGGCGGTCTGGTGTAATAAATTATTAAAATGATTAAATTGACGTTTTCATTTGAAGTTTGACGTTTGAAGACTATTTTTCAGTTTTCACCTCTTACAAATTTGCATTCATCTGTGTGCGATTAGTTTTATATATTAAATTTAACTGAATCAATGAAATGTAATTAATTTGTAATAAATTATGGTTCAAGAGCTGCGTCAAAAGTTATAATTTTGGTTATTAATTATCCGGCTCCAGCTGTTAATCAGTGCCAATAATTACAAACGAAAAGAAAACTAGAAAGGATTTAACAAAGCAACAAGAATAAAGCTTCAAAAAGAAAGCTGCAACAAAAGAAATACAATCAAACAGCATCAGCATCAAGACAAAAAAAAACATTCACTAACCGTTACCGCAGTTTATTGTCCACCACGATATAACCTAAAAAAAGATGAATTTATAAAAATCAAGCAAAAAAGTAAAGAGCTTCTCGAAGCAACAAATCGGCTTTGAGTGGTAAAAATTAACTAAAAAAATTAAGAGACCTAGTTGTGACCGATTATGGTTAAAGAAATGTTATCGTTAGAAAACTTCGGCGTGAAGAAGCCTGATATCATTTTGGAAACCAGAAATGATAGACACACGCGCGAGTTATTGGGGACAACCACGATCCACCGAGAGCACCGGATTAGAATAGACCTGCGCTGGAAATCTGATGAAGTTAGTTAGTTAGTTAGTTAGTTCACAGATAGTTCACCTGTGGCGCAAAAACGATTAGCGTGTCTCGAAAAGAAGATGCAACGAAACCATGATTTGGCCGAAATGCTAAAGGAGAAAATTTGTCAGTATCTTGTCAAGGGCTATGCGCGTAAGTTGTTACCACATAAATTGATCGAATCATTTCAAAGAATATAGCATCTACCCATATTTGTGGTGAATAATCCGAATAAACCGAATAAAGTTCGCATTGGCCTGGAAAGTCAACGGAATATCGTTAACAATATCGTTGCCAGGAGTAATTCACAGATTTAGGGAGATAAGAGTGGCCATCAGTGATCTAATAAATGATATGTTTCACCAAATACGCATTCGAGAAGCCGATCATCAATCTAAACGGTTCCCGGAGAGGCGGGGATCCAAGTAAAGAACCTGACGTTTATGTGATGCAGGTTATGACGTTTGGAGCAACTTGCTCAACCAGTTTGGCGCAGCATGTAAAAAACGTGAGGTTTTGCCGAAAAGTATCCGCAAGCTCCTGACGCAATAAAGATCAACCACTATGTGAACGACTGGTTGGACGGCGTCGACACCCCGGAGGAAGCCATTGAACTAGCAAAACGTGTCACAGAAATACAAAAACATGCAAGGTTTAAAATAAAAGATCAGAGGTCTAATGCTCCGGTGATATTATCAACATTGGTACTCTGCCGGTACAACGTCAGAGGCCAATAAAGACCTAAACATTAGCTCGGCACTAGAAGGCGAAAAAGTACTAGGAATGTGGTGGAGCACTGAGACCGACACATTTAGTTCCTCGTTATCTCACCGGCAACAGGATAGTGATCTCTTGTCGGGTGAGAAGCGAACCACTAAGCGTGATTTCTTAAGGATTCTAATGTCCGTATTCAATACTATAGGCCTTTCGCTTTTTTACTTAGATTTCGCCAAATTTCCACTGCAAGAGGTTTGGAGATAATCAATCGGCTGGGACGAAAGGTTAAACGACAGCAATTCGATTGATGCTATGGAATACAAGGATCTTCGTATATGTGGCGACAATATCCACTGCGCCCTGGTTGCAGCTAAAACTAATGTCGCACCGCTTACACCATTATCAATCCCACGACCGACTTGAGTTAAAAGCGGCGGTACTCAGTGCCCGACTAGCTAGCAGCATTGGTGATTCCCACTCGATTCACACTCATGAGCGTATATTCTGGTCCAATTCACGAACGGTTCTCTGCTGGCTACAATCAGACTATCGTAAATATCATCAGTTCGTGACACATCGTGGCAGAATGGAGGCGGCTTTCCACCAAAAATAATGTAGCTGATAATGGCACAAAATGGAAGAAACTGCCAGATTTGAATTCATCGAATCGATGGCTGAACGAGCCTGAATTTCATCGACTAGCTGAACCATGGTGGTCCAAACAATCCCAGGATATCTACGAAGCTCCCATTGGAGAACGGCGTCTCACTACTATACATATACAGTCAAATATTATCAAGGTAGAGCGATTTTGCAGCTAGTAATGCTTTCTTCGAGTGCAAGCATATGTGTTGAAGTAGGTAAATAACCTAAGATGCAGAATCCATAATATTGCCATTACCGGAGGGTCCTATCAATCAAACCGAGCTTGTTAAAACAATCACTGAGCTCCATCGTCGAGTCCAGTTCGATGCCTATGCTTTCGAATAGATGAACAAGCGAACATTCCGGAAAGCAGCCCTATTTATAAGAGTTCAAACCATATTTAGACAACGTTGGCATTTAAGGATAAAAGGGAATATTGAAGCTTCGGAAGATGCAGGTAGGGATCAAAAGCGACCAATATTGCTGCCGAAAATCATAGGGTGACTTATCTGAACCTCGTGAGTCACACATGGTTTATTTACCGACAGCTCGGCATCACCACCTATGGGTGGCTGCTGGGAACGTCTGATGCGCTCAATCAAGAACACTTTATACTGCATATTAGGCCTCAGCACAACCCACGTGACGAATTGCTTCGAGACTCGTTAATAGAGATTGAAAACATTGTCAATTCTCGTTCGCTAACGTTCGTTCCCATTGACGGCGCAAATTCTTAAGCCCTGACACTAAACCAGTTTTAGTTGGGATCATCAAGTGGCACGGACCTCAGGCCAATTCAATGCTAAGTGCCTGATAGTCAGAAAGAACTGGTGGAAGTAACAACATTTAGCGAACTTAAATCAGGCAATGACCACATCGTTCATAACAAATTACCACGAAATTAAAAAAAAGGATTAATAATTGAAACAACCCTTGCCTAGGATGGGCAAGTGAGAAGTGCTGTCGCACAAACCACTAGTGGCATCTACGTAAGCCCGGCCTTTAAATTGGCTGTGTTGGATGTGTACCCGGAAAACAAGGCAAGCCGACATCTTCAAGAGATGTAAGTCAACTTACCGGGTTGGAGGATGTTGCCACATGTTTAATCATAGGTAGCCAGCTCTGTTGAATATATGAAAATATAAATATAAAAAGGATTTGACAGAAAAAAAAAATAAGTTTACGAGTCTATGGAGAAAGGTCAAGAAGTCGAAACTAACAATAAAACATAAGAGAAAAATTATTAAAAATTTAAAATAAAAAGTGATTTTGTGGTTCGAATCCCAAATTTTATATGTGTAATTTGAGTTGTGAGGCTTTTTATTCGTTTTATTGCCGTTACAATAAATAGTCAATATTTCATATGTCAATGAGCGTAGGTAGGCTGATTTTTTGTTTTTCTGGAAGCTGTGCAAGAAGCAATGAACAAAAAGCAGAAGCCTTTGCTGATCACATAGATAGTATATTTCAACCGAATGAGGTACAGGACGGCGAACAAATCCAAGAAATAGAAGAAACTGAAGATCAAGAAATCACCCAGACCTCTCTTGCGGAAGTGATTAAAGAAATAAATTCAATAAAAGCGCAAGACTTTGACTTTTTAACAAAAAAAGACCTTAAAAGTTTCCCAAAATCGGCATTAAAAGCCAGGAAAACCCCCAACGAAATAACGCCTCATACACCAATATCACTATTACCTATTATGACAAATTATTTGAAAGACTCCTATTAAAACGAATAAAACCGTTAATTAAAAGTAAAGAACTCATCCCTATCCAATATGGATTTCGAGATAGACATTCCACAATAGATCAAGGATAAGGGGCATCATAGAAAAAGCACAGGCTCAGGCTTTTTGCAAAATCTGGCACGACGGAACTGTTGCTGAAACTTAGGAAGGTTTTACCTTCTTGGACCATACATTATAGAGAGACGCTTTCGTGTTAAACAGGAACAAACCTAGGCAGAAGTTAAAAAAATCTAAGCTGGAGTACCATAAGGTAATGTCCGAGCGACTGTACTACACCTTCTATTCACACGCGATATGCCAATAACTGATAATACATCAATGGGTATATTTACCGGTGACATAGCTATGCATCAGTACGTCACACCATGGAGGAAGCTAATAAACTTCAAAGTGCGATAGACAGAATTAACTTATACACAGCAAAATATCAAGGCAGATGCTAAATTGCGATGGAAGGTACATGTCAAAAAAAAAAACGTGAAGAGCCAAGACTCAAACACAGAAAAATGTACTGGCTTTGTGGAAGGAAGTCCCAATTGTAAACATGTAATAAACTATTGTAATATGGTATTCAGGCTGTGGAGTTCCAACGATTCCAAAATAAAGTACCGAGAGATATTGTTAATGCTCCTTGGTACATACGTAATAGCAAACTTCATCCGATATGAAAATGAAATTTAATTGCTTATCATATTTAATGAACACCTGACTAATCTGTTGCAAATCACATGAATGAACACTATCAAAGAGAAGGTGTTCATAGGTAGCTGAAACTTCAGTTGCTAGTGTGTAGCTGTTACGATAGTGGTCAGCTTTGTCTAAAAGTGGTTTGCTCAAAAAGACAAAACAGTTCAGAACGAGAACTCTCTTCGAGTCCATTATAATTTGAACACAGATAATCTCAAGTGCGTTGGCATTAGGAATTAAAAACTCATGGTTTGGAAGACATGAGCGGATAGCGATAAAAACTCCACCTCCAACTACTCAATCAAGTATATTATAACGGTGCTTCTGGTATACTGCAAAGTTCACGGAAAAACCTATTGATTAGAAAAACTACCATTCAACCAGGTCTCAGTCAGTGCAATAATGTCATGAGATAATACCAGGTGTATAAATATGAAATGCGGATTTCAGACAACAGATGGTGCGCCAATGCTGTTTGTGTCATAAAAATTTGACAATGCGCCATTTTGTTGTGTCATCAACAAGTGTGAGACGCGCACGAGTTATAAATTGCAAAAATGTGTGCATAGTGTTTTATTGTTGTGTTCAATATGTCGAAATTTATACCGATCAAAGAGCATTCGCCGACAGCATAAGTTTTTTGTTTTAATTCGACGAAAACTGCTGCTGAATCATCCCGATTACTTCAAGAAGCTTATGATGATGCACATGCTCCATCGCAAGATACGTTTAAACGATGGTTTCGGCGTTTCAAAAGTGGTGACTTAGATGGTGTAGACAAGGAACGTGGAATACCTCCAAAAAATACGAAGAAGTGGAAATGCAAGCAATGTTGGCTGACGGAGATGATTCGCAAACACAAAAACGACTCGCCGAGCAATTCGGCGTTAGTCAAGAAGCTGTTTCCAATCGGCTACAAGAGATGGGAAAGATTCAGAAGACCAGTAGATGGGTACTACATGAGTTGAACGACAGGTAAATAGAAAAGCACAAAACACATGTTACATTTTGCTCGTACGATAAAAATAGAAGTGGTTGTTGCATCGAACAGTTACAGAGGATGAAAAGTGGATTTATTTTGAGTCCCAAGCGCAAAAAATCAAGAGTGGACCCAGCCGCACCATACACATCCACCGCAAGGCCGAATCACTTTGACAGAAAGACGACGCTCTGTGTTTGGTGGGACCAGAGGGGCGTGGCGAATTACGAGCTGTTCAAACCTGGGGAAACAGTTAATACTAAACGTTAAAAACAACAATTGACCGATTTGAATCGTTCGCTGCTTGAAAAAAAGCCAGAATACCGAAAGAGGCAACAAAAAGTTTCTTCATGACAATTCTCACGACATGTTGGAATCACTCAGCTGGAAAGTTTTACCTCATGCGGCTTACTCACTAAACTTGGTTCCTTCCGATTACCACTTGTTTGCATCGATAGATCAAGCACTTGCTGAACAGCGTTTTGGTTGGTACAAAGATGTGAAAAATGACTCGACGAATGGTTCACAGCAAAAGGGGAAGATTTTTACTACCGTGGTATTCACAAATTGCCCGAAAAATGGGAAAAATGTATAACAAGCGATGGAGTATACTTTGAATAATGCACCTTTATCATTCAATAGGTCATTCATTTAACAGGTTTGGTTAGTAAAAAAAATCCGTATTGATCAACAACATTGAAAGCGTTTTTGGTGTTTTGGCGAAGAGATCGGGCAGTTTTGTCGTGATAAAGGCACGCCAGCAAGCTGGAGATACTAATTCCGGAAAAATGTTGTAGAAAATCAAAAATTTGAAAGAAGAACAGAGCTTAAACGCAAATTTATGGCATTTTATCCCACATGATATAATGTTGACTTTAAGACTGTTTTTTTATATGAGCTAAAACATCTAGTGCCGGAGAGAGACAGAGAGAAAACATCTTCTGTGAAAACATTTTGGTACTGAACAAGGGGCAAGGCTAAGACGACATCAGGTTTAGAGGCTAGAGGAGAGTTCTAGGTTGTGGGTTGAGAATTAGTAATCGGTGTGAAGGGATTAAGCGTGGTGGTTGTAAATGGATTTGATAGAATTGTATCTGCAGTTTCGAGAGATAACAATAAAGGAATAGGATCGATGTAGTATTATGTAGGATTTCTTCTTATTCGTCTATGGAAAGCACTGACGAAGATTGCACACTTGTAGCAAACGGCACCACATGCTTAAGCTCAGAAATAATATTTGTCAGTGTGTTAAACACTTTAACAGTATTATTGTGCAGTGCTCTGAGTGGTAGAAGAGTTTGGGTTAGTGACTTGCTTGGAATGGTCTTTATTGTTTGTGAGATTACATAAAAAAGAAGATGGATTGGTTGTCTATTGTTAATGAGTGACAATGGACCGTCTGGCAATGATGGTTTTGATGATTTTAATGGAGTGATGTTTATGTAACGGAGAACGACAGAAAACTTGAGGAAAGTGATAATACCAGTGATAATACCAGGTGTCGGAGAAAAACGCACATGGTCCGCAACGCAAGGATTATGTCGCTAAAAGACTGAGAAATGCGAAACTTCTTGCAGGTGCGGCGATGCTCTTGGATATTACCGGAACAAGAGAAACTGCTGCCAGGACGAATTTATATAGGTGTAATAGTACGTTTAGGATTTGATGGGCCATTGAATAGGACACTGAAATATTTCTGAAGGCTGTCCAGCGTGGAAGGAAGCGAGACTTTTGCAGATTTTATAAAAATCAGAAAGAGATCATGAACATTCTTCATTGAAGATCGACATAGTTTTTGAATATAGGGCAGTACCCCCAGTAGGGAAATATGTGGAACGTATCACAAGGATGGAGGACCATTGAATTGATCATTCCAAGAGATAGGAATATAATGACATTTATAAAATAGTGACATCTAGATGTAAGCATTAGAAGTAGTTTTATAACAGTTTAGTTTTATAGTTGTAAAATGTGGAACAAAAAAAATGTTCATGTAGAATCTGGAATGTTCAGCGCGATATAAGTATAAATACGGTTGCGATGAACAAACATAGTTTAAAAACGAAAGTGAACAGTGCGAAAAACTATTAGTGGTGTTTAAAGTGGAATTAGTGGTGTAATTAAACATAATCGAAGATGGCCCGTCAAATTTACTGTGGTATTTACAATCTATGGGAGTAAGGTAAACTACAATGGTTAATATTGTACAAATAAACCTGCATCACATTTTGATTACTTATTAAATACCAACCTTTTAGTTTGCAATATTGGGCGAGAACCGACATTCATTGTTAAAAATCGACAGGAGGTTTTAGATGTGACCTTTGCGTCAGAAACGATCTTTCATATGATCAGAGGGTGGAGAGTGGCGAAGGAGCACTCATTCTCTGATCACCGATATATAACATATAACCTCAACATCAAACCTGTTGACCGGAAAGCCTTCAACAATCCCAGAAGGACAAACTGGAATAACTATGGGGAGGTGTTGAAGGAATTATTGCCGCTGGAGGTTCCTGCACCTCCGGCGACTGTAGAAGAATTGGACTACATGGTAGATATTATCACAAAAGCATGCAATCTTTCATTTAATGCTGCGTGCTCCCTGATAAAATCTAGGGGCAGGCAGAAACCGATATGGTGGGCCAAGGAGTTGGGAACCTATTGGAGAGCGTGTAGGGCAGCTTTTAATAAAGCTAAAAATACAAGGGAGGTTCGGGATTGGGACTCCTACAAGAAGGACCTAAGAAAGTACAAAACAAGTTAAGGAAGGCACAAAGGAGGTCTTGGCGACTCTTCTGTTGTAAGATCGAGGTTTCTGAGACTTCTCACCTTAGGAAAATTCTGGCTACTAACTAAAAACTCCTAGTTATTTAATTAGACCAGACGGGTCATGGACAGCTTCAAGTGCGGAATCATTGGAACTCCTCATCGAGACCCATTTTCCGGGAAGCTTTGATGACTCGATGAGCCTGGAGCTCTTCGAAGAACATCTTCAATAGAGATGGAGGGCATCGTGGATAGGGGCCGAATCCGGTGGGAATGGCTGAACGGTTTTAAGCCTTATAAATCGGTGGGCCCGGATCGGATTATATCAACAGAGATCCAAAGGAACTCGGCAGTCATCCTCCCGTGGTTGGATGGTATCTTCAGGGGATGTCTGAAACTGGTCTATATTCCTAGAAAATGGCCGGAGGTCAGAGTGGTCTTTATCCCGAAATCGGGTAAAAGCTCTCATGCCTATCCAACGGATCTGAGACCTTTAATTCTATCATTCTTTATGTTGAAAACCTTGGAAAGGTTGGGGGATGTAGGTATTCGATCAAAAATTGAGCCAAGGAATTGGGCAATGTCACAGCATGCTACTGCTAGGTAAAGCCGGTAGAAACAGCTCTGCACGATCTGGTACGCATGATTGAGAAGTCAATTTACTCGCAAGAGTTCTGTATGGTAGCATTTCTCGACATTGAGGGTGCCTTTAATAATGTAAAAACGGAGGCGATCATGGAAAGATTGTAATTTTTGAACGTGGACTATCCCATAAGTAGGTTAATAAATCAGATGCTGGTAAGCAGGATTATTACCTCGGAACTGGGGGAGGCCACCATAAGAAGGCCAGTGGTTAGAGAAACCCCGCAAGGAGGTGTAATGTCCCCCTTTCTTTGGAGTGTTGTGATAGACTTGTAGCATATGCAGATGATGTAGCGATAGCTGTCTCAGGCAAATATCTGGACACGATTAGGGATGTTATACAGAATGCACTCCTGATCATTACGAAATGGGCCAGCAAATGTGGATTAGGAATCAACCTTTCTAAGATAGAGCTGGTACTATTTACTAAGAAATATAAAATTCCAGTAGTTAGCCCTTCTACCGTGAACTGCATTAGACTGGTTTTTGCTAACAAAGCGAGATTTCTGGGCATAATCTTGGACAGTAAGCTCAGCTGGAAGCCTAACACAAGATGGGGTTTGAAGCCAGAGCTGGTACACTGGCTCTATACCGTAGTGATAAGACCTGTGCTGACGTACGGGGTGGGCATGTGGTGGCCAGCTCTGGAGAAGGTGCAAAAACGGCCTGCATACCTATAAGCGGGGCACTTAGGTCAACACCTACACGCGCTTTAGAGGTTATGTTCCACTTTATTCCAATCGAATTTTTTGGTAAACAGATGGCAGCCAATGTGGCTACCAGACTCTCGGCCGTCTCTCAGTGGAAGTGAGTTCAGGCGGGACACTCGACCATAGTTAGACCGCTAAGAGAAGAACTCGCGAATCTAGATTATATTACACCAACGTTGTGCTTCGATAAAGGTTTCCAGACCATCTGCCCTTCGAGAGAATCCTGGAGGAACGGATCAATGCTGGAAAACGAGGAACTGCGATTCTTCACGGACGGTTCTAAGCTAGACGGCAAGGTAAGAGCCGGAGTCTTCAGTGAGAAGCTTAATGTTAATATTTCAGTTCATCTCCCCTGACTAGTGCAGCGTGTACCAGGCGGAAGTGGTGGCGATAGGTGAAGTCGTGACATGGTTGAAGCATAACGTGGTATCCGTGAGGGATATCGCAATTTATATGGACAGTCAGGCAGCGGTCAGGTCGCTAGAGGCGGTGTATCTGAAGTCAAAGTTGGCCTTGGAATGCCGATTTGGGTCCCTGGTCAATCGGACGTCATGGGAAACTGCAGGGTGGACGAACTAGCTAGGTACGACACGACTCTCCAGATAAAGCCGGAAAGGGCAGGTCTGGGGAGACCTATAGCAGCGCTTAAATTGGCGCTCAGTAAGAAGGCAATCAATCGTGTTGACAAACGAGAGGTGAATCAACACCCTCACGTGCAGGGTAGCAAAACAGTTTTGGCCAAAACTGGACCTGCGGCCCTCCAAAGCACGAGTATCCATGAGAAAACGAGAGGTAGGATTAGTCGTAGGGATACTGACAGGACACTGCCTTTTTGGGGAGCGTGCGAGAAGGCTGGGTCTACAGACGAATGACTTTTGTAGAAGTTGTTTGGACGAAGAGGAGGAAGAGACGTTAGATCACTTCCTATGCTCGTGTCCGGCACTGGCATACAAAAGACATAAGTATTTAGGTGTGTACGGTATGGACAGCCTTTCGGATCTCGCGAACTGTGGAGTGCGAGATATTTTACGCTACATAAGTAGCTCTGGATGGTTTTAGCGGGAGTAAAGCGGAGATTGGATCCTGTGGTATCACAATGGGCCACTATTGGCCTAGGTGTGCGATAGGAGCCACTATAACCTAACCTAACCTACAACCTAGAGATATGAACCGGATTTGATAGGGTAATTCGTGACAGTATGCAATAACGGTTTTAGAAACAAATTTAATTTGTCTACAGTTCAAGAAATGCTCACTCATAAATGACGTAAAACGCCTCAAAACAATAGATGCGATAGATAGCTATGCTGAAAATGTAATTTGTTTACAATAAAAAAGGAGAAGCAAGTTGAGAGCTCGGTATAAAATAAATTTAAAAAAAAAATCATATTTAGTAAAAGGCATATAGAAAAACTCTTACCTTAAAATGTAATCCAAATTAATCCTGTTTATTCCGAGAACATGTAACTCCACTATAACAATTTTTAATCACTTATTTTAACACACTTAACAATTTTTAAAACACTTAACTATATAAACCTTAAATGACACACTATTTTTTTTTTTTGATTGATGTAAAACACTTAAAATAAATAAAAGTGCTGCACTATTATTTTATCACTAACAAGAACTACACGTAAAATTTAAAAAAATTATTTTTTTGAGACACAAAACACTGCGTTACACACACAACATGATAAATATAAATTTTTTATAGTACAAATTTTAATTAAATTTAATTTAATCTATGCTAATTACATTTTGTGTAATAATTAAATTAAATTTTTTTTTTTAACTTTTGAATAATTAACGTTTAGTTTTATTTTTGTAAAACAATGTTGTATGCTGAACACCAAAACCTGTGAATAAAAAAAGTGAAATTAATTTTATTAAGTGACGTGTTTACCAACTTGTTTGTTTAGTACTAAATTACTGTTTAACTTATAATTACGTAGTTACATAATAACGGGTTACACGTAAGTGTAATTTAAGTTGATATGTATAACTGTATTGATGCACACCCTGTAATACCGAATAATGTAGATTTTTTTCATATAATTATTCTTGTAGAACACCTTTGTACGCACGTTAGTTATTTTATGCCTTATGGTTGCATGTATGATGACTTATGTATGTTGTTTGGCATTTGATCAAAATATTTTTTTTTTTTTTTGAAATCATGTACGTTAATTGCATATTTAGGTGATGTTTTATTATGTTTGATGTTGTAATCTGATTGGATTTGATTTGAATGTTCCATGGTCACTTTAAACCAAGCACGATTTTTAGAATTTTAAAATATTTTATATATTACAAAAACCACCTTGAGTAAACAGTGTCGTCCAATAAAGTTTAGTTGAGCTAGTGATGTATTCCCAAGTCTCCAGTGAAGTTTGCAGCAAACGTAAGAACTTCACAACTTGAAATGATAGTAAACACCAAGAGGAAACTCGAGAAAGCACCCAAAGAACGACCACCATCAATATATAAAATAAAAAAATGAAAGAGATGGAGAGATTTTCATCGCTCCTATTAAACAAGACAATATCAGCGAAACAAGAATTCAAGTAACGAGCATAGAAGCATATCGTAAAATTATTTTCATCTTAGAATCAGATAATAAATAATTTTATAATACAGACTAAAGATTTCCAAAAGTTTAAGTTTTGTAATAAAATGAATCGAATCATTTGACATCTCTCAACCAATGTTCAAATAAAGTGCAGCAATTATAGAGAAAATCATACCAGTAATTGCAGAAGATGCATTGTGTATAACGCAATGACACCAAGGTAACATCATTCGCAGAGGCAGCATGGATAACATGCGAAATAAAGCAAATAAACCTCAGAATGATGGCCAGGGAATGATAAGTACTTCAACAAATCAATGAATAAATTTATGCAAATTATGGAAGCAAATATGGGACTCATGCTGCAAAACATGACCTCCCAGATGCAACTGTTAACGAACAATCCAATTATAAAATAATTAAACTTGAATTACCCTTATAGAATGAAAGACATAAATTAGAATTACAATGTTTTCTTAATGAACGCAACATTGACATCATGATGGTCTACAAGACACATTTTACACAAATGAACTTTGTAAAATTTAATATGGTTATAAAATTTTCGACAACCAAAATTATAACTAGAAATCTCGTGGATGATCAGTAATTATTATTAGAAAGAGAATAAGACAACATGAACTGGAAAAATTTCGCGAGGAACATATACAGGCAACTAGCATCTGCTTAGAAGAATGGTCTGGTAAATGCACCATCCGCAAAAGCAAGAATTTCAAATTATTTCAAAACCTTGGGAGATAAATTCCTTGCAGGATTACACCAACATAATGGCCAACCGATAGACAAAGATTATTGCTAGAACTTATGTTACGGCCGAAACATGCTGCGAACTATCTTCGCCGGTTCTAATGACATTGAACACACGAGTGTTATATTTGGAATTAAATATATTCTAAACAAACCGACAGTAGGGTAAGTTTCCCTCGATAGCAGTGTAAGAAGAGCCCTTGCTCTATTATACGAGGGTCTCGGCTTCGATTCCGATTCGTAACCAAACAAAATTTTACGGCTTGGTATTTTTATGGTGACTGGCAACGAAAAATAGATCACATACGACAATGAAAAGATCATGGTCGAAGGCCGGCGAATCGACCCAAACGGTGCCCAAACCTGGATTGGCGGCCAGGAAGGTTTTGCCGTGTGTTGGGTGGAATTTAGAAGCGGCCTGAATTAGCCAATAAGAGAAGTCGAGTTCCTCCAGGACTACGCCAGGTGTCACACGTCCATGATGACCCACCAGAAGCTACGGGAGCTTGGTTAGGAGGTTATTATGCATATCAACCTTATAGTTCGGACCTGGCATAGTGCAATTATCATCTCTTTTTGTTTGTGGAAAACGGTCTTGGTGATGTGAAAATGACCTCAAGAGAGGCTTGTGAAAACTTCTTGCTAATCTGCGTGGAAAAGCAGCATAATGAAAGTGAATTGTAATTAGCAACGAGTTATCGAAAAAACGGCGCATATTTGAGCCGAAACGGACGATTAAATAAAGCACCGAAATAAACGTTCAAATAATTGATTTATTTTTTCCCAACCATTTATCTCAAGCCATAGTTCGTTGTAGGCTTTTCACTATAAATAAATATTTAATTGGACTCAATTCAAACCTATACAGTAACAAGAGAGTGTTCATTGAGCATCCCACTTAAAACAAAATCTAACGAATACATTAGAGCAAACAGCGAAGAATGCTACATGCAACAGCTCTACTACCATGGTGAAAATACAACACGGCAACGGCAATTAGATGCGAGTAGATCATCTGGACTTAAATCAAAATTAGGTAAAGCTATCAAAAACCTGAAAGTATAGCGCAACAAAAGAACATGATGAGGGGATCCAGTACTATCTAGGTAAACTTACAGCAACAGAAACAACAGACTACTCACGCTTTCTGTGGAAAGCTACAAGGAAACTCACCAAGCGTTCCAATTCGCTTCGAAGCAGTTAAAACAATTATATTCGCTCAACATTTAGTTAAGGTGTTTACTCATGATTACCTTCACAGTTCCAGGTGCAAAAAGCAAAATTGTTCAGTTATCGTTGAACCATGAGTTATCGCCTCCTGTGTTTGAAATCATTGTTAGAAATATGATTCATACATATAGACCATTTATGGTGCAAGGGAAATGATCCTAAGGTTTTCCAAAATACTAAGAGTGACTTAATTTTTACAGATTTTGTCTTCGACCTTAAAATTATATATAATTTTGAAATATTTACACCGTATTTTGTGGTTTTTACAGGAGCAGAAGCAAGCTTTCAGAACACCGAACGACAAATCTACGTGAGTTCCATAACCTCCCAGAATAGTAGAGTTTACGATGGCAGCTGAAAACAGCACATTCAACACGGCATTCTATACGAATTCCAACAAGGAAAATATGCTACTATAGTACGGAAATCAATTTGTAGTGTTGTTGGTACCGACGTTGTGACTTATGCAAAGTGTAATTATTGGTACTGCTTGTTTGGCAACAAAAAAAGAACATTTTCACGGCGAAACAGAACATCCACTTTAAGAAGGTATCTGCTCGGTCATGAAGGATATGCTTTATTACGAACTCCTGGAAACTGGTCAGTCGGTGACTGCAGAACCCTACAGTCGACAATTGAACAAACTGATCGAAGCACTTGTCAGAAAGGGCCATTTACATGGCAAGGAAACAGTCAAGACATACTGCTGCATAAGACCATGACTCATAAGACCATCTAGAACTTAGGATGAGAAGTACTCTCGCACGCGGCATATTTACCAGACTTCGCTCCATCCGACTACGATTTCGCGTCGAAGCCAGCAAGTTTCATACGCGACGGCATTCACATATTTTTTTTTTTTTTTTTTTTTTTTTTTTAATTTCATTACCATCTTTATTATAATAAATAAAAACTAGTATGTACAATAACATTAAGACTAAAAAAGTTTCAGAAGGTAAGATAAGTGGACCATTGGATCAAATAGATCACGTGACT
The DNA here is from genome assembly GCA_947310385.1 of Nephrotoma appendiculata. NCBI lineage: Eukaryota > Metazoa > Arthropoda > Insecta > Diptera > Tipulidae > Nephrotoma > Nephrotoma appendiculata. The sequence goes on from OX371223.1 coordinate 299,486,659, forward strand.
GGTCCCCTGATTCTAAATTACAAAACAAAAATAAATATTTAACTTCTATTTACAAAAATAAGAAATAAAAACAATATAATTTACGTTTAAAATTAATAGCATATGTATAATAGATAATAATAGATAATTAAAACTATTATTCTAAATTCAGTACACATGGATATATTAAAGCCTCTTAAAATACTACATTTAAATAATTTTTCCTTCTTTCATTATCCTTCCCGTATTTGAGTTATCATTGTGAGAACGCGAACAATTTTTAAACTAATAATTGAAAAAGATGGTCAATATTTTTAGTTTGCTGGATCCATTTTTTAAGGTGTTTTGAAAAGCTAGAAAAGCTGCTGCACTTTCGAATATCCAAAGGTAAATTGTTGAAAATAATTGGTGCAACGATATTAAAAAAGTGTTTCCGTAGGTCTAATCTAAATTTTGGAATATGTTTTAAAAAGGTATGATTCGACCTGAGATTATAACCTGCATGGGTCACAAAATTATTTCCACTTTTAACATAAAATATTCTTAGAACCTTAAAAACGTATATATGCCGTAGTGGCAGTATACTGAGAGTTTGAAATAATGGCCACGATGGCGAAAAAAATGGTTTGAAGCACATAATTCTGATTAACTGCTTTTGTCGCAAGTAGATAGGATGTAGCGTGGCATTGCACGCACTACCCCAACATAATAAGCCATATTGAAGAATTGAGTCCGCTAATGCAAAGTAAATCATTCTAAGTAAATATTGTGGAGCAAATAGTCGTAGAACATACATTTTCCTAGAGACCAATAATAGTCTAGACTTTAGCCCTTGTGTATGCGCTTTCCAATTTAAATCTCGATCAATAATAATACCTAGATATCGAAATTCATCAACTGTGTTCACTAGGAAGCAATCATTAGAAGGGCACTGCATGTTATAGTTTTTGCTACATTCGAAAGTGTGATATGTTGTCTGACGATACGACGATGGAGTATCCCTAAAATGCAATAATTTCGTTTTATGACTCAAAACAAAATTATGTGCTTCCAACCAAATGGATAAAGTGTTTAAATCATGATCTATGAGCGCGATATTGTCTTAAAAACTTGGACTAGCATATGTAAACGAGAAATCATCAGCAAAAGCAGTTGGAGACCCTCGTAATTGTTGTCGGAAGATTCCATTTACATACACTAAAAATAATAAAGGTCCTAAGACAGAACCCTGTGGGACTCCCACATCAATCCGTAACTCTTCACTTAATTGTCCATTTACTCTTACCAGTTGCGTTCGCCCATTTAAGTACGAGTACAACCAATCTCGGGTTATTCCTCTGAATCCACAACAATGTAGCTTTTTTAACAATGTGTTATGTTGGACTCTGTCGAAAGCCTTTGTTAAATCTATAAACAGAGTAGATACTTTGAACCCATTATCAATATGTTCAGTTACTTGTTCTAGGAAGGATAGAATAGCTTATATTATATTACCGGAGAGATGGCGTAGTCATAAAAAATGATGGGCAATAAATATTTTTGAGGATTAAATTCGTTATGGTCCATTTTTTATATAAAATAAATTTGGTGAAAAATCTGTAAAAATTACGTCATCATCAAGCAACTGCAGCTCTAGCCAGTGGAATTGTAGCGTCTTCACGCCTTGTCATACACCTAATAATTTCAAGAAAATATATTGGAAAATATAATTTTCCGTACAAGTGGCGCAGTGGAAAAGCTTCGGCACTTGGACCGGGAGGTACTGGGCTCGAGTCACACCAGAGGCAGGATGTAAAGCGAACTTTCTTCATCGATTACGATCGGTGATGTTATTAAACACAAGCTATACCCTCTGTTGGAGTGCAGAATTCAGCGCCGACCCACCGTCCATGTTAGTGTATAGGTTGACATGGAGCTTGCAACGTGCAGGTGGTACACTGTAATTGTGTGAGTAGGTAGGTGAATGGGTGTGTGTGTGTGTGCGTGAATGAAAAAGAGACCTTGAAAGGAGAATGAATCCATTTGATGATTAATACTTTCTTTTATCTCCTATATAAAAACATAAAAAATAAAAAATAAAAATGCCACCGGATATCCAATGTACAAAAGAAGAGAAACAGACCAAATAGAAGTTATTATAATTGCCATATCGGCAAGATACGGGAAGAGTCAAATATTGTAAAACGTACCAGGAACCAGCAAAAGAAAAATGATTTCTTTTAGAATCTAAATGATTCAGTTTGACAAAAAACACTGCAAGACGCCAAATCGTACGCTGCCTGTCAAATGTGACAGCTTTGTAGTGGAGCATGACGCAAGATATGTACCGCAAACTCCACGGAAGGGATGAGCATTGCACCAGTTGTGAATCTGTGTATGCTTTAAGGAATATCAATCGGCTTTAAACATACTTGGATTTACTCTAGAGTCGTTCTACCTACCCAATGCAATGTTGCAAACGGATTACCTAATATTGACTACGTCCCATTCAATTTTAAAAAAGAAAGTAAGATTACCGAAAATATGATCTCACCTTTCAACCGCAAGCAGTTAAGTGTATTTCACAAAATCTTTGGTGCAACTGAAGGGGAAACCGAAAAGCCGAAATGTTATTTTCTTGGTGGTCTTGGAGGTAGTTTCTCACAAGAAGGTACATACTTAGTTTTTGTTACGGTAACAACTGGAGCAGAGGATATTCTTCGTGCAAAATTGAACATTGAATGACACATTTACTTCAAATGATATCCCTTCTTTGCCGCAAAAATTAATTTAATGCCGAAAGAATGTTGATGTCGATAGAATCAGCAATCAAATAGTTAATTGGCTTGCTTCCTGAATAAAGTTGAATGTATTTAAGTTGAAGAAAGTGAATGTCTTAACTTTCCACTAGACTATTGGAATTCCATCAATAATTCAACATCATCGACGACCTATTCGACTTTAATTTACCAAAGGACAACTTCAAAAATATCCTGAAGAATTGTTTCTTAAATTTTGAAATGTTAAATCAAAGTTTGATTTATATTTTTTTTTTTTTTGTTTAAAGTTTTTTTGGTTAAATTTTTTTATTTTTGTTTTAATAAGTTTTTGTTTTAAACTCAACCTACTCTGAATCTTAAAGGTCAAACTATGGTCATGCTACCTGGGAATCTCAACCCTAAACAAGGATTATGCAACGGCACACGATTAGTTGTGAACAGCATGAAAAATAACGTAATTAACGTAGAAGTGCTCACTGGTTCTCATAAGGCTAACATCGTTATAATTCCAAGGATCAATCTTTAAAGTTCCGACTGTGACTGTTGTATTTTTGGGGGATATACGTAAGAGAATTTCAGAGAAAGACTTTATAAACCAAGATGAAAATTGCGAAGATCAATTCTACGGTGCAGAGTATCGGATCCAGAGTACCGGCGTCTGGTCAGGATGAGCAAGCCAGCCTAGGAATGTGTCGTCATCAAGCAACTGCAGCTCTAGCCGGTGGAATCACCTTAGTTAAGGTAAAGTAATTCAAAATCAATCAGAAATTAATGGGGACTCGGCGAAAATTCAGATGTCAAAAAGGAGCGCGAAACCGTCAAAGAAACGCAGACTTCACACCATTAATTCAAGAACGACAGTCATCTAACGCGAAAAAAGGGAAATGAATTGTCCAAAAAAATGTGGAAAAAAAACTGCAGAAGCGGTTTATCGTACTCAGTCGCAAGCCAATAACTTAAATGTGAGGAGAGGCCGGCAAAGCAGAACGAATATAATCTCGATCAAACACACAGAAAGGCAAACAAACGTTAGCGTGCTACAATTTATTAAAAGCAAGATTGGCCAGAGTGCAGCAGATGCCGAGCGGGTCATCCTGTAGACTAAAAACGGTAACAACCTATTAGAGCTAAGCTAGGCAAAGAACACGGAAAAGCTTAGCAACGCACTGAAGGAAGCGGTTAGGGATCATGGCGCCGTCAGACATCTAGGACCCTAAAACGAGAAAATGATACGAGACCTCGATTATCTAACAAAAAAGAAGGATGTTATCACAACACTAAAACACAACATTGAAAACGTCGACGAGATAAACGTGTACCTAACGGAAACCAATGCGAGAAGCAAAAATACAGTTACCGATGTACCAGCAAATAAGCTCCTTCACCAAGGAAAAGTAAGAATCATAGTGGAGAATGAATTATGATGGAGTGCTGTTTTAGATGCTTAGTCTACACTAGGAGAAAATGTAATGGCCCGGACCACAAACACTGTTGATTCAAGTGTGGTGAAGAGGAGTATCATGACAAGAGAAACCCTAAATGCAGTATGTGGCAAATACAAAGCTTTCAGTCAAGAACTGGAGGACGCAAAAACCTCAACAAGATGCCAACTATCATATTTAAAAGACACTGATATAGATTAATTAGCGAGCAATACTAACTGGTAATGTTCAAATTGTTACGCGGATAAACTTGGCACAGCGGTAATTTGGATACCAGATCCAAAGAAGGTGAAAAGTGCGACGCACGGACGAGACCGAAGTTTTGTGTGGGCGAAAATAAAAGACTAGTACATTTTCAGCTGCTATCTCACTCCGAACGAAAGCATATTGCAATTCAAAATAAGGTAAAAGAAGCGGTGTTAAATTATTTATTGTAGCCGGAGAACTCAATGCGAGGATAGTATAATGGGGGATGTCTAGTCGCAGCTCTCGGAGAAAATACATCATAGTGATGGCAGGGACGAACTTGTGGTACTGAATGATGGTAACATACTTTTCGACGGTGGGGACGCTTAGACAATCTTTGTTAATGTCTTTCGCGACAGAACGGATAACAGCAAAAATTCGGGAGTAGTGCGTAATCGAGGATTACACCAGAAGCGACACCAGTACATTAGTTTCAACATTGCCGACAGAGCCACCTATAAAGGTTGATTTATATTATCGGCACAGCGCAGCACAGCTCATACCAAAAAAATATTGTTACATGCATTTACTATGAGAGTATTTATATTATTAGTGCATTTCGGTTCGGTACAGTACAGCGCATATCGTATAATCCAAAAAAAATATTTGAATACGAATAGATGCGAAACAAAACCAAAAAACATACAAATAAAATAAATAAACACAACTCAAATATTCCATCGTAGAATTATAGATACGAACCCACACCGGAATAAATACGAACCCAATATATGAGCTGAACCGTGCTGATAATATAAATCGTTGATGCATTAGACGATGCATGACTGTGGTGAGCCGCGCCGATAATATAAATCGACCTTAACAGAGCAACCCAGGAGCCATTGTCGCGATGGAATGTATGAAAAAGAAATAATGAAAGGTTCACAAGTACTTTGACAAATAATATCGAGCCACACCATTTCGAGACACCAACTGGAGAGCGGATGTGGAAGCTACATAATTATCCACGAGAGCGGATGTGGAAGCTACATAATTATTCACGAGAGCAGTTCCTCCATGCCAAAAACGAGTCCTACCCTGACGATATTGAGATGAACCACGAGAACTTTGGCTACAAGCTTGTAGTTAAGAAAGTAGTTAAAATGGTGCACCAACATAAACCAGACATGCGGTAAGGCCTGCCTTAGTGACGAAGTATTCTACCGCAACTAGAAGGTTGCACGCTTTGTGTTGATTAATAAAGAGAAAAGAGATCCATAGTCGTCGTCGCCTTATCCTAGATTTCTGGTATAAGTGGATTAAATTACGAAAATAATTATCTGCTGAGTTCTTGCACTGAAAGATCGCCATACCCTAATGCACCTAAACAACCGCTGAGGTATATGTTGTTCTAAAAACAGAGAGTCAAGCCGAAGCCCAAAAAATTAAAATCTGAACTGTAACGAAATTTATAATTTTAGAAAGATGGTTAACGGGGATAAGTGGTTTTAATTTAAAACACTTATCTCTCTCCGACAATCTTCAAACCAAAACGACCTTCCGACACCAAAATTTTGACAAGCTTTGATAATAATATAAAATCAAAAGCTATATCAATATCAAGAAAGGGGTCCGTCTTCCTGAACTTTGGAATAAAAACGATCTCGCTGCTGCAATGGTGATCGATGCTTAATGGATTGATAAGCTCTTATAAAGTCGATATATAGATATTGTTGTAGTTCAGCATAGAAAATACCACAAAGAGCTCCAGATTTGAATGGAGCAAAAGAAATACTTCAATACCACTGTTTAGAGCCAATCTGCAACACAATTCCAGACCTACAGAGTTCTAAAAGAAAAGGACTCAGAAAAATTAACGTATAGAAGGAAAATTATTCCACAAACTTCTGTGATTTTTATAATTCTTTTCAGACTATGTAGGAAACCGCTCCTAAAAGCCTGAATTAATTCTTTTGGCTGTTAGCACACATTCCTCGGTGTTTGCTGAGTTGATTAAATCGCCTCAATGCTCGCCTCATCACCTCAATCCCCCATCAAGGAAAATACAGTGTCATTAGTAAATGATACCCCACAGATCGTGTGAAGCGTATAACGCCACATCCTATTGCAATAGGCAAATTCTTATTATGGCATCCCAGCATAAAGTTAATAAACTTTCTCGAATGAAGTTGGGACGTTGAGAAATAATACAGACACTGCACACAGGAAAAATTTAACAAAGCGGAGTTTTGATAATCTATTTCTAGACAGTCCAATGTAGTAAATGTATAAAAGTGTTCATTCCGATCAGGCTGGAATGGAATTCTAACATGAACGTTGGAAAAAATTTGAATTTTTCACCAAGCTAAATGAAACTATGTCCGCCCACTCTTCACAAATTGTGGTTTTAAACCATTCAGCTCTGTATGGGGGTTTTAACATGAAATTTTGGAGCATGGCAATCTAAAAATCTAAAATATATGGGAAAAGCTCATTCATCTTAAAATCAAATATTCCGTTATACGTTAAGATATGAGCTAGTTCCAAACAACTTGACAAATTTCATAAAAGCGTCCAAAATTCGTGAACCTATGAATACTAATCCAGTTCTTCATAATAAATTTGGCTATAGGTGGTTAAGAAATTTCGAAGTTCCATTCAGTGACTCATTTGTGAAATACAGCCAAAATTCATGTCTCAAGCTAGACCGATATATCAAAAATGACCATTGTTAAGAAATGGACAAATTACAATCAACATTGCCAAAATGGAAATCTTCAACCAAATAAATGGATGTAATAATTCCAATTCAGCACTACAACTCAAATTTCAAATTAGAATCCCAAACCAATTGTACTTACCAAATTCGACAATATTATTGGTAAAGGAATAGTTAAGAAGTTCCATTGAGCGTGGCCAAATCCCCAAAAATTGTATTACCTCAAAAACAGAAAATAATATTGGTCCTGTTTTGTTTTAGATTATTTCACAAGAGAACCATAATGTAGATCAATCACACACAAAATTAGTATACATATGATCAAAATTGAAACTTATTTAAAAACACAAATCAATGATTGAAAAATTGTTGATCTTGAACACAAAATGTAACCTTTGCTTAACCTTGAATGGAACAAAAAAAAATTTTGTTTCATTTATCTAAAATATATATAAGAAGTGAAAAAATAAAACTCCACACTGGAATTTTTATCTGTATCAAATTATATATTATATATTGTATAGTCTTATAATATGTGCGATCACAAAAGACGAGCAGACACACAATACACAATTCTACATAATATTATACTCGTATGAATGACTGGCCGAATAATAATAAATAAAACCGATTTGTTCAGAGTCTTTCCTGTCTCAACTAATTACCATTGACAACAACAACAATGAATATACACCAAAACGGCAGAATTGTTGTAATCATGATCGATTAGATTTTGCAACACAAAGTTCAATCCACTTTGTGTGTTGATTTTTTTTTTTTTTTCTATATTATTATTGTGTGTTACATCTTAAATGCAATTGTAACCCGTTAGTATGTGTGTATTAATAAATAAATTGTAATTTCATCGATATACAGACGTACATACAAAACCAACCAAACTAGTCGTCACACACAAAACAGAACTTTTCTATATATGTATTAAGTATGTTGATATTATTTATTTTGTATACAATATTTTGTTACACTTAACAACAACAACAACAACAAATTAATTATTTATTAATTATAAATTTGTAATAACCTCTAATTCATAAAATAACCGCACAAAAAAACTATTTTTAAAATCACTCAAAGCACTCACTA